>OZ019951.1:1295213-1895213 GCA_963970385.1 Theonella swinhoei | reverse complement strand
AGCCCTCAGTATGTTATACAATATAATACAACTGTATACTGTTTTAGTTATGTCGTAGTACGATAAAATAACAGTACAAAAATGGTATGCAACTGATGCAGTTGAAATATGGTATAAAAACCATAAAATATATTTTCACATCAGACAGAAAGAACATTAAGAAATGCTGACTCAAAATAATTGGAAGTGCAAACATCAGCTTTACTTGAGCACTTATGTGTACCCATAATTAAGCAACTACATCCAATGATACAATCATTTCGACATGTAAGCTTACCACCTTCATAAAACAGAGAAACAGAGACACACACACAGACCAAGTACACTAATCTTAAAAATTCAGAATTCACTGAACATGGACTGAGTGTTAATTACAGAGCATGTGTAACAATAACTTTGGTTACACATGTAATTTCATGCTGTTTAATGTACCTCCTCTGGACAGTCTTCGGTCAGTTGTCCTTGGAGTAAATCTTCCACTAAAGAGCTGATTTAACATGGCATGAACTGTAAAGTGATGTAAGCATAATGGCAATCACTCAAATGGATATATCTACCTATAACTACTAAACACTTAATTGCATATCCAGACTGTGAGCTAATACGCAATAACTTACTATTAGTGGGAAGGTCTGCTCCTCCATTCATCTATATAATGATAAAAATATGTAGTAAGTGATCTAGAAACATACATTCCATGAAAGTACATGTAATTGATCAGGAGCTAAGGAAACGTACATTACAAAATGTCCATATCAGATCTTCATAAAAGCTGTCAGCATCATCAGGATGGTATTTTAGAACTTGCACTTGAAACATTTCCTGTTAAAGACAAAAAACACAGTTAGAGGATTGTGTGTAATGCATATACAACTCACAGTAGTGAGCATCTTATTTGTGATAAGAAAGTGTAATGGCGATGTAGTCCCACTCAGAAATTCAATTCTAACTTCATCTGGACTCTGAAAAATTATTGGTGATCATACACAGACTTTGTCTCTTACAATCAAACATGAATACACTTACCAAACTGTTAGATAATACTCCACGAAAGAAGTTTGCCACAGCTACATTGCCCATGGCACGTGCAACCTCCTCAAGACTGTCATGCTGGAATGTGAAGCATAATGTATATGGTAAACTCTTGGCATAAACACCTCTAGGCAGTGTTAACTCACAGGTATGACTGGACTATTCATTATAGCAGACACACATATTTGACTGAAGTGTCTCAAGACTTCTTCTATCTTAGGAATGAGGCTTGTCTATATATGGAAATAAGCAGATAACAACCATAGATAAGCCTCAGATACTAGAACAGTCCTCACTTGATCAAGTTGGGGGTGGTTCACAGCTTGCATGTACATAAGGATATGTTCAGCTAATAACTCCATCTGGTTCTGCTGTGCTTTCATCAAAGCTTCTTTCTGTGTGTGAAATAAAATAGTCAATGCAATATATACTACTATAACTCACTGCTTCTCCAAGTATTTCGAGTAATTTGTCAGTGTAATAGTACTTCTCAGTCTTCACAGAAGTAATGATTGGAGTGGAGAGCTAAATACAAGTAACCATTGAACAACATTCTTTATAAAGTCATATATAAAAGTCTTACCCCCATTATGGATTTGTCTAGGTGTTCACACTCCAGCAGTAGGTGAAATGTTTCAATTTGATCACCAATTATTGAGAACGCAAGTGGTGGCATTGTATCCTATCAATGGAAGCAACAAAGTATGCATTACTGTGATATCTTATTTTTCCACCCTACAGAACACAAGAAATTGACATTGGCTCCTTCCTCAATCAGCAGTTTGACCATCCCTCTAAATCCCTTGCCAGCTGCATGAGCAAGTGGGGTCATCTCCACAATACCTTCCACTGCACCAGGCTGGAACTACATAGAGTGTAAAATAAATAAACATATGTGTGCATTGTTGACATTTACTCGAACAACGTCAATCACAGCTCCCTTGTTTATGAGTGCTGAAGCAATATGGTAGTTATTTGCTGACACAGCAGCAAAGAGTGGACTATTACAATCCTATAGGACATAAATTAAGACCATATCAGGTACTAAGTACAATTAAAAGGTTCTACTTGTCTACTTACATCTCCACACTTGTTTACATCTGCTCCTTCATCCAAGAGCACCTGGGCAACATTCCAGTGATTGCTGGTGCAGGCTTTGAGTAGTGGAGTGACATTATCCTACAGAAATCCATTTGAAGAGCTAAATTATTCACCAAAGGGAAACTTCACCTAATTCCAATTCTGACCTTTCCAGTGGCATTCACATCAACTCTGTACCTAAGCAACAACCTGATCAACCCAACATGACCTTGGTAACTAGCCTCTACAAGAGGACGATGCTGGCCCTGTATAGAATGAACTACATATTAGTAAATGCTATACACACATATGCATTCCTCTGATATTAGAAGATCCATTTGGATTGGCACCATGAGCTAAAAGTAGTTCAGCAGCATTGACAGCTACACACTTGCAAGCAATTGAAAGGGGAGAGCACCCACTGGACTGTAGTGGTAAGAATAACAATGATGTCATAGGTATGCCACAGAGTACTACATGTACATACCTTAGCCTCATATATACCAAGCTCTGGGGGAGCCTGGTACACACTGTATGCGCAGGCATTTCATTAAGATTTTAAAAAGCATGAGTTTGGGTGGGGCGTGTTGTAGATGACGTACAGGAAAGTAGCATGCATCAATGACTACGCCATCCTATTTATGATTCTACTCGACTTCTCTATCTGACCATCTACCAGCTACTAGTGCCTCAGAAGCACAGAACAGATGGCTGTTACTAACTAAACTCCGAGTCCACCCTGCTTCCTGAAGACATGAAGCCTTTACAGACCTGATCTCACAAACTGCGGATTTAATTAACCATAAGAGAAACGAGCGGCAATACAACAACGACAAGGCTGTTGTCTCTGCCATGCTTCTTGTCAAAAAATGCGATCGATAAAACCCATGGTAAGACACCGTCCCATTCTACTATGTTCATACTGCTTAACATGACGTTATTAATATACAAACGTATTCTAGCAGTATCCTATCGCCCTGGAATTCTGTGGCAATCGCGCGTGCATGCAAATACAGTGTTACCACGCTCTTTTTCCTCCCCCCCCCTTGGAAAGAGCCTGGATATGAGGCTAGTACATACCTGTGACCCCAAGTCCACTGAAATGTGTAGTTGTTTGTACTTGCTCAAGAGACACTCCAGAATAGCTCTGTTTCTCAGAGTCTCCGGATAATGAAGACAGCCATCACCTCTCTTGAATCATTAGATGAAACAACTTGTGCACATGCATATAAATCATTTGCAGTAGACAGCAGTTGCTGTAGACTATACGTACCTTGTCTAGGACTTCTGGGTCAGCTCCATGATCAATTAGTATTCGAACAATTCTGTCCTGACCTTTAATACATGCGTACATGAGTGGAGTCCTCCCCTGGGAAGAGATGAGCTTGTGCATATTAACACATATGTAGTTGAGTCAACTATATAGATGTACAGTGTGAAATGTTAACGCACATTCATTTTGCAACTTGGCCTATACATATGTACTTTACTGAACACATTTGAACTGATGTGTGCATACATGTATACGTAAGAAGTACCTCACTACTGCGTGCACCCAAATAACTCCCTGATTGAATGAGACTTGTAGCTGTCTTCCAATCATTCTCCATACATGCTTTGAGTAAAGCCTGACCATCATCCTATAAAGAGCAAAAACATTCATAACAGTACATTCCCACATTTTCTTTTGATCCCCAACATAACATTAATAACAATGTGTCTCACTCCTGCTTGTGGGGGTTGAGGGGGTATTGATGAACTGTTTGATGATTCCATGTCACTGCCTCCTTCACTGGTGGTATCAACTGCACTGCCGGGAGGAGTTCTCTCGGTGTGAAGTCACTTTCACCAGCTATCTTGTCTGCTCCACACGCAACGTCAGTCAGTAAACACTGCCCCTCCCGTTTCACTTCGAACCCCACCCTTTATAGTGAAAGCGGAAGAGAAGTGACACACGCCAGCGTACCGGAAGTGTATATAAACACGTATAAATTTATCTGCGGCACGTTAGCGCGGTAAATGACCTTTAACCTTTAATGGACTCCTTTTATAGTGAAGCAAAATCGCCTTAGGACCCGACGTAACCTAAGTGTTAACCCTTCAGCCGCTAAGTCCACACGCGCAGATCTGCGCATGCGCGCAGCGCGCGCATGCGCTCTCTCTCTCTCTCTCTCTCTCTCTCTCTCTCTCTCTCTCTCTCCAACAGTGAACAAAAAAGCTATAGCTACTTAAAGATGTACACTTGATTATATCAATGGTACAGCACTTAGTTTACCATGCACATTCAATACACACTTCCACTCCAAAACAACAAATGCAATATTTAATGCTTCATTATATAACTTAGTGAAACTCTGTAAGCAGTTTCTTCATTAATAGTTGGGGTTAGATGATGGATTGCAATTCGCTACTGATTTTCAGCTGGCAGATTTAATATCTGATATGCCTATCACCTCACTGATGAAATGTAGATGAACAAACCACACTCTCTCAAATGTACAGTATTTAGTTTAACATGTACCTTTCGATTAAAGACCCAAAGTGTTTGGAATGCACATTCAATGAACATTTCTGCTCAAAAACAACAAGTGCAATGTTTAGTGCTTTTTCATTATGATTTGATGTTACAAGTTTCATCAGTATACTGATAGGTATATCAGATATAAAATTTTGTCCAAGGACCCAAAGCTGCAGATCGGTTATAGCTAAAGTGAGCGAACTGCAATCCAGCATGATGCCATCTAACCAAATATTAATGCAAAAACTGCATGCAGAGTTTCACTTAATTTTACACTATCTCAAATGTACAGCATTTAGTTTAATGTGTACCTTTTGATTAAAAAACCTAATTGTTTACAATGCATATTCAATGAACACTTCTGCTCCAAAACCACAAGTGCAATGTTTAGTGCTTCTTCATTATGTTTTGATCATACATCTTTCATCAGTAAACTGATATAGGCATATCGGATATTAAATTTTGTCCAAGGACCCAAAGCTGCAAATCGGTTATAGCTAAAGTGAATGAATTACAATCCAGCATGTAACCCCAACTATTAATGCAGAAACTGCTTACCGCATTTCACTTAATTATACACTACCTCAAATGTACAACATCCATTTCAACATGTACCCTTTGATTAAGGACCCAAAGTGTTTGGAATACACATTCAATACACACTTCCGCTCCAAAACCACAAATGCAATATTTAGTGTTTTGATCATACACCTTTCTGAATGGCATATCTGATATCATAGAGTCGGTAGACTCTATATGTAGGGATGGCGCTGACACGCCCATTAGCCTTAACAAAAGTAACGGCTCAGAACTCCCGAACGCGGATGTTTTAAGCCTTTTCAGACAAACTACATGCTCTGAGAGTGCTTCTATACACTATAATACTCTCAAAGTACGTAAAATATACAGCTACAGTGAATCTCGGAAATTTGTAAAAACCCGGATTGTTCATCATCTTCTTCTTCTTCTTCTTTCTAATTCAGTTCAAACGGCCTACCGCGAAACTGGGGTTAGTAATCGCTCTAATTCTTTCACGAAAATCATTTATACTGGAGCGTACATGATCCTTGATGCACAAAATCTACATACCTTCTCCCAAAGCCGTCAAACTCCAGGTCTGCAACCTTACAAGTGTTAGTTTTAGACGCCATTTTCATGTTTGCTCACGTGCCAAACACGTGAAGTTAGTTTTGTGCACTACTGATGCAGGCTTTGTGCCCGTCGAGCTGCCGCTGTTTCGAGCGCTGTGTTGTCTTTTTTGGCTACGTTGCTCCGTTTCTTTACTGTTGCAGGCAACTGGACCCGCTGTTGTACTCAGTAGGCAATATTCGTACAACACATGTTGTAGGAGTCACTGACAATTGCTAGATATCCTGCTTATAGGTATGGAAGGGAGGTAGAACTCTGCACGAAAGTCAGTAGGTTTATATGTATTGTTACACAACTAAAAAAAACCAGTGAAACAAGTGTAAAAACATTTTCACTAAAATGTTGAAGGATGTAGGGATGGAAGTGCCAAAAAGTATAGAAACAAGGTCAAAGTACACCATGCATGCAGACAAAGGCAGGGGATGATAGCATGCAACAATCATAACATGCGTAACCCCATATCCCTACATCTGTAAATTCTAAAAGGGGTTACGCATGTTATGATTGTTGCATGCTATCGTCCCCTGCCTTTGTCTGCATGCATGGTGTACTTTGACCTTGTTTCTATACTTTTTGGCACTTCCATCCCTACATCCTTCAACATTTTAGTGAAAATGTTTTTACACTTGTTAAATCTTGTTCAAGGACCCAAAGCTGCAAATCGGTTATGGGTAAAGTGAGCGAATTGCAATCCAGCATCTAACCCAACTATTAATGCAGAAACTGCTTACAGAGTTTCACTTAATTATACACTATCTCAAATGTACAGCATTTAGTTTAACATGTACCCTTTGATTAAGGACCCAAAGTGTTTGGAATGCACATTCAATGAACAATTCCGCTCCAAAACCACAAGTGCAATGTTTAGTGCTTTTTCATTATGATCTGATGTTACATATTTCATTGGTGAACTGATAGGCATATTGGATATTAAATCTTGTCCAAGGACCCAAAGCTGCAAATCAGTTATAGCTAAAGTGAGCGAATTGCAATCCAGCATCTAACCCCAACTATTAATGCAGAAACTGCTTACAGAGTTTCACTTAATTATACACTACCTCCGAAACACTTTGGGTCCTTAATCAAAGGGTACATGTTAAACTAAATACTGTACATTTGAGATAGTGTATAATTAAGTGAAACTCTGTAAGCAGTTACTGCATTAAAAGTTGGAGTTAGATGCTGGATTGCAATTCGCTCACTTTAGCTATAACCGATTTGGAGCTTTGAGTCCTTGGACAAGCTTTAATATCGGATATGCCTATCAGTATACTGATGAAACATGATCATGATCAAAACATGAGGAAGCACTTAACATTGCACTTGTGGTTTTGGAGCGGAAGTGTTCATTGAATGTGCATTCCAAACACTTTGGGTCCTTAATCAAAGGATACATGTTAAACTAAATGCTGTACATTTGAGATATTGTATAATTAAGTGAAACTCTATAAGGAGTTTCTGCATTAATAGTTGGGGTTAGATGCTTAATTGCAATATCCTCTCTTTAGCTATAACCGATTTGCAGCTTTGGGTCCTTGGACACATAATTGACATGCCTGATGAAAGGTGTATGATCAAAACATAATTTAGAAGTATTGGACATTGCACTTGTTTTTGAGTGGATTAAGTGTGAATTGAAGTGAATATTCTCCTGCAAGTATGCATTCCAAATGCTCTGGATCCTTAATCAAAAGCTACTCGTTAAATAAAATGCTGTACCTTGAAGGTTAAACAAAAGCTTTGGGTCCTTGGACAAGATTGAATATCTGATATGCCTATCAAACTAGTTGACTGATGAACGTTTATTGTGTGTGAACAAATCATAATGAAGAAACATTGCACTTGTTGTTTTAGAGTAGAAGTGTGCATTGGCTGTGCAAACACTTTGGGTATTTAATCAAAAGGTACACGTTAAACTTGAGATAATTTGATTTTGTAAGCAGCTTCTGCAATAACTGTTGGCAATTCTCTTACTTCAGCTATATATATAATCGATATGCAGCTTTGGGTCCTCTGACCAGATTTAATATCTTATATGCCTATTGGTGGAAGGTGTATTGAACAAATTATAATGAAGAAGTATTTGACATTGCACTTGTTTTAGAGTTGATTAAGTGTGCATTGAATACATCGAATGTGCTTTCCAAACGCTTTGGGTCCTTAATCAAAAAGTACACGTTAAATTAATTACTGTTATCTTATAGTGTACAAAGAAATGAAAGTCTGTAAGCAGGTTTTGCATTAACTATTGGAGCTAGCTAGATGTAGGATTACAATTTCCTCACTTCATGTATAATCGATTTGTAGGTTTTGGTCCTTGGACCAGATTATCTGATATTCCTATCGGTGGACTGATAAAAGGTTTATGAACAAATTATAATGAGGGCATTGCAGTTATTGTTTTAGAGTTGATTTAGTGTGTATTGAAGGTCAAACAAATGTACTTTCCAGGTAGATATTAAATCTGGTCCAAGGACCCAAAGCTGCAAATCAGTTATGACTGAAGTAAGGGAATTGTAATCCTGCATCTCGCTCCAACAGTTGATGCAGAAGCTGCTTAGAGAGTTTCATTACTTGAACACTCTCTAGAAGGTACAGCATTTAATATAACATGTACATTTTCATTAAGGACTCAAAGTGTTTATTGGTTAACTGATGAAAGGTGTATGAACAAATCATAATGAAGAAGTATTGGACATTGCACTTTTGAGTTTTGAGTGGATTAAGTGTGAATTGAAGTGAATATTTTACTGCAAGTATGCATTCCAAATGCTCTGAGTCCTTAATCAAAAGGTACACATTAAACAAAATGCTGTATCTTTGAGAGTGTTTAATGAACTGAAAATTTGTAAGCAGCTTCTGCATTAACAATTGGGGTTAGATGCTGGATTGCTATTCCTGCACTTTAGCTATAATTGATTTGCAGCTTTGTGTCCTTGGTTAATATCTGATAGGCTAGTTGACTGATGAAATGTATATGAACAAATCATAATGAAGCATTAATATATATTGCGCTTGTTGTTTTAGAGTGGAAGTGCATATTGAATGTGCATGGTAAACTAAGTGCTGTACCATTGGGATAGTGTATAATCTAGTGAACCTCTCTAAGCGGTCACTGTTGGAGAGAGAGAGAGAGAGAGAGAGAGAGAGAGAGAGAGAGAGAGAGAGAGAGAGAGAGAGAGAGAGAGAGAGAGAGAGAGAGAGAGAGAGAGAGAGAGAGAGAGAGAGAGAGAGAGAGAGAGAGAGAGAGAGAGAGAGAGAGAGAGAGAGGGGGGGGGGCGCTGGACTTAGCGGCTTAAGGGTTAAAACTTGGGCGTGGGTCCTTAGGTCGGGTCCTAAGGCGAATTTCGTTACCTTTAATACCTGGAGGCTTTTTCGGTGTGTCTATAGAGTAAAAACTCAATTATCGGACGGCATGTACGTCGGACACTTTTTGTGCAAAGCTCGTACAAGCTACGTCAGTAAGAGTACTACCAAAATGTAGGCCAATGATAGTGTACAAAAAAGAAAAATTGCTGCATTTATTCGGGCTTCACTCGTTAAGCGGCGCATCGCGGAACGTAGCGTCCGAAGTAATAAATGATCGGCCTTTTTTATCTATCGTCGGACACCTCGCTAAAATGACTGATATGCCTGGGTACTGGAACGAAAATGTGATTTATATTCACTGTTATCTACTACCTACTTAGTTATATACAGTAGAGAAATGGATGCCTTCTCAGTTTTGCACACTGATCGGATCCGCGGACGAAGTGCCGCGGTTACGCGATCAATGTTCGGCCACGGAAAACGTTTTTTTGATCATAAAAACTGCTGCAAACATTTAGTGTTATAAATTTTACAGGGTTATACTAGTGTTCTAATGTCTACCAATAACAATCTTTTTACTGAAGCTCGTTGTTCATTTTTTAATCCTATTTTAGGATTAAAAAATGAACAACGAGCTTCAGTAAAAAGATACTGTACAGCAAAAAAAACATGCTGGAAGACCAAACCTAGCACAAGAAGTAGATGTGGTATTGAATGTTGTGAGGCTACAGCAGTAAAGTGCACACATTTAACGTCTAAGGAAGAGGTTGAACACACTTTAAATCAGACATGCAAGCATTCCCATATCTCCTGGCCAGACCCATTACAACATCAGTTTTTGTTTGCCTTTGTACTTACAAAAGCACTAATATGTCCCTCAGTTCCATAACATCACCTTCTATTCTATTTCCCTCACAGTGCACACACTTTTTGTACAGTAGTCAACGATGATCGAGACCTTACATTATTTGGCTTGGGTAGATTTTCAGCTTCCTTAGAACAGAGCCTTATAATAAACATAGCCTTATAGACTACTAAATTTGCTTCAGTTTGGTTAATCAGTCCTGAAGAATTGAAGACCATTTTTGCAGAGAAGTTGATTGGCCTCAGGCACCCCAATGTAGTACTATCTTATGGTGTGTGTAACATCATGGATACTACTTGTTACGTGGTGGTTATGGAGAGACTGAGAACTAACCTAGCTTCTTTTATTGACACTGCAACTAGGAAAGAAAAACGGGAAATTGAGCCACAAAGAAAGCTCTCTACTCTACATGATGTAGCAAAAGGCCTGGAATATCTTCATTCACTAAAGCCCATCATTGTTCACTGCGACTTGAAACCACACAATGTAGGACAGCTGAACTAACAGCTAAGATTAATTGTCATGTGAAAACTATTTCATATATTGAAGCATGCCGAGAAGATACTTTATATTTAGACTAGAAGCTACCAGTGGAGATGAATGTATATGTAGTGATAAACAAGATGTTTTCGCATTCGGTCATTTATCACTATATCTCATCATAGAACGTGAACCCCACAAACTTGCTACACCAACCTACAAAGACTATCATGGGATACTGAGAGCCCGGAGTGAACTGGAACGCAGACAAGCATACATGAAGGAAGCAACTGAGAAGATCAGCAAGTGTACAAATGTATTGTATCCACTATTAGAGTTTATACAGCACTGCCTAGACGATAATGCAGCAAACAGGCCTCAGATTTCAGAGTTTAGATGGAGACCATAAACAGTATATACATCTCTAAAAATTGTAACATACATTAAGGTGTAACTGTACATGTGTATGTCATGTAGAAATGTTATCACTTTAATTCTTCAACTGCTGTTCATAATGGTGACAAATGTAGTACTAGAAAGAATTTCAGCACAGCTATGACGTGCTAGAGGCTCATCCTGAGGACATGCCATGATAATAGAGTAAAGCTCATGTTGCTCTCCCCAGCATGTTTTGTTATATTTCATCTAGATATAATAACACACACTTCTCTACTTTAGCACATGCAGGCCTTTAGCTTGCCACGTTCTGTGTATGTAGGATTCTGAAAAGGGTGAGGGTGATGTTGAATCAAAACATAAATCAACAAGTGCACAAAGAAAAAGTCAGTAAAGAGTTGATTGGTTGACCATCCACGACAGCTGTAAATGATCCCCTTCACCCTGATAAATGTATTGATCATGTTATTATCACATGTGCTATACTCCTGTACTGCTCAGGGGGGAGATGCATATACATGAGTGGAAATTAATACCAAGAGCATATACTGTATGATAATTCAATTCACAGCACCATTTACATGTATGTACATGGCTATATTTATACATGTAGGTATGAACTAGCCATCCTACTGCACAAGCTACTTATAAGGCTACTAGGAATGGCAGTGCCATCCCTACATAGAGTCCACTGACTCTCTGATAGTCACATGACTTGTCGTTACTACATGCACAAACTTTGAAATTCGTACATGTTGTATATATATACGTACTTGGACTATATATCTATGCCTCGATATCGATGAGTTTAGTGATGTTCACATCATCACTAAACTCATCGATATCCTTTAGCTCCCTGGCAAGCTTGTAGTGTGCTGGTATGCCTCCTTTGTGTTCAGACGATGTCAGCAGAGACAAATAGAGTGCTGCTAAACCATATGACCCCTTGTACATCAGGTAGTCTGTCATCTGTTCTTGTGGTTCAAGACTACGTACCACTTTTCAAGTGCACATATTCAGTGTCTGTCAGTGCCTTAAATTTCCTGAGAGACGGTAGGAGTTCTATTGCTTTGAGTGAGCTTCGTGCTTGTGGCATGAAACAAGACGTGATTTGATCGATTTGTTCATCTGTGAGCTCTCTAGAAATGGAGCTGTAGCCTGCAAATATGGGTGGAATGACTGACTACTTATATATGCAACATGAACTCATATAGACTATGTAAACTTGTATATGTAAACTTGTATATGTAAACTTGTATAGGGCCTACATATATGTAACTTAGTGTTAATAGGAAGGCATTACTGTAATAAATCTTCCATTCATCAGCAAATTACGTACAGGTTATACATGCTCATGAACCAAGAGACACATATACTAAGGGAAATTTTCACTACTCATCCACAAATGCAAGATACGATCTACTGTAGACTACATGTTCATTGATCTATATGTAAACGTAGACTCACTTCTTGTGAACAAATCTCTCCCAAAGAAATCCTTGAGGCTCTCTCTCTCCTCCTCTGTGAAGGCAGGAGTGTAGTAGTAATACGAACTAGACTCACTTGCAGAGATGCCAACCATTTGTTAAGGAAAAGAGTGAGATACACTTAGAAAATGAGTGAGATTGGGGCTATTAGGAGTGAGACATGCCACCAGTTCCAACAGTGTCATTATAACAACACTATATCTCATAAGTATGGAGGGAGAACAGATATAGTGTAATTTTGACACTGTTCTCTCTCCATACATAAGACTAGACTAATGAAAAACATCATGAACTAATGTCATTACTTATAATTATGTACCCTATTGTAGTTCATATTTGCTTTCCTGATCACTCATATTTGCTTTCCTGATCACTCTCTGAGTCGCCACCTGTGTCGCTTCTGACAGTGTCACGCCGTCGATGGTCCCCCGCCAAAATTGGTCCCCCCGGGACTTCTGCGGCAGCCGTGATTGGTCCCCCCCCTGCCACGCATGGTCCTCTCACCTAAAACACTAACATGCAGGCGCGTAGCCAGGGGGGGGGGGCAGAGGGGGCTCGAGCACCCCCTCTTTCAGTTGCGCACTAGCAGCGATAGAGCCTCAGAGCGAGAAAGCTACTGGTAGTATGTATTTGTGACTCACCTTCAGCTCGCGCGTACAATAACCTCGGCGCTTATATACGTGTACATATCATGTAGTACACGAACAGCCCTCTAGTTCTACTCACAGACTGTACAGTACTACAGTGCACCTGCTGGTAGCTACGCAAATTCAGAACTCGCGATCGTGGGCCGCACAGCGCTACAAGAGAGCGAACGGTCTCAAAATGGGGGCGTGGCTAAACAAAATTTTCGGCGTGCCATTTCCACCACTGAGCCCCCCATTCTCTAAATTCTGGCTACGCCACTGAATTGAGAGAGAGAGAGAGAGGGAGAGAGGGAGAGAGAGAGAGAGAGAGAGAGAGAGAGAGAGAGAGAGAGAGAGAGAGAGAGAGAGAGAGAGAGAGAGAGAGAGAGAGAGAGAGAGAGAGAGAGAGAGAGAGAGAGAGAGAGAGAGAGAGAGAGAGAGAGAGAGAGAGAGAGAGAGAGAGAGAGAGAGAGAGAGAGAGAGAGAGAGAGAGAGAGAGAGAGAGAGAGAGAGAGAGAGTCATGCATTAGTATTCCGACGAGATACGGTCTCCCAGAGAGAGAGAGAGAGAGAGAGAGAGAGAGAAGAGAGAGTCATGCATTAGTATTCCGACGAGATACGGTCTCCCAGCAATTCATCAGTGTGTTTTCTGCGGCAGGACATAACTTACATGCCCCGATCAATGGTGTATAGGCCAACTGTGCTTGCATCCTCTTCCGCGCATTGTGCGCTACAGTAGCGATATCCTAGGGGGACCATATTTTTCGCCATGGATGGTCCGGGGGACCGATCGGGAGTTTTCTGCCGTGGACGTTCCGGGGGGGGGGGGGGGGGGGGGGCAATTATCGTATGAGTGCGCAATGCGTGAGAGTTGCTCTCTACTAACATGGTAAAGCAAAGCAGTTCAGCCCTATTAATCTTTATTTTTACATTACGCAAGTGCAATGCCAATTAGTGTATACTACAATGTGGTACTTTCCCTGGGAATATCCCGTCCTCTTTATACACTACTATACAAGTAGCACAACCTTAGTCTACGTTTCATGTAGTACTACTGGCTGTACTACTGGCTGGAGATCTAAGAGTCAGTCCAGGTGACTGGAGTCTTCTGATGATGACATCACTACTTACTACAGTTCAGGGGGGGGGGGGGCAATTATCGTATGAGTGCGCAATGCGTGAGAGTTGCTCTTTACTAACATGGTAAAGCAAAGCAGTTCAGCCCTATTAATCTTTATTTTTACATTACGTAAGTGCAATGCCAATTAGTGTATACTACAATGTGGTACTTTCCCTGGGAATATCCCGACCTCTTTATACACTACTATACAAGTAGCACAACCTTAGTCTACGTTTCATGTAGTACTACTGGCTGTACTACTGGCTGGAGATCTAAGAGTCAGTCCAGGTGACTGGAGTCTTCTGATGATGACATCACTACTTACTACAAAGCATCATTAAACTTTCATAACCTTCTCCCACAAGTTACAGGGGGGGGGCAATTATCGTATGAGTGCGCAATGCGTGAGAGTTGCTCTCTACTAACATGGCAAAGCACTACTTACTACAAAGCATCATTAAACTTTCATAACCTTCTCCCACAAGTTACAAATGTGGTGGGTAAGGGAATGAAACTGGGCCTTTACATGTACCATCATACATCCCCGCCTTCCCACATTTTCTTAACAATGTGTTTTACTCTTACTTGTGTGGGTTGAGGAAGCTTTGATGAACTGTTTGATGATTCCACGTCACTGCCTCCTTCACTGGTGGTATCAACTGCACTGCCGGGAGTTCTCTCGGTGTGAAGTGTGAGTGGGGGTGATGTGTGAGGTGGTGTGCTTTTGGTGATAGTGTGAGCACCGCTCATTGAGTTTCTATGAAGAGTGGCTGCTGCACAAGTGGTATCCATTGTAGATTGCTCAGAAGGAGCAGTGGAGGAAACTGGTCGATCCAGTATTATCCCTACGTGTAATTAACATAAAATTATATAAACTCCAGGAAAGCCGGTTTAATCAGAGCAACTGTTCTCTACGATTCAGTATTGTATACATTGTGCTTGCATCTATCTAGATGCTTACCTCAATCCTTGGCCATTTGTTTAGCTCTCTCTTCATATCCTTTTACTTTTCTAAATGCTGCTAGGAGTTGAGTCATCATTTCTCTTTCAGAAAGATCAGTGCTCAGTCCTTCCTGCCATAATCTATACCAGTAAGTAATTATCAGTGAGTAGAGTACTAAGTTGGCTGAGTCATAATAAGTTAACCTGATCGTGTCGCGAGTACATAGTTTGGGGTCATCTTTATGTTCCCGGCACCACAATTCGGTACCTTTCCCTGGCCCTGTCTCCGAGCCCTAATCGAGTGAACAGCTGAACCCACTTCTTCCCTATTTCACCAGCTATTTGCTCTGTTAGACTCTCCATCACGCAACGCTAAGTCGAAGTACTAGTAAACACCGCCCCCCCAGCTCCGTCACGTCAAAGTTTCACTTTGAACCCCACCTAGTGAAAGAGCGGCGGAAGAGAAGTGACACATGGAAATAAAGGACGTTAAATGCCGTTGGACGTGGGACATGGAAAGGCTTGGCGATCTCGCTGGTCATCTCAAACAAAGAGGTAAGCCTATATGTAAGTTTATAGCGTATGATTTCTCTGATGAGTGATGTTGCTTACTGGCGGTTTGTGGCGTCTTCTATTTTCGGTTCTGCTTCCTTATACCGTGTAACATCACGTGATAGTAGCTAAACATGACTGCACTGTATGATACGACCATAATAGTCCTATCAGAAGCTTGGTTGATCCATATTATTGGCATATAGTTAATCTCATGCATGCATGATCTACATGTATTTGCTCCACACATATCATAGATGTGTATCCCACTACTGACACCAGTGCATGATAACCTGATTTTCTGTTTGCCCCAAGGTGCCGAAATATCCATCCCTGTGATTCGAAACGTAACCCCTGATTTGACTAAGCTGGGTTCGGTGAGCTGTTTGGCAACCTCCCTATACCACAGAGATTTGATAGACCAATATGATCTCAATCGTGTATTACAACCAACAGCAGCTAGAGATACCCTTGCTTGTATTCTTATTAATGCAAGTCATGAGAGTTGTGGACGAGGAAAACATATTGTTGAGAATCTCTACCTCTCTCTGCTTGATGTGTTCCTGGACCAATGCAATCAGTCATGTCATGATATAGCAATGAATGTCTTAAGAGAAAATGGTAAGCTTTACAAACTCAAATTTCAAAAATAGTTTAAAAACATATCTTCAGCTGTTAGGGAATTGGTATTATCACCCCAGCTCTCCATTGGACACGAGATAGGTATAGATATCTGATATTATGCTAAGGTATAGGTATTACACATTAATTTTATCTATGTGTAGATTTGAGAAGCATTGCCACTGTTATTTCACAAATTCGTTTGCCAAGTTCAACGGCTTCTGAACTGTGGCAGAACCTCAATATAGACCGGAGCAACAGTGGCTCCGATATGCAGAGTATGCTGATCGAATCAAAAAGTTCACTGTGTGATATTGTGAGAGCCATGATGATAACTCGAGGCGTTGGACGATATACTGTCAAGCTGTTACCTTTTCGTAAGTTTCATGTGGAGGTTTCATGTATTCCATCATGCACGTGGTAGTATGTGTGCATTATAATATTATAGTCACATACTCTCTATTTTTTCAACAGACCAGTCCTATCCAGTGGAGGTGTTTCTTTTTCTCAACAAACTGGGCAAGCACTGGGTTGAGTTTGCCCAGTTCCTGGGCTTCACTGTTGATGAGGTGGAGACTCTTCAGTCTCTGTCATGCCATGTTATGGAGGATGAAATCAGGAATTTTTCAAAAGTATGGCGGATGCCAGATTTGAAATCAAGAAACAATGATGAAGTTCTGTACCAAGTTCTTCAAGTAGCCAACATCACTCTGGGTATGTGTTAATTTTTATTTATAAATAGAGTGTATTAAATTATACCTTTGCAGACGATGTACTATCCCCTCTACCCAGTGACTCACCCAAGGTCATCGTTCAAATATCTGCCAGGTACACAAAATATGTTTACCACAGACATCACATGTTTATTGTGCTATCCTCATTCCAACTCGGTTTATGTATCACCTAATAGTAATGGGATACTTTCCACACAAGTATCACAGGAAAGTCCTGTAACACTCAGGAGGGACAGAAGTTGGGTATGCACATCTACTTGTGTTTACGTAACATATTTTATACTTGCAAGAGCTATAATTCAATTAACATCTTTACCTTTAGTCAAATGGGCGTCATCCTCACATGAGGGATCTCAGGAGGTATGTAGTATCAGAGTTAACATGTAAAAGACTAGAGGTGATACAGTGAAACCTCTCTAATCTGGACACCCTTGGGACAGAAGAAAATATCCTGATAATGAGGTGTTCTGATATAAACATTGCATTTGGGACAGCAAAGAAGTCCTGTATATTGAGGTGTCCTTATTTCAGGGGGTCTTGATTAGAGGGGTTTCACTCTACGTTCTGTGTAATTTTACAGTGCTCAGGGTAGTGGCTCCAGTGAACTCTCTTCAATTGACAGTGATATTCACCCTCTTGTACGACAGCAAAGGTGTGTTCCATGTATATTTGACTACGGATAGCAGGGATGTGGGTCAACTATTGTGATTTATGAATACAGTCAAATGAGTGCTGCAAATGATGTGGATGTTAGCTTGTCTACCCCAGTGAGTCTCCTGCAATCACCTTATGAGAGGTATGTAGATATATCATATAGAGGGCGAGAGAAATTTCACAAATAGTTAAGAAATTATCCACAGATTGTGGGACATTGCATTGTCTGTGGTTGCCAACTTTTCAAAATATAGGAACAGACCAAACCCACCAAGGCTACAACTATTACTGCACTCATTATTACTCCTGGGCAGTCAATGGATATATAATTGCATTTTTGGCGAGTGTAGCGACACAACTGTTCAAAATTTGAAATATTTCAAACATTATAAAGCATGTACTATCGACGCAGGCGCACTGGCACGACGTATAATGCCCATTCAGACCACTAGAAATGTTATGTCGGGACAAAAGTGGGACGGGAGTCAAAGCAGGACAGGAGTCAAATAGTCAGGACTGTCCCACCAAAATCGGGACAGTTGCCAACTATGATATTCTAATACACAGCAATATTTTCACGTAAATGTGAAATTCATGAAAGTTTTTTTATGTTATAATTTTCTCCAATTGACATGGTAGTGCCCCAGTGTCACCACATCCTACATCATCAGAGCCAGTACAGGCATCAGAGCCAGGCAGTGACCCAAAGCAGGTATAATTTATATACATTCCTTATTAACCCTCGCGCATGCGCGGGAGGGTTATTGTAGTCAGTCTGTGTGTGTGTGTGTGTGTGTGTGTGTGTGTGTGTGTGTGTGTGTGTGTGTGTGTGTGTGTGTGTGTGTGTGTGTGTGTGTGTGTGTGTGTGTGTGTGTGTGTGTGTGTGTGTGTGTGTGTGTGTGTGTGTGTGTGTGTGTGTGTGTGTGTGTGTGTGTGTGTGTGTGTGTGTGTGTGTGTGTGTGTGTGTGTGTGTGTGTGTGTGTGTGTGTGTGTGTGTGTGAGTGTGTGTGTGTGTGAGTGTGTGTGTGTGTAAACTTTTCTCGTAAACCGTGACTCCTATGAGAACCAAACGTGGAGATATGAAGAAGCATCATTAGTGCTCGCCACAGTTAACGTCTGGAGCGGAAAGAAGAGACAAGACCGTTGTTGAAGAAAAGCGGTAAATTGCCGATTTTCGTTAACCATGATTGTTGTGATTGCCAAACATGGATATATTGACAAGCACTATTGCTACTTCGTAATAGGAAGTCTGGAGCTGTATCGTCAGAAGTGTATCAGTTTTAGGCAGCGGTTTATGCCTGAAGATGCGCATTAATTGGAGATCGCAACAAGCACGATTTGCCGTTAGATATAGTTTTGCATTAGCTATAAGTATGCATAGCACGAAGAGAGTCAGGAGCTCTTATACATTTACTTGGTAGTCATAACTGCGCGAGGGTTACGCACTTTACAAGTGCATTTCATATTGTTTGGCGAGCGGGAGCAAGCCAACCTAGCCGTGTCAACGGGCCGGCTATATATTTATATATATGTATGTATGTATACATGTTTGTGACGGGCAATGTACATACTGTAATGTTATATGTGCTTCTAATTTTGCGTGTGCACTCCCGCTCGCCAGCAATGCGTAGCATTCCACTAGTATGTATACCTTTTGTCTCACACACAGCATCTACCGTTACAGCAGGAGCAATATGTAGTATGTAAAGCAAGTTCAATCAGTGTTACAGAACAGTCGAGTTCAGTTCAAGTTCAAACTCCCACATTTGAACCAGGTGATCAAATTTCACCTCCCTCTAGAAGTCTGGGAATTGGATTGTATGGTGAAGTACTTGAGGTAGATTACAAGGGTAGGAAATATGCAGCAAAGGAATATCGCAGTGGGTTCATCAGTCCTGAAGAATTGAAGACCATTTTTGCAGAGAAATTGATTGGTCTCAGGCATCCCAATGTAGTACCATATTATGGTGTCTGTAACATCATGGGTACTGACCGTTACGTGGTGGTTATGGAGAGACTGAAAACTAACCTAGCTGCTTTTATTAACACTGCAAATAGGAAAGAAAAACGGGAAATTGCGCCACAAAGAAAGCTCTCTATTCTACATGATGTAGCAAAAGGCCTGGAATATCTTCATTCACTAAAGCCCATCATTGTTCACTGTGACTTGAAACCATGTAATGTATTACTGACAGCTGAACTAACAGCTAAGATTGCAGATTGTGGTAATTGTCATGTGAAACCAATTTCAAATATCAGAGGACGTCAAGAGGATATTTCATATTTAGACTATCTGTCTCCAGAAGCTACCAGTGGAGATGAATGTAGTGACAAACAAGACGTTTTTGCATTTGGCCATTTATCACTATATCTCATCATACAACGTGAACCACACCCACTTACTAATCCAACCTACAGAGAGCATGGGGAACTGAAAGCACGGAGTGAACTGGAACGAAGACAAGCATACGTAGATGAAGCAACTCAGAAGATTGGCAAGTGCACTAATGCATTATATCCACTTTTAGGGTTTATACTGCAATGTCTAGATGATGAGACAGCAAACAGGCCTCTGATTTCAGAGTTTAGGTGGAGACTATAACAATCACAACATTATATATTACATGCCTAAAAATAGTAACATACATTACTATGTATATAACTGTACATATGTCTGTCCTGTAAATAAATTATACTTTAGCAAAAAAGTTTCCTTATCTTCAACTGTTGTTCAAAACAGTGGCAAATATACTGCTACTAAGAATGTCAGCACAGCTAGGACGTTCATCAGCCTCATCTTGCAGACAGCTAATGATAATTAAGTAAAGCTCATGTTGCTCTCCACCAGGGAGTTTTGTTTTCACTTCATCTAGATACACTACACGTCTCTCTACTTCAGTACGAGCTATTAGCTTGCCACGTTCTCTGTATGTATGCCTCAGAAGTGGATGAGGCTGTTGTTGAATCAAGACATAAATCGACAAGTGCCCAAAAGAAAAGATATCCAGTCTGTTGTCGTAGTGGCCACCTTCAAGTGCTTCTGGTGGCATGTAGTCAAATGTTCCAGGAGCGTTGGTCAGGGTTTCAGATGTCACATGTACATTAATCATACGAGAGTTTCCAAAGTCTCCAATTTTTGCTACACCTCTTGAGTCAAGCAGTACATTTGTTGCAGTTAGATCCCTATGAATGATAGGATGCTTCTGCGTATGAAGATGGTGTAATCCTTGGGCAGTGTGGAGTAGAAGCTGAACTTTTCGTTGTAGAGTAAGATTTACATTTTTTTGGTCTTCTAAAAATGCACTCAGGTTTGTAACCATTCTTTTCATGACTATGACAGCTGTATTGTCAGTAGCCAGTTTACATATGCCATAGTATGGAACAATGTTACGATGTCTGATTTGAGATAAAATTTCTTGCTCTCGACTAGAAACACTAATCAAGTTTCCATGTCTGTACTTCTTAGCTGCATATTTCTTTCCTTGGTATTCAATCTCCAATACATCACCATAGGCGCCATGCCCCAGATCAACTCCAGTCGGGTTTACCTTACAACCCGTTGGTAGACGGAAATTCATTTCTTCATCATCTGAAATAGATCCTTCTTCAAAAATACAATACCAACACCCATACAACAAAAGGTAGCCCACATATTTGAGCTTTTCTTGGTTGTGCTGTGTCAGCAGTCATGTGACAACTCATGCAACTGTGTGCCTGCCTTTTTCATGCACCACCACAGGCTCAGTATAGTATCATGTCTCTAATCTACTTGTCCAAGTTCATGCACTCTCATACATTTTGTTATATTCTGCTGTGGTGTCAATCCACGCAGACCTCTACCCTGCAAATAATCAGTTGCTATGTCTAAGTCACATGATCTTCCTAACACGGTGATCTGATTGGTCAATGCTGAGTCAGCACAACCAAGAATTGTGCCAAAGTTACCTTTTGGGCGAGCCTGAGCGAGTCCAAATTAGTGTGTTGGACATTGCAAGGGGCCGAGATACATATTTATCGTATGTTTGTTTGGTCCCGTTCAGGCAAACCGCGTGGGTCAAGCTTTCAGGCACTACAGCCGTATGAAGAAAACATCAGCTGGCCATGAACGTCAAGGAACGAATCAAAAGAGGCATCATAAGCCAGACAGTGAAAGGGACGTCATGCTCTAGCAACAAGAGTGAGGCAAGGTTGGCTAAACTGTGACAGTGCAATGTGAAGCTTTCAGAGAAAAGTGCTTGCCTTTGCTCGGCACCAATCATAAGTGCGCTCTACCATCCGAAACTCCTGATATGTAAGTTCTGTATATCAAACAAACCAGATCCATCATCCCTGCAAGTATCAGTGCACAACATACATGGAATACATGGAGTGATTCATTTCTCTTGGGTATGTGTGCGTATGCTCACAATCTGGCAGTACACTTCTGCCACAAGATACACATCCATAAATTGTTAGCTCAGGCTCGCCCACTTGATGCCTTACCATGGCACCAGTCATATGAAAGTATGGTGCTAAAAGGGAGTCATTGTGAGGTCAACTGTGCATTGATATACTGTCTCTGTGGGATTTTCCTTGTTTGGGGTAATATCAGCTTATGGTACATACAAAGGCAAGTACCACTGTGTGGGATACTACTGTTTATTGATCATAAAAGTGTTTGATGTGAAGCAGTGGCAGATGGGAGAAAGCAATCAGTAGCTATATGCATACCAGATTCATTTGCAGGTGGTGAACTAGGGCCAGGAGAAATGGGAGCAAAACTAGAAACAGATGTAGTGAGAGTGGGAAAAGATGGACCAGCAGCAGGAACAGTTCCTTGAGGTTGTGGTGTAAGTAGTGGTGAAGTGCTGGCATCTGAAATATTTAGGTATTATGAAGAATATTGTTGAAATTCTGGGTTCTTCTCTCAGTACTACAATGAGGGTCTTACTATCTATATCAGTGTCAGTGGTGTCAGGAGGGTTGTTTTGAATATTCTCCACTACCTTCTGGACAGACTTGCTCTTGTTCAATGGCAGAGATACATTGCTCTTTTCACTCTCAGTGGATGATGGCAGTGTAGAAGAACTGCTATTCAAGTCTTCAAAAGTGGTAAGAATAGTATGTTTTATAGCATCTTACATAATTTTATACATTAAGGTATATACACAACACCAACAGCAGAAAATACATCATCTTACCAGTTTTCACAACAAGCTTCAGATTCTTATCCACATCGGATTGAACCAAATCACGTTCAGCTGAATCAAAAGGACATACATTTAGTAATAGATAATGTGCATTTGGAGTTCATTACGTGATTTATGG
Source organism: Theonella swinhoei (assembly GCA_963970385.1). NCBI lineage: Eukaryota > Metazoa > Porifera > Demospongiae > Tetractinellida > Theonellidae > Theonella > Theonella swinhoei. The sequence goes on along the minus strand of OZ019951.1, from coordinate 1,872,341 downwards.
GAATGAGGGGTGTGGTCAAGACTCATACAGCACGAGGCGCAGCTGAGTGCTGTATGGGTCTCAAGACCACGGCCTGAGTTCCCATAAATCACGTATTGAACGACAGAAACGCACATTATGTGTTTATTGTGACTCGTTATAGTTAAGGGTCTACGGTCCAAAAAGACTATACTATGCTTAGTGAGTATGGGCCTTCAGACCAGAGACTGAGCACTTTAATCACGCAAAGAACAATAAAGAATGTACATTGTGTGACTCACACTTGAGGTTGGCAGCTCCAGAGCTTTCTGTGTACACAGTTTAGTGCGAGGTCTTAGTGGTGAACTTTGTACGCACGGGTCAACGTGAGGTCTCAGGGGTAAGCTTTGTCACACATTCAGAGCTCACTAGGATGCTTGTACCAGACAATGAAGCTCATTAGAGGGCTAGTTTGGAATTATGGAATTATCTGCACATACTGCATGCTACTGGAATATGTGAATTAAGAGAACGGGAAGAACCTTTGATCCGCCCACGCAAGTCACAATAAAACGAAGGCATAGTAGAGATTTACCCACTTACAATAAGCAATATCACAGAACTTAAAGTTGATCCCCTTGAAAGGAAATTGTGTGAAGGAGGGCACTTTTAGTTCACCTATAGAATCAATTATAGACACTCACACTGACTAAGAACGTCTAGTTCTTGTTAGGCATATAACTTACAGCAATTACCTGAAATAGTAAATGTCTTTTGATCAGGAAGCATTTCAACTGGTTGTGATAGATGGCTATACTCTGGTTGGCCCAAACCATGGTATGATTCTAGATAAAATTGTGTACAAAATGATGTTCATACTTACAACCATGCAATCAACTAATGCACCTGAACTCTTCACTGGTGATACTGGAGGGCTGTATTTCATACTGCTCGCAGCATGATATGAACCTATGCACATATTGCAATCACAATAAACACATGCATTAGAACATTTTGTTACAGCCAACAAGTTTATGTACCTCCTCTGGATACTCTTCGGTCAGTTGTCCTTGGAGTAAATCTTCCACTAAAAAGCTGAGTTAACATGGCATGAACTGCAAAGTGGTGTAAGCTGTACTACACAACTGCAGTCATCCAAATTGAATGTATACACAACTTAATTACTGTGAATGAATGTGCCATAACTTACTATTAGTGGGAAGGTCTGCTCCTCCATTCATCTATAAAAAGTGTATAAAAACATTTCCATTAAAATGTGGAAGGATGTAGGGATGACAGTGCTAAAAAGTAGAGAAACAAGTGCAGTGTATTTTTAGCACTGTTATCCCTACATCCTTCAATATTTTAATGGAAATGTTTTTATTTCACTGATTTTTCGTTGTATGCTTGCTTGTCATGCTTGCAAATACTCTTGTTTGTGTGTGAGCCCAACCCTTTTTCTGCTCCTTGTCATATAAAACACACCGTAGTAATAACGAGGAAATGGCATTCAACTACATGGAAGTGATAGTATATTGTAGCTTTATTTATCCAAGAGGGGTCCTACAAAGGTTCCACTGGTGAAAGGCACTGCGCACGAGAATTTAAAGCCGTTTGGTACAAAAATCAAGGTAAGTACTTGTACCAATTTTGTGCTAGGCCGTTTGAAGAAGAAGATGATGATGATGATGATGGAGAAATTGGGGTTTTAGCAATTTCATGTATGTCACTGTAGCAGGGTATTTTACCACCTTTGAGAGTGTTATCGTGTAATAGAAACACTTGTAGGCCATGTTATGTGTCTAAAAGGGCTTATAAATGCCAATTCTGAGCTGTTATATTTGTTAAGGCTTAATGGGTGTGCCGGTGTCATCCCTACAGAGAGAGTCTACCGACTCTCTGATATACACAGGGAAAATGGTCCATGAATACAGACTTCCATGGGGTCAAAAGAGTCCGTATTTGCACCGTGCACACACTGTAGGCATGTTGCAAAAGTCCTTGTAAGTCCGTAGTGGTACCATGGTGTCACCCACGGACTTGCGTGGTACTTAAATGGACTTGCACAGCATGTGTGCGGTATGAATACGGACTCTCTTGACCCTGTAGAAGTCCGTATTTATGGATGTTTTCCCCTGTAATACAAGTATGAATGCATGAGAGTAAATGATCATGAGCTACCGTACATTACGAAATGTCCATATCAGATCTTCATAAAAGCTCTCAGCATCATCAGGACGGTATTTTAGAACTTCTACTTGAAACATCTCCTGTTATAGTCAATAAACCACAGTTGTAGGATTGCACGTAATGTATATACAACTCACAGTAGTGAGCATCTTATTCGTGATAAGAAACTGTAATGGTGATGTAGGCCCACTCAGAAATTCAATTCTGACGTCATCTGGACTCTGAAAGATTATTGGTGCACATTCACAAACTTTGTGTCTCTTATAATCACACACTTACCAAACTGTTGGATAACACTCTACGAAAGAAGTCTGCCACAGCTACATTGCCCATGGCACGTGCAACCTCCTCAAGACTGTCATGCTGAAATGTGAAACATATAATACTGTAAAGTATACGGCATAAGGTAACTTTTTGCATAATAATAACAACCTCTGGGCAGTGTTAACTCACAGGTATGACTGGACTATTCAGTATAGCAGAGACACATATTTGACTGAAGTGTCTCAAGACTTCATCTATCTTGTGTTGGTTTTCTGGAGTATGCAATACCTCTGGCAGCTATATATAGTGGAATAAAGCACATGCTTGTATGTAAATATCCTGTATATACCTACAAGTTCATTCATACAGTGACTACACATCATCAAAAACTAACCTCATATTGCTCTGGAATGAGGCTCACCTATATATGGAAAACAAAGCAGATAACAACCACAGATAAGTCTCACTTGTATATACTAGGATAGTACTCACTTGATCAAGTTGGGGGTGGTTCACAGCTTGCATGTACATAAGGATATTTTCAGCTAATAACTCCATCTGGTTCTGCTGTGCTTCCATCAAAGCTTGTTTCTGTGTGTGAAATCTATGCTATATATATGCTTACTTCCTTGCAACAATTTACCGCTCCTCCAAGCATTTTAAGTAATTTGTCAGTGTAAGAGTACTTCTCAGTTCTCACAGAAGTAATGATTGGAGTAGAGAGCTAAATACACGTAACCATTAAACAATGTTCTTTATACATATTTAAGAGTGTTACCCCCATTATGGATTTGTCTAGGTTTTCACACTTCAGCAGTAGGTGAAATGTTTTAATTTGATCACCAATTATTGAGAACGCAAGTGGTGGCATCGTATCCTATCAATGGAAGCAACAAAGTATACATTACTGTGATATCTTATTTTTACACCCTACAGAACACAAGAAATTGACATCGGCTCCTCCCTCAATCAGCAGTTTAACCATCCCTATAAATCCTTTGCCAGCTGCATGAGCAAGTGGGGTCATCTCCACAATACCTTCCACTGCACCAGGTTGGAACTACATAGAGTGTAAAATAAATAAACATATGTGTGCATTGTTGACCTTACTCGAACAACATCAATCATAGCTCCCTTGTTTATGAGTGCTGAAACAATATGGTAGTTATTTGCTGACACAGCAGCAAAGAGCGGGCTAGTGCAATCCTATAGGATATGAAATAAGTACAATGGGAAATTTTTTACTTGTTTACTTACATCTCCACACTTGTTAATGTCTGCTCCTTCGTCCAAGAGCACCTGGGCAACACTCCAGTGATTGCTGGTACAGGCTTTAAGTAGTGGAGTAACATTATCCTACAAAACGTTTATTTGAAAAACATTGTTCACCAATAGGGAATTCCAATACTCACCTTTCCAGTGGCATTCACATCAGCTCTGTACTTGAGCAACAGTTTGACCAACCCAACATGACCTTGGTAACTAGCCTCTACAAGAGGACGATGCCAGCCCTATATAGAATAAAACCAGAATATAAATGCTCTTTAAGCATATCTGAAGTTCTGACGTTAGAAGATCCATTTGGATTGGCACCATGAGCTAGAAGTAGTTCGGCTGAATTGACAGCTACACACTGGCACGCAATTGAAAGGGGAGAGCACCCACTGGACTGTAGCAATGGTAAGAATAACAATGATGTCATAAGTATGCCACAGAGTACTACATGTACATACCTGTGACCCCAAGTCTACTGAAATGTGTAGTTGTTTGTACTTGCTCAAGAGACACTCCAGAATAGCTTTGTTTCTCAGAGTCTCCGGATAATGAAGACAGCCATCACCTCTCTTGTTGGATTGTACACATGCATATAAATCAGTTGGCAGTTGCAATAGACTATGTACCTTGTCTAAGACTTCTGGGTCAGCTCCATGATCAATTAGCATTCGAACAACTTTTTCCTTACCTCTAATGCATGCGTACATGAGTGGAGTTCTCCCCTGGGAAAAATGAGCTTGTACACATAAATATATACACATGTTGCTGAGTCAAAGTAACCACAGGTAAATGTAGTACCTCACTACTACGTGCATCCAAATGACTCCCTGATTGAATGAGACTTGTAGCTGTCTTCCAATCATTCTCCATACATGCTTTAAGCAAAGCCTGACCATCATCCTACAGTGAGCAAAAACCTTCATAACAATACACTCCAGTGTATATAGCACACATAAAATTTACCTTCAAAGGCAATGGCCTGATGCTAATTTGTAACTTTTCTTGAATCACTGTTAAGGACAAATCATTGAGTACAGTAGGCACTAAGAACACTAAGTACAACACAGTATGGCATGCACACACTCATGTACCTTGCTTAAGCATGGGAAGCGTCTTGCCTTCTCTACAGTCTGGCATCCACCATATTCTCAAAAATAGCTGTATCTGCTTACGGACATTACTCATTCCAGCTGTGCTAATAATACCATCAATATCGATCTTTGAGTAGCCAAGGTGAGTGGCCAGCCTCACCCAATTATGTAGTAAACTCAGTATGAACTCACACACAACAGGTGGATTGCAGCAACCTATATTATAAATACATATGGAGGGGGAGGGAAAGGGAAAGCTGTTTGTGGCATAGGAACCAGGGACTCCGAAGGGGCTAGCACCTCCATTGACCATGGTTATGTGGTTTTGATCACACTTGTATCACATATAGCGACAGTGGGACAAGTATCATGTCTAGGGCTTCAAACATCTTATCCCACCTCTCAATGTAACATGGACCCATACCAAAGTCCCACACTATGATTCAAAATATATAGCTATCCACTTACACTTAAAACGAATCATAGAGCTGCATTTTGCTATAGCTTACAGTATGGGAGCAACAATGATGCGTATTTTCCAAGGGATGGTGTAAGAAGTAGGCCCAATACCAGATCTGGAACACAGAATCCAGGTTTTTCACGGATGGCTTGTTGGATGATATCCTTAAGGTTAGCTGATGAGCCTCCTCTTATACCAAGAGCATGTTTCAACTGGGCAGCGCTAGCATTTGGTAGCACAACATTGACATGTACCCTCTTCAAATCTGTAACAGAACCAATACATAATGTGGCAATGAGGTTTAGATTGCCTGCATATATATCAGGTCGACGTCATTTGTTTTCCTTTTATGTACGATTTAATTAGTACAGCCAGATAAGGTATGGTAAGAGCACCTATCTAGAACTCAGTATCAAGGGTTTGCATGAATGGTGAGTTGTGTTGTCGTATTGTACATGTATTTACCGTAATGTTCAATACTTGGCTGATTCAACTCTGAAAGGACTGCATGAAAGATAAACCATTCACAGCCATCAGCAAATGTTTAAATGTTCAAGCAACCTTACCTGCCTGACGCAGAGTATCAGTGGCCATGTGACGACACCAAGCATTCTGTGAGGACTCATAACAGTCAAGCAGGGACAGGTAGAGGTTTTCTATCAGTCTCTGACTGTCAGGTTCTGCTGCAATTCCTGTCAAAACTCTGTGTAAATTTGTTGCATCTTCACTCTCAGGTTTGCTCAGTATTACAGCACATGCTTCATTTGTTAGAACTTCATGGGCAACAAGAAAAGGGAGGAGCTTCCGGATACACTGACATTGTAGCAGGTCAGAAGATACCACATTAAGGACTCTGTGAGCATATTTGCTTCCTATATGTTGGTATTGGACATGACATATCTACTTCCATCTATACAACAAAACACATGTATATAGTACATGTATGTCAGTGAATCAATCTGTACTAGCTAAGTGTCAGAGGATGAGGCCTAAAACAGTCTTTCATCACCAAAATGCTGTCTGAGAATGCTTAAAAACACGAGTTTCACAGTTTCACTCAGGGGTGTGGCTACATGTAAGGTGCATAGCGTACAACCCACCGTAAGTCGCCTCTGTCGTTGGTTGAATATCCTTTAGCCGTTCAGCATCCCAGACTGTATCATCCTTTACAAAGAGAGCGTCCATCTCCTTGACTCGCTTTCGTTAGGTCGAGTCGATTGACCCAGCCCTTAGAACTACCCTTTACAGCCCCGATTCCGCTCACGAAAAATTTAGGTCAACTCCGCGATTAAATCTACGTACCGCGAACTCACTGTATAGCCTCTCCCCTTATACTGTGTCTAGTTCCTAGCTGTCTATACAATTTCTACCAATGGTATTACTATCCAGCACGGTAAATATTTTACAGGACTTGCCAAATGTTAGTCACAATTAATATTGGAGCAATGAGCGTGCCTGTTCGACATTGCGCAACTATTAAATAGAGCATATTATAGTGAAGAGGTTTTTTAGTGTTCACTGTTCACTTACATGTAACTAGCTACACATGTGCACAGAATCCGATAGCTACATATACTCAAGGACTACAGAAAAACGTTGTGGTTTTATTCTTGTTCTGCTACAATTATCGAACATTGCAGATATCAGCTCCAAGTTCCCTGACCGCACACACATTGAGGATGTTTCTAATCCTCCCATTGAGAGCTGAATCAGGTAGAAATGAGTCTCCACTGACACACTCAGTCATATCCAGACTGGATATACTAGTGGGGCAATTGGGGTTGACCCTTACTAATAACCAATCAAGAGTCAAGGATGGTGCAGTGACGACCCAATTTTGAATGATGTCCAGCATATAGGAGAGTGTATCATTAGTGGGTGAAGGGTTAACAAGTGTGGACCGATAGGTGACTGTGGTAGGGTTGCCATGGCAAACAAACAATCCTCGTCTCAGAAACTGTTCTGAGAATTCAGTGCAGTTTGTACATTGCTCACGAATGATACGAGTTACATGAGATTGTAACTGAGCTCCAATACGTTCGGTGGTCTCCAGCTGTGAAAGGAATATATGGATGGAGACTAACATTCTCAAATTCACGCATGTATGCATGTAACTTACTCCCCAGCTGAGGCAATAGTCCACAGGTCCAAACTGTATCTGAAAATACTTCTTATCTGCAGATTATGGTAACTAGTACATTCTATTATTGAAAGGTCATGGAATTAAACTCACCAAAAGTAAAGGATACAGTAGTGATGAGGCTGTTTACTTCTGATGGAAGAAAGTATTGAAGAGAGAAGGTGTGTCGATATCCCGGTATGCTGTCATCAACACTCATTTCCAATGATGTCACATTTATAGGAAGAATTGAGGTATGTTCAGTCATTAGAGCACCAGTTTCATTGAAATAACTCTCGTAGTGCACTTTGGTTGGGAAGAGTGGAGAACCATTCCACTTTATTTTAAGAGAAGTAGCGTTTTTTGGCTTTAGTGATATTACCATTGGTGCTGTGAGAAAATATATATTATGCGTACAATGAGCCTTTTATTATTATGACCATTGGAATATTGAGCCCTCTGACGTGCAAAAAAACGATAGAGTAATATAGCATGCATGCATGTTGCTTTGGCAATGGTAGATTTAAATTTAATGCTGGCTATACACCACTTGGCCATGGGTACATATATGATTATACTCACCTCCACTTTGATAGAGTCCAATATAATAAAATCCTTTAATCATACCACGTCCTGTGTGTACTGTAATGTTACAGCAATATATACCAGATTCACTCCCACTATTGCTATAGAGAGCAACTCTCTGATCATAACGTCGCTCATATATATCACCATGGAATGGTAGTGGTGTCCCATTGGGAAAGGTCCAGTCTCCTCTATAAAGACCCTGATATCGACTACAGCATGTACCCACATTAGTATGACATTGAACACTGTCACTGTGAGAAGTCCCCACTAGACTGAGATCCAAGTAGCTGTTGTTAGCTAAATCATTTCCCATGAAGGTGACCTGAGGATATTCTTCAGCCTGACAGTGAACACTGAGGCAGAGCCAGACACACACAACTGCAATATTTACCACAGCCATCATCTACATGAATTAGGGACACTACATATGGTAAGTTCATGGCTATAAATATTTGGCTCGAACCATGTTCATTAGACCATATATAGTCATTTCTCTGTTGTACCATCTTGCATTCATTGATTATGTTCTGGCAACTAGCTATATAGGCTTTTAAAAATGTTGGCTGTAATTATTTAGACCAAAGTTGTAGTCACTCAGGTATAGCAAGGAAATACATACTAAATGTCATATCATTTCTCTCTCAGTACAAAAGCTAGCTAGGAGAGTATTAATGTTTCGCAAGTCAATTACTGAATGAGGCTCACCTATATATGGAAAACAAAGCAGATAACAACCACAGATAAGCCTCACTTGTGTATACTAGGATAGTACTCACTTGATAAAGTTGGGGGTGGTTCACAGCTTGCATGTACATAAGGATATTTTCAGCTAATAATTCCATCTGGTTCTGCTGTGCTTTCATCAAAGCTTGTTTCTGTGTGTGAAATCTATGCTATATATATGCTTATTTCCTTTTAACAATTTACCACTCCTCCAAGTATTTCAAGTAATTTGTCAGTGTAATAGTACTTCTCAGTCCTCACAGAAGTAATGATTGGAGTGGAGAGCTAAATATACATAACCATTGAACAATGTTCTTTATACATATTTAACAATGTTACCCCCATTATGGATTTGTCTAGGTTTTCACACTCCAGCAGTAGGTGAAATGTTTCAATATGATCACCAATTATTGAGAACGCAAGTGGTGGCATCGTAGCCTATCAATGGAAGCAACAAAGTATACTGTGATATCTTATTTTTCTTCCCTACAGAACACAAGAAATTGACATTGGCTCCTTCCTCAACCAGCAGTTTAACCATCCCTATAAATCCCTTGCCAGCTGCATGAGCTAGTGGGGTCATCTCCACAATACCTTCCGCTGCACCAGGCTGGAACTACATAGAGTGTAAAATAAATAAACATATGTGTGCATTGTTGACCTTACTCGAACAATGTCAATCATAGCTCCCTTGTTTATGAGTGCTGAAACAATATGGTAGTTATTTGCTGACACAGCAGCAAAGAGTGGACTATTACAATCCTATAGGACATAAATTAAGACCATATCAGGTACTAAGTACAATTAAAAGGTTCTACTTGTCTACTTACATCTCCACACTTGTTTACATCAGCTCCTTCATCTAATTCCAATTCTGACCTTTCCAGTGGCATTCACATCAACTCTGTACTTAAGTAACAATTTGACCAACCCAACATGACCTTGGTAACTAGCCTCTACAAGAGGACAATGCTGGCCCTATATAGAATGAACTATATATTAGTAAATGCTATACACACATATGCATTCCTCTGACATTAGAAGATCCATTTGGATTGGCACCATGAGCTAAAAGTAGTTCAGCAGCATTGACAGCTACACACTTGCAAGCAATTGAAAGGGGAGAGCACCCACTGGACTGTAGTGGTAAGAATAACAATATGTCATAGGTATGCCACAGAGAACTACATGTACATACCTTAGCCTCATACCAAGCTCTTTCTGGGGGGGGGGGGGGGAGCCTGGTACACACTGTATGCGCAGGCGTTTCATTAAGATTTTAAAAGCACGAGTTTGGGTGGGGCGTGTTGTAGATGACGTACAGGAAAGCAACATGCATCAATGACTACGCCATCCTATTTACAATTTTACTCGACTTCTCTATCTGACCATCTACCAGCTACTAGTGCCTCAGAAGCACAGAACAGATGGCTGTTACTAACTAAACTCCGAGTCCACCCTGCTTCCTGAAGACCTGAAGACATGAAGACTTACAGACCTGATCTCACACCCTGCGGACTTGATCAACCATAAGAGAAACGAGCGGCAATACAACGACAAGGCTCTTGTCTCTGCCATGCTTCTTGTCAAAAAACGTGATCGCGCTCTTTTCCCTTCCCCCCCCTCCCCCCCCCCTTGGAAAGAGCCTGGATATGAGGCTGGTACATACCTGTGACCCCAAGTCCACTGAAATGTGTAGTTGTTTGTACTTGCTCAAGATACACTCCAGAATAGCTTTGTTTCTCAGAGTCTCCGGATAATGAAGACAGCCATCACCTCTCTTGAATCATTAGATGAAATAACTTGTGCACATGCATATAAATCAGTTGCAGTAGACAGAAGTTGCAGTAAACTATGTACCTTGTCTAGGACTTCTGTGTCAGCTCCATGATCAATTAGTATTTGAACAATTCTGTCCTGACCTTTAATACATGCATACATAAGTGGAGTCCTCCCCTGGGAAGAGATGAGCTTGTACATATTAACACATATGCAATTGAGTCAATTATATAGATGTACAGTGTGAAATGTTAACACACATTCATTTTGCAACTTGGCCTATACATACGTATGTACTTTACTGAACACATTTGAACTGGTGTGTGCATACATGTATACATAAGATGTACCTCACTACTACGTGCACCCAAATAACTCCCTGATTGAATGAGACTTGTAGCTGTCTTCCAATCATTCTCCATACATGCTTTGAGTAAAGCCTGACCATCATCCTACAAAAAGCAAAAATATTAATATTCATAACAGTACACTACAGAAATCTAAGAGACGGTTGTGGTGTTTGCTGTTGAGGTAGCAGTATACATACTGTGCAACTTTTGCAATGTTGCACTTTCTCATTACATCGCTTACTACAAAGCATCCATTAAATTTTCATAACCCTCTCCCACAAGTTACAAATGTGGTGGCTAAAGGGAATGAAACTGGGCCTTTATCATGCATCCCTGCCTTCCCACACCTTCTTTTGAAGATAAAATTAATAATAATGAGCCTCACTCTTACTTGTGTGGGTTGAGGGAGCATTGATGAACTGTTTGATGATTCCATGTCACTGCCTCCTTCACTGGTTGTAGCACTGCCAGGAGGAGCTCTCTCGGTGTGAAGTCACTTTCACCAGCTATTTGTCTGCTCCACACGCAACGTCAGTCAGTACAGCCGAATCGCCAACGTACAAATCACGTGAGTTTTATTTGCAACATTACGTCATTATAGTACTCCAATGGCGGCGTTTGTGACGGACGCACGTGTGACGAAGAATGGGTGGGTCTATACAGTAATGTGTGGACGTAGAAACGCTCGGTAGCAGGTCAAACGTAGAACTGAAAGCGTATTTAAAAGACCTGTGGAATTAAAGGAGCCAAACTGCACGGGTCAGAGACGTTGTTCAAGGTAAGAGAGGATGATGTAATAATTGTTTGTGTGTGTTTATAGGAAAAAATATTTTTAATTAAATAGTGGACTGCTAGAACAAGCTGATAGCTAGCTATGTTTTAGTCCTACTTATGTTCTATTAGTTAAATAAATGCTGTATTTTTGTGTCTTTGCCAAAATAGATTCCTGACAGTAAAAAGGTGACTATGGCCATAATTGGCTTGTGTCACCAATTTGATGTGATATTTCAAGCATTTGAATATGAACTAGGTATTATATCTACATCTACAACGACTTATTCTCTATTCCAAACACTCTATGCTGATGTATGATGTTATTAAGGGCTCTAGTGGGTTTTTACAGGTGGGAATGTATGTAGCAATTCTTTGGTGCCACAGAAGCTATATGTATGACATAGGCGGCGGAAGCGGGGGGCTTTGGGGGGGCTATTATTATTAACCGTCGGCGCGCGCATGCGCAGGGTTACAGTCGGTGCGTAGGACAGCGACATGGCGTATGGTTCCGGTGTGAGTCACTCTCTGTTGTGAGTCACTCTCTGTTGTTTTGATAGAGCCTCCGGCAGTTTCCATTACGCTCTAACTACGCTCGACGATGTCCCAGTTCGAGGCGAACCAACAGTCAGGGCTCTATCCTAGAGATTATTTCTGTTTCTGGCGTGCCTACATGCTGTCTCTGTACCGTCTGGTGGTCTGATATGGAACAGAGCGAGTACTTTGGCTCTCTGAGAACTCTTGGACTGATTTATATAAGAATTGCGTGCTGTGTGTAATTTGCCATGTATTGTATTGTACATGCCGATGCCCTATGGGTCCAGGCTAAATGAACCTTTGAACCTTTGAACCTTTGAACCTTTGTAGTTGTGTGTCTGGTTCTGGAGCATCTGTTCGTCCTGAAAATGCTGTCACATACTCAGCGGGCAACGGAGGTCAAACAATTTGTGGAGATTCTCTGAAACCGCTCCATTGCAGAGATCCAACACTCCCTCCGCTAAAGGCCATACGAACCGGCGGCCATTTTCCTGCGGAAAGTGCGCATGCGCATTATGCCCTAATAGTACGTACGTGGTGCCGAGGGTTCTGTGCTTTAGTGCATCCTATATACTTCGTGCAACCCTAGCCCGTGAGCCTATATTTTGGGGGTTTCAGCCAAAGGCAGGGGATGATAGCATGCAACAATCATAACATGCGTAAGCAGCGTAACCCCATATCCCTACATCTGTAAATACTAAAAGGGGATCTGAATTTGTCTGCATGCTTGCTGCACTTTGACCTTGTTTCTATACCTTTTGGCACTTTAATCCCCTACATCCTTCAACATAGTAAAATATTTTTACACTTTTGAACTTACAATACACCACTGTCAAATACACATTGCACTTGTTTAAAAAGGCATGCAAAAAACGTCACATATAATACACGAACTAAATGGTAGAACAGTTCGAAACTCTAAGCTTACATATGAAAAGAACTAATTTAAAATATTGTTTGGTTATTGGAAACTGCTGTTCGGACAGTACAAACATGGTACGTCTTTCATAGGCTCCAACTGTCCCGGAATCTCCCGGATTTTTAGAATTTGTCCCAGGTGACCGAGTCCCGGACGGACGTACAGTGTGTCCCGGAAAATGGCGTACGTCGATCGTCGCAACGGCAGTTTTGCGGGTGTGTCGTGGGTGGGGCTATGTGGCTGTGGCTATGGTCCCTGAAGCAATTTTCAACTAGAATATTCGAAGAATACGTACCCCGCGGCGAGTTCGGTCGCTCAGAGAGGCTTTCAACATCATTATGCACAATAAACTACCACGTTATACTGATGGTATATGGTAGGCGAAACACGTGCTCATAGGCATGCTCTCCGTAATTTAAAAGATCTTTCGTGCATCCATCCGTATTTTCACGTAATTTGAAATTATGGTAGGCGGAGCGAACTTCGCTAATTTTTGGAACGGCGGGAAGTCAATACGTTTTTCTCTTATCTTTAAGCCGTATATATACTGTGCATATAGGACGGATTTCAATATTGTTTTAACGACTGAATGGCTGACTGACTGACTGACTGACTGACTGACAGACAGACACAGACAAAACCGGATTGTTTGACCCCGCTCTGCGCATGCGCAGCCGCGGGTAAAAGTTGGAATACAAATATATAGCTACAGAGGAATCACAATCAATTCCGCCATATCCAAAGTTCTGGAAACCTTGATTCTTGATAGGCTGGAACCTCTCTTCATGGAGGCACATCCTAACCAGTCAGCCTACTGGAAGAGTGTATCATGTGCTGACGCAATCTTTGCCACCCAGGATGTGATCAACCGATATTTGCTTGAAGGGGGAAAGGTGTACATATGTCTATATGACTTGGAAAAGGCTTACGACTCAGTAGAGTTCTTTGTTCTTCTGAAGAGACTGTTCCAGGTCGGAGTAAACTCCAAAACATGGCACATACTATGGAGCTGGTATACTGATGGTCATAGTTCAGTTCGCCTGAGACAACATGTGTCACCTGCCTTTGTTCTGGGGCATGGAGTGCGCCAAGGTTCATTTCTGTCACCAGCACTGTTCCTACTCATCATGGACTCTCTCCTACAACAGCTACAATCTCTATCTATTGGAGCGTCAGTGAACAACATGTATGTAGGTGGCTTTATACATGCAAATGATATCCGTATGCTAGCCTCCACCACTTCTACATTAGAAGTACAGATATCAACTGTCAAATGGTTCACTGAAGGCAACTTTTTGAAGGTTAACTCATCCAAGTGTGAGATTGTGGCATTCAAGAAAGCTTCTACAAGAATGAATGAAGAAAGAATTGAAGTTGGTGAGTGTACCTTCTCATTGGGGGGGAGTGCTACCTACATAAGATATCAGTGGAAGGATGATTTGTCATTTTCTCGTGCAATTCAAATTTGTGTCCAGAAAGATCGGAAGGCCTACTTTCAATATGGCAGCATTTATGCATTTCAAGGCAAGGTCCTGACTGTTTTAGTCATATTTTATGCCATTTACATTTATTTTAACAGTTGTGCATATTCCCTTTACTTTATTTTGTGTCGACATTCCTCTTTTCTGTCTCTATGTATGTCATGTCCGGGTGGGCCAATCGACATAGTTGGAGCCTATGGTCTTTACGTCCTGCGAAGCGGTAGTTGTGTTCACGCATCTCTGGTGGATCCTTCGTACGGTTAATTGCACGTTGTTTGGTATTACTCTGCTCCTCATACACCAAGCTAGACGTTAGTATACTCTAAAGAAGTCTAGCATTAGTACTTTTCAACTTTCAAACACACAAAAACATCGCTCGAAACTAGTTGTATACGTTACGGAATAGTACATCCGGTTCAAAATTTGTCAACTCATGCTGACTGCAGCCTTAGATTATTGGGCGAGCGCAGCGAGCCCGTACTAGTGAACTCAATGCCAATTCTGTTTGTATGTACATGTATGTATGTACAGCGGTGTTCATAGATCTTGCAATCTCAAATGCGTGAAGCAACATACGCATGTGCGCAATCCACATGCGCACTTCGAAAGATCAAAGCTGTCGGTTTACGCATGAGACTGCAAGATCTGTGAAAAACGCTGTATGTTTATACGTCATCAACCGACCGCTCAGGGCGCATGTCCCCGCGCAACGCGCAAACGTAGCCGGCCTTGCTTCTTGCATTCTCTAGTTTTATCCATTACGTAAGTGCAATGAACATGTCTAACCAGGTACTCTCCCTTTGGAATGTCCCGCCCCTGCTCGGCACCGCCCACTTACCAATGTTAATCGTTGAAATTAGCTCTTGCGCAATACAAATAGCATGTTAGTCTAGGTAAGTATCATCTACTACTACTGTAAGAGTCAGTCCAGGTGTCTGGAGCCTTCTAATGATGACATCACATGCTGCTTGTTGCTAACACATCTCTAGTGCACTTTGCAACTCTCTAAATGTCCTGCCACTGTCACCAGCATTCAGCCAATACTTCAACACCTACAAAAATAGGAATAAAATCTTACAAAATACAAAATATGCACTGTGCAAGAAATCCTTGAGGCTCTCTCTCTCCTCCTCCGTGAAGGCAGGAGTGTAGTAGTAATACGAACTAGACTCGCTCATGGCTCTTCACCAACATTCACATGGTTAGAGCAGTTCAGCCCTATTAATCTTTATTTTTTACATTACGTAAGTGCAATGCCAATTAATGCATACTACAATGTGGTACTTTCCCCGGGAATATCCCGCCCTCTGCGCCGCTTTATATACTACTATACAAGTACACAGCAAATGAATAAGACCTTATAGTCTACGTATCATCTAGTACTACTGGCTGTACTACTGGCTGGAGATCTAAGAGTCAGTCCAGGTGACTGGAGTCTTCTGATGATGACATCACATGCTGCTTGTTGCTGACACATCTCTAGTGCACTTTGCAACTCTCTAAATGTTCTGCCACTGTCACCAGCATTCAGCCAATACTTCAACACCTACAATAAAATACAAGATATACACCTATGCTCAATTACTCTGCAGATATTTATGCATAATGACTGGGACCAGTATCACACCTGATAATATCTTTCCTCTATCATTGAATAGTCAACACTAATCTTCCTGAGTTTCTCCAGTGGAATGTTGAGTCTCTGTGCAAAGTGAGACAAGATGTGGGCCGGGAGTCGCTGACAGACGTCCAGTATTGCATACTTGTGTGTAGTGACTGAGATATCAATGGTGGCATTGAGAAGCTGCTGAGAATGATCATGTAAATGATCAGTGGATGTACTGAGGTCGTGACCTAGACATGACATAAGATGACATATACACCCTCCATAGATAGTGCTACCTGTACACAAACATTAAAACAACCTGTAGACTAGCTCATGACAAATGTACATTGCATTTCTAAGAAATATATGCTATGAATCACACTCTATATTACATTCATAGAATTCTGTTTGTATATAAATCTATTGAATAGATATTAAAGCTACTCACTGTTTATTGCAGGTTTGGGAGATCTGAGGGACAGTTGTGGTGATTCTTGTACAGGTAGAGGAAAGGAGTGTACATACTGCACAAAATTTTGCATTGTTGCACTTCCTAATTGTATCACTACTTACTACAAAGCATCCATTAAACTTTCATAACCCTCTCCCACAAGTTACAAATGTGGTGGGTAAGGGAATGAAACTGGGTCTTTACCATGCATCCCTGCCTTCCCACACCTTCTTTTGAAGATAACATTAATAATAATGTGTCTCACTCCTGCTTGTGTGGGTTGAGGGAGCATTGATGAACTGTTTGATGATTCCATGTCACTGCCTCCTTCACTGGTGGTATCAACTGCACTGCCGGGAGGGATTCGGTCAATGTGAAGTGTGAGCGGGGGTGACATGTGAGGTGGTGTGCTTTTGGTGATAGTGTGAGCACCACTATAATTGAGTTTGTATGAGGAATGGCTGCTGGACAAGTGGTATCTAATGTCGGTGGCTCAGAGTGGGAAGGAGCAGTGGAGGAGACCGGTCGATCCAGTGTTATCCCTATGTGTAATTACCATAAAATCCAAAGGATAGAGTTTAACAACTGTTCAGAGTTTAAGCATTGGGGATGCAGAGGCAGAGAACCTGGGGGGCAGGGGGGCTTGAGCCCCCCCCACTTTTCAATAAGGGGGGGCTGAGCCCCCCCCCCCAAATTGGAGATTGTCACAAAGAACATATTAAATACTAATAGCCTATTCAGAATGAATGTGAATAACCCCCCACTTCATGAACGCCGAGCCCCCCCACTTTTGACATGCTGTCTCTGCCTCTGGGATGTATACACTGTGCTTGCATTCTATCTACATGCTTACCACAATCTTCGGCCATTTGTTTAGCTCTCTATTCAAATCCTTTTACTCTCCTAAATGCTGCTAGGAGTTGAGTCATCATTTCTCTTTCAGAAAGATCAGTGCTCAGTCCTTCCTGCCATAATCTATACCAGTAAGTAATTATCAGTGAATAGAGTACTAAGTTGGCTGACGGTCATAATAAGTTAACCTGATCGTGTCGCGAGTACATAGTTTGGGGTCATCTTTATGTTCCACCACAATTCGGTACCTTTCCCTGGCCTTGTCTCCGAGCCCTAATCTAGTGAACAGCTGAACCCACTTCTTCCCTATTTCACCAGCTATCTGCTCTGTTAGACTCTCCATCACGCAACTAGTCAGTGAACACCGAAGTAAACACCGCCCCCGTTTCACTTTGAACCCCACCTTTTAGCGAAAGAGCGACGGAACACATGGAAATAAAGGACGTTAAATGTCGTTGGACGTGGGACATGGAAAGGCTTGGCGATCTCGCTGGTCATCTCAAACAAAGAGGTAAGCCTATATGTAAGTTTATAGCGTATGATTTCTCTGACGAGTGATGTTGCTTACTGGCGGTTTGTGGCGTCTTCTATTTTCGGTTCTGCTGACTTATACCGTGTAACATCACGTGATAGTATCTAAACATGACTGCACTGTATGATACGACCATAATAGTCCTATCAGAAGCTTGGTTGATCCATATTATTGGCATATAGTTAATCTCATGCATGCATGATCTACATGTATTTGCTCCACACATATCATAGATGTGTATCCCACTACTGACACCAGTGCATGATAACCTGATTTTCTGTTTGCCCCAAGGTGCCGAAATATCCATCCCTGTGATTCGAAACGTAACCCCTGATTTGACTAAGCTGGGTTCGGTGAGCTGTTTGGCAACCTCCCTATACCACAGAGATTTGATAAAGCAAGATGATCTCAATCGTGTATTACAACCAACAGCAGCTAGAGATACCCTTACTTGGATTCTTATTAATGCCAGTCATGAGAGTTATGGACGAGGAAAACATATCGTTGAGAATCTCTACCTCTCTCTGCTTGATGTTTTCCTGGACAAATGCAATCAGTCATGTCATGATATAGCAATGAATGTCTTAAGAGAAAATGGTAAGCTTAACAAACTCAAATTTCAAAAATAGTTTAAAAACATATCTTCAGCTGTTAGGGAATTGGGATTATCACCCCAGCTCTCCATTGGACAAGAGATAGGTATAGATATCTGATATTATGCTAAGGTGTAGGTATTACACATTAATTTTATCTACATGTAGATTTGAAAATCATTGCCACTGCTATTTCAAAAATATGTTTGCCAAGTTCAACTGCTTCTGAACTGCGGCAGAACCTCAATCTAGACAAGAGCAGCAGTGACGAAGGTTCCAATCTGCATAGTATGCTGATTGAATCAAAAAGATCACTGTGTGATATTGTGAGAGCCATGATGATAACTCGAGGCGTTGGACGATATACTGTCAAGCTATTACCTTTTCGTAAGTTTCATGTGGAGGTTTCATGTATTCCATCATGCACGTGGTAGTATGAAGTGCATAGTCACATACTCTCTATTTTCTCAACAGACCAGTCCTATCCAGTGGAGGTGTTTCTTTTTCTCAACAAACTGGGCAAGCACTGGGTTGAGTTTGCCCAGTTCCTGGGCTTCTCTGTTGATGAGGTGGAGACTCTTCAGTCTCTGTCATGCCATGGTACAGAGGATGAAATCAGGAATTTTTCAAAAGTCTGGCAGATGCCAGATTTGAAATCAAGAAACAATGATAAAGTTCTGTACCGTGTTCTTCAAGTAGCCAACATCACTCTGGGTATGTGTTAATTTTTATTTATAAATAGAGTGTATTAAATTATACCTTTGCAGACGATGTACTATCCCCTCTACCCAGTGACTCACCCAATGTCATTCATGTTCAAATATCTGCCAGGTACACAAAATATGTTTACCACAGACATCACGTGTTTATTGTGCTCTCTTCATTCCAACTCGGTTTACGTATCACCTAATAGTAATGGGATACTTTCCACACAAGTATCACAGGAAAGTCCTGTCGCACTCAGGAGGGACAGAAGTTGGGTATGCACATCTACTGTGTTTACGTAACATATTTTATACTTGCAAGAGCTATAATATCTTTACCTTTAGTCAAATGGGCGTCATCCTCACATGAGAGATCTCAGGAGGTATGTAGTATTAGAATATTACAGAGTAACCATGTGAAAGACTAGAGGTGATACAGTGAAACCCCTCTAATCTGGACACCCTTGGGACAGAAGAAAATATCCTGATAATGAGGTGTCCTGATATAAACATTGTATTTGGGACAGCCAAAAAGTCCTGTATATTGAGGTGTCCTTATTTCATTGATTAGAAGGGTTTCACTCTACATTATGTGTAATCTCACAGTGCTCAGGGTAGTGGTTCCAGTGAACTCTCTTCAATGGACAGTGATATTCACCCTCTTGTACGACAGCAAAGGTGTGTTCAATGTATATTTGACTACAGATAGCAGAGATGTGGGTCAACTATTGTCATTTATGTATTCAGTCAAATGAGTGCAGCAAATGATGTGGATGTTAGCTTGTCTACCCCAGTGAGTCTCCTGCAATCACCTTACGAGAGGTATGTAGATATATCATATAGCTAGAGGGCGAGGGAAATTTCACAAATGGTTAAGAAATTATCCACAAATTGTGGGACACACCAACATTGCATAGTCTAATACACAGCAATATTTTCACATAAAAGTGAAATTCATGAAAGTTTTAATTTCCACTTGTTATATGTTATAATTGTCTTTTTCTCCAATTGACATGTTAGTGCCCCAGTGTCACCACATCCCACATCATCAGAGCCAGTACAGGCATCAGAGCGAGGCAGTGATCCAAAGCAGGTACACTGCAAAAAAGAGGTGGTTGTTTTGACCAGTGTGTGTGGTTAACTCAGTTGCTATAACCTGTCTTGGTATTTAAAAGATATGTGGAACATAATTATTTCCTCTATGAGATAAGGTATTATCACAGGGAATATTATTGTCACTTGAGATACACAGACATCATTCCTTACGGATATCCTACCTCTTGGGAGGTTGTAGTTACAAAACTAGCTATGTTGCAACTGAGGTAACCATGCACACCTAATGGTTAAAACAACCACCCATTTTTTGCGGTGTATAAATGATATATATACTTTATATTGTATGTATACCTTTGTGTCTCACATGTTACAGCAGGAGCAATATGTAATATGTAAAACACATGCAAGTTCAGTCAGTGTTACAGAACAGTCGAGTTCTGTTCAAGTCCAAACTCCCACATTTGAACCAGGTGATCAAATTTCACCTCCGTCTAGAAGTTTGGGGATTGGACTGTATGGAGAAGTACTTGAGGTAGATTACAAGGGTAAGAAATATGCAGCAAAGGAATATCGCAGTGGGTTCATCAGTCCTGAAGAATTGAAGACCATTTTTGCAAAGAACTTGATTGGTCTCAGGCATCCCAATGTAGTACCATATTATGGTGTGTGTAACATCATGGGTACTGACCGTTGCGTGGTGGTTATGGAGAGACTGGAAACTAACCTAGCTTCTTTTATTGACACTGCAACTAGGAAAGAAAAACGGGAAATTGAGCCACAAAGAAAGCTCTCTACTCTATATGATGTAGCCAAAGGCCTGGAATATCTTCATTCACTAAAGCCCGCCATTGTTCACTGCGACTTGAAACCACGTAATGTATTACTGACAGCTGAACTAACAGCTAAGATTGCAGATTGTGGTAATTGTCATGTGAAACCTATTTCAATTATCGAAGCACGCCAAGAAGATACTTTATATTTAGATTATCTGTCTCCAGAAGCTACCAGTGGAGATGAATGTTTATGTAGTGATAAACAAGATGTTTTTGCATTCGGCCATTTATCACTATATCTCATCATAGAACGTGAACCCCACAAACTTGCTACACCAACCTACAAAGACTATCATGGGAAACTGAGAGCCTAGAGCGAACTGGAACGCAGACAAGCATACATAAAGGAAGCAACTGAGAAGATTGGCAAGTGTACAAATGTATTGTATCCACTTTTAGAGTTTATACAGCAATGCCTAGATGATGAGGCAGCACTAAGACCACCAATCACAAAATTCGAAACAATACTACCAGACAAAAATTAGTGTAAAGTACATTCAAGTAACATAATTTTATATGTATATGCATGTTATAAGTGTTGTCTATAATTGTAGTGAAGCTACACTGCAAAGAATAGGTGGTTGTTTCGACATGCATGTGTGGTTATCTCAGTTGCATAAATTGGATGTCCCCGAGAAGGCCTGAGAGGCTAGTTCAATTAACTTCATCCGCGCGCTATACGTGGCCATGGAAATTGGCTGGAATACAGCTCACTTTCGAATTTCAGCTCTCTGCACGTGCCGCGGGACTATATTGATATTAGTGTATCCTTGTATATCACAGAAATTAAAGACGCTAAATATATAGCGCAATTATGCGCACAATTATATATAATTATAGCTTTACGTGCGCGCGCCGGCCGGGAACAAGGCTAGCTAGGCTGTTCCCGGCCGGCGCGCGCCACGTAATTCGCGCACGCTGCGCAATAGCATTTATTATTTATTAGCATTTGGCCTCTAGGGGATTTTTTGGGGAAATATACACAAAGTGAAATTGTTCATCAAAGGTTTAATCAATAATGGTTCAGGATTACGGGCATGACCCTTTTAGAGTTGGTAGACACTTTAGAAAGTCGGTATATAGACTCATGGCGCCAACACCCCCATTAGTCAGCGTATATAGACGCTGAATATAAATAGCCTGCGAGTGTTTCTATACACGATAAGACTCTCAAAGTATAAAGTATATCTATGATGGATTCACCACAACAAAAACCCAAGCTAAATGGAGATGCATCGCAAGGTTAGCCTTATAGTCACACACGAACTGCAGAGCGCAGGCGATTACGCGCGTGCGGCAACGTGTGTCGTACGTCTTACCTTTTACACAGCCCTGGAAGAGAATGAAATTTTGGGCGAAGGCGACATCGCGACTGTGCTTGATGAGTTATTGCCTGCACAGAACAAATCTCGCTACATCGGACTGGCACTAAAGGTTCCAGAGTATATTGTGGAAGCTATACATCAACGGTGTACAAATCCGCAAGACTGCCTCTACCACGTTCTTCTGGAGATTCTGAAGCGAACAGACCCGATTCCAACGTGGTTGGTCATTGCAAATGCATTGAAATCCCGGCTAGTTGACTTTCCTAAACTTGCTCATGATATACAGAAAAAGTATTGCAGTTCCTTCTCATCAGTGTGTGGTGGTGCTTCAGGTAGCACTAAATACATGTGATTTTCTATATTATGAGCATATGTATCCTCCCTTACTCCCTGGCATACTCTGGTCTCATGATCGGAGAGTCAGTAGATCTAGACTCTCTATGTACCGATGGCGCCGACACGTTCATTTACAAACGAAACGGTTTAAAACGCGGTACGCTGAAATTATGCCATCTATAGGCACATCACATAGCCTACCAGTGTTTCTATACACGACAAAACTATCGAAGTATCGTTACAATCACATAGCACTACGATAACTGCTAAAACTCGTGACAGATTTCTAATTCTTCAAACGGCTTAGCTAGTCTAAGTACGTAGAACAAAATTGGTACAATTATTTACGTACATACCAAACAGCTTCTTACTCCCGTCTTCTTAAGATATTTTCTTGACTAGTAAAGCTACGTACGATAGAACTTCCGTGCGATTTCCATGTTATGTGGTTTCATGTGACCGCGGGCACTAAAGGGCATACGCGGAGATTTGAGAAAGAAAGAGTAAAAAAGCATTTTCATATACGATTTAGAGTCAAGTGCCAAAAGTGTAGGAACAAGGTATTTATGCCTCAAGACAGGTTGGTATACAACAAACGTGTGTTACATCATATGTAATGGGGTTACGCATGCTATATATATATATATATATATATATGCTGTATGACATCATTCCCTGTCTTCAGGCATATACAATTATATTAATTGTACCTTGCAATTGTTCCTACACTTTTTGGCACTTCCATCCCAAAAACTTCATATACACATAATTATATAGATACTCCCACATTCAGTCAAATTTCACCTCCATCAGAAGCTGAACAGTCGAGTTCTGTTCAAGTTCAAACTCCCTCCTTTGAACCAGGTGATCAAATTTCACCTCCGTCTAGAAGTCTGGGAATTGGACTGTATGGAGAAGTACTTGAGGTAGATTACAAGGGTAAGAAATATGCAGCAAAGGAATATCGCAGTGGGTTCATCAGTCCTGAAGAATTGAAGAACATTTTTGCAGAGAAATTGATTGCTCTCACGCCAGACAATGTAGTACCATATTATGGTGTCTGTAACATCATGGGTACTGGGCGTTACGTGGTGGTTATGGAGAGACTGGAAAGTAACCTAGCTTCTTTTATTGACACTGCAACTAGGAAAGAAATTGAGCCACAAAGAAAGCTCTCTATTCTACATGATGTAGCAAAAGGCCTGGATTATCTTCATTCACAAGAGCCCATCATTGTTCACTGCGACTTGAAATCACACAATGTATTACTAACAGCTCAACTAACAGCTAAGATTGCCGATTGTGGTAATTGTCATGTAAAACCTATTTCAATTATCGAAGGACGTCAAGAAGATACTTTATATTTAGACTACCTGCCTCCAGAAGCTATTGATGGAGATGAATTCGAATGTAGCGATAAACAAGATGTTTTTGCTTTTGGCCATTTATCACTATATCTCATCATACAACGTGAACCACACCCACTTACAAATCCAACCTACAGAGAGCATGGGGAACTGAAAGCACGGAGTGAACTGGAACGGAGACAAGCATACATAGATGAAGCAACTCAGATTAGCAATAGTGCTCATATATTACATCCACTTTTAGTTTTTATACAGCAATGTTTAGATGATGATGCAGCAAACAGACCTCCAATCACAAAGTTCAAATATATATAATACTGTTAAACAGAACTATGTACACATGTTCATTTTAGTGACATAATATGTATTGTTTAAAATTGTATAAAGTTGAAAAATAATTATAGAGCTTTACTTCAACTATTATTCAAAAAAGTGACAAATGTACTGATAATTTGGGCACAGCTAGGACGTGCTGGAGGCTCATCCTGGAGACATTTGATAATAGTAGAGTAGAGCCCGTGTTGGTCTTCGCCTAATATTGTTTTCACTTTGTCTAGATACTTTTCACGCCTATCTACTTCTGTACGGGGTGTTAGGCGGCCACCCATTCTGTATGTATGCCTCAGAAGTTGATGGGGGCGACGTTGAATCACAACATGAATGAACAGATGCCCAAAAGAAAAGATATCAAGTTTTTCATCATATTCACCACCCTCTAGTGCTTCTGGTGGCATGTAGTCAAGTGTTCCAGGCTTGGATGTCATGAGTTCAGGTGTCACGTGTGCACGTGTATCAACCATGCGAGAGTTTCCAAAGTCTCCTATTTTTGCAACACCTTCTGAGTTGAGTAGTATATTTGTTGCAGTTAGATCTCTATGAATGATAGCAGGTTTCTGTGCATGAAGATGGCCTAACCCATTGGCAACATCACACAGAAGCTGACATTTTCGTGGTAAAGGGATGTTAACATTCCTTTTTTCTTCAAGAAAATCACCCAAGTTTTTATCCATCTTTTCCATGACTATGACAGTTGTACCATCAGTAGCTAATTTACATAAGCCATAGTATGGCACAATGTTCGGATGTTCAACTAAAGACAGTATTTGAGTTTCTCGACCAAACACCTTAATCAGGTTTTCAATATTTGCATGTCTGTACTTCTTAGCTGCATACTTCTTTCCCTTGTACTCAACCTCCAATACATCACCATAGGAGCCATGGCCCAGCCCAACTCCAGTTGGGTGCACCGGACAGTTTGGTAACTTTGAAATAGATTCTTGTTCTATAATGGACACACACACACACACACACACACACACACACACACACACACACACACACACACACACACACACACACACACACACACACACACACACACACACACACACACACACACACACACACACACACACACACACACACACACACACACACACACACAAATAAGTATGCAATTACAAGCAAATCTGTATTGTTAATGGAAATGCACCAGAGGGAATTCCTGTGGGGCCAAGTTCATTGATATATGATCTCTGTGGGATTTCCTTGTTTGGGGGTGCATGCATCACAAATACAATTGTAATTGTGTGCACATGCATAAGTATGTTGTGTTAGAGTACTAAAGGATGTCAGGTAGAACTTAGTACAAAATACATTATACACATGCTGTTACACCAATGAAACAAGACATTTTTATTAAAGTGTTGAAGAATGTAAGGATGTTAACTGGAGTGCTCTGTTTGAAGAGGTTTGAAGCAATTTGGACGCAACAGAGTGAGTAGATTTATTAACCCCATGATTTCTCCAAGAACATTCAAGTGGTGGACACAGTTCATGTTCCACCATATGCATGCAACTAATAACATGTGTAACTTCATATCACTACATCTGTATATGTTATTATAGCCTTTGCCTGCATACTGCATCTGGTTTCTGTGATATTTGGCACTATCATCCCTACATCCTTTAACATTTTTAGTATTTACTCCTGTAATTAATACAGTTACTATTATAATGATAAAACAAATTTACCAGTATACATACCAGGGGGTGGATTAGTGTAAGGCGAAGGTGAAATATCCGTAGAAACAGACGGAGTAGAAATAGGATCAGAAACAGGAACAGCTGTTCCTTGAGGTAATGTTGTAAGTGGTTGTGGCATGCTGCTATCTATAATATGATACAATACAGGTTTATAGGGGAACTAAATCGTTCTCAATGTGTCTCACCATCAGTACCAGTGCCAGTTATGTCAGGGGAGTTGTTTGTAGCATTCTCCACCACCTTCTGGACAGATTTTGGCTTGTTTGATGGCAGAGGTGCATTGCTCTTTTCATTCTCAGGCAGTGTAGAGCTGCTATTCAAGTCTTCAAAAGTGATATAGTAATGATATAGATACAGTATGGAATTTTTAACCCTCATACCACTTGCACAGCAAGGGTTACTGTACTTGGTCTGTGTAATTGTATGTATGTGCATATTATGTGTATACATGCGTTTGCGTTTGTCTGATTTCTCAGACAAAATAAGCTTTTACATTGAAGTAAAGGCACCAAAAGCTTTGCTGTGGCTATTAACACAAAAAGGGGCACACATTAAATTAGAGAATACAACATCTTACCCTCTGAACCTTTCACAAGGTTATACTTCAGATTCATATCTACCTTGGATTGGACCAAATCATGATCAGCTAAACAAAAGGACAGGTAGTAAACAGAGAGTGATAGAGGTACAGTTACATTACCCTCTTACAGTAGGTAAAGCCCAGCTTATTATTGATTCCCATGACACGAAACAGTGTGCAGGAGGGAATTTTTAGTTCACCTGGAATTAATAATAGCGAAAACTCACATAAATGAACAATTCATTGTACTAGTGTCAGCATGCAGAAGTTTACTTACTATTACCTGAAAGAGTAAATTTCTTTTGAGCAGGAGATACCGGAGCTGTTGTAAAATCTCTCACTGGTTCTATTGGCTGGCTATTCTCTGGTTGACTCGGTGCACGATATAATTCTAGATAAATATGTGTATAGAACATTTAAATTTATCTTCACCATAATCGGCTAATGCACCTGAATCATTAACTTGTGGTATTGGAGAGCTATGTTTGATTCTTCTCGCAGCATGATATGAACCTATGCAACCGTAACAGAGATTATGAAATTAATATGGACTTGGAATAATTTCAATGTAACACTGATGTAAGTACATCCAGGTACCTTTTCTTAGGTCAGTTGTACTTGGAATAAATCTTCCACTAAAAAGCTGAGTCAACATGGCAAGAACTGCAAAGTGATGTAAGCTGTACTACACAACTGCCAATAAGTCACATGAAATTTCCAACTTACTTTTAGTGGGAAGGTCTGCTCCTCCATTCATCTATACAAGTGTGAATCAGAAGGACATGTAAGTGATCAGGCAGGAGCTAAGCAAACATACGTTACGAAATGTCCATATCAGATCTTCATAAAAGCTGTCAGCATCATCAGGATGGTATTTTAGAACTTCCACTTGAAACATCTCCTGTATCACATAGTATGGTAGTACGTACCATGTATTAGTTAGTTGTATGTCATTATGAACTGGTGCCACCACAGTGTATGCAGCTGGCTTGTGTAGTTTGCCTCATGCTAGCAATTAATTAGTAACCTGACTACAGAGTGCAAATATAGCACTATTAGGCTAGATGTTTATGTATGTGGTGAGCATGTCCCGATGAGAAATAACATAAAAAGAATATACAAAAGAGATGCCGTATAAATCAAATAATGGTATTGATGTAACATAGCATTTCTGTGTCCCACTGTTCCTTTTATGCAATCCCATTTCAAATTTCCTAAAGTTTTTGTTTTCTCGTATGCAAAGAACTCACAGTAGTAATCATCTTATTTGTGATAAGAAAACGTAATGGCGATGAAGACCCACTCAGAAATTCAATTCTGACGTCATCTGGAGTCTGAAAGGTTATTGGTGACCATTCACAAACTTTTTCTCTTATAATCAGACATGAATACGCTTACCAAACTGTTGGATAACACTCCATGAAAGAAGTTTGCCACAGCTACATTGCCCATGGCACGTGCAACCTCCTCAAGACTGTCATGCTGGAATGTGAAACATCATACTGAATATATATGGTATGGAAAGGGAAATTTTGCCTCTGAGCAGCGTTAACACTCACAGGTATGACTGGACTATTCATTATAGCAGACACACATATTTGACTGAAGTGTCTCAAGACTTCTTCTATCTTATGGTGGTCTTCTGGAGTTCGCAATACTCCAGGGGGCTATATATAGTGGAATATAACACATACTTGTATGTAAATATCCTTGTGCTATACGTATATACAGTGACTAGTTAATACTCACTTCTACACATGTATAAGTAACTAACCCGATATTCATTTGCTGGAATGAAGCTTGCCTATATATGGAAAGCAAAGCAGATAACAACCACAGATAAGCCTCACTCGTGTGTATATACTAGGACAGTCCTCACTTGATCAAGTTGGGGATGGTTCACAGCTTGCATATACATAAGGATATTTTCAGCCAATAATCCTATCTGGTTCTGCTGTGCTTTCATCAAAGCTTGCTTCTGTGTGTGCAATAAAGTACTCCTGAGTCCAAATACATATGCAATACATAGTGGGCATTATTTCCTTGTAACAACTTACCGCTCCTCCAAGTATTTCAAGTAATTTCTCAGTGTA
The DNA here is from genome assembly GCA_963970385.1 of Theonella swinhoei. Taxonomy (NCBI): domain Eukaryota; kingdom Metazoa; phylum Porifera; class Demospongiae; order Tetractinellida; family Theonellidae; genus Theonella; species Theonella swinhoei. The sequence goes on along the minus strand of OZ019951.1, from coordinate 1,843,462 downwards.
ATAGTACTTCTCAGTCCTCACAGAAGTAATGATTGGGGCAGAGAGCTAAATACAAGTGTGTAACCATAGAACAACATTCATTACACCTATTAACATGTCTTACCCCTATTATAGATGTGTCTAATTGGTCACACTCCAGCAGTACGTGAAATGTTTCAATATGATCACCAAGTATTGAGCATCCAATTGCTGGCATTGTATCCTATCAATGGAAGCAACAACATATAAATACTATACATGATAAATATCTTATATTTCCTCCGTACAGAACACAAGTAATTGACATTGGCTCCTTTGTCAATCAGCAGTTTGACTATCCCTTTAAATCCATTCCCAGCTGCATGAGCAAGTGGAGTCATCTCCACAGTGCCGTCCACTGCACCAGGTTGGAACTACAAGGTATAAAGTAAGAGTACAATATACATACATGTGCAATTTGGACCTTACTCGGATTGTATCAATCACAGCTCCCTTGTTTATGAGTGCTAAAGCAATGTGGTAGTTATTTGCTGATGCAGCAGCAAAGAGTGGGCTAGTGCAATCCTATAGGACATAAAATAAACCATATCTATGTTGGGAAGTTTTACTTGTGTACTTACATCTCCACACTTGTTTACATCAGCTCCTTCATCCAGGAGCACCTGGGCAACACTCCAGTGATTGTTGGTACAGGCTTTAAGTAGTGGAGTGACACTATCCTATAGAAAGATTTTTAATTATTCACCAAAGAGAAACTTTACCCAATTCTCACCTTTCCAGTGGCATTCACATCAGCTTTGTACCTAAGCAACAACCTGATCGATCAACCCAACATGGCCTCGGTAACTAGCCTCTACAAGAGGACGATGTCGACCCTATATTAATTTACTATTAGTAAATGCTATACACACATATGCATTTCTCTGACATTAGAAGATCCATTTGGATTGGCACCATGAGCTAAAAGTAGTTCAGCAGCATTGACAACTACACACTTGCAAGCAATTGAAAGGGGAGAGCACCCACTGGACTGTAGTGGTAAGAATAACAATGATGTCATAAGTATGCTATATGTACCTAGAAAATACCAGTAGTAAGTATAAGAATAACAATGATGTCATAGGTATGATATAGACATACCTGTGACCCCAAGTCCACTGAAATGTGTAGTTGTTTGTACTTGCTCAAGAGACACTCCAGAATAGCTTTGTTTCTCAGAGTCTCCGGATAATGAAGACAGCCATCACCTCTCTTGTATAATTGGATGAAATAACATGTACACATGCATATAAATCATTTGCAGTAGACAATACATACCTGATCTAGGACCTCTGGGTCAGCTCCACACTCAATAAGCATTCGAACTATTTTTTCCTGACCTTTAACACATGCGTACATGAGTGGAGTCCTCCCCTGGGAAAAATGTACTTGTACACATAAACACACATGTTGCTCAGTCAAAGTAACCATAACACATTAGATAGAAGTACAGTGTAGACTATAACACACATTCATTTTGTGACTCGGCATACATTTTACTGAATTGATGTGGGCATATAGGTAAGATGTACCTCACTACTGCATGCACCCAAATGACTCTGTGACTGAATGAGGGACTCAGCTGTCTTCCAATCATTCTCCATACATGCTTTAAGCAAAGCCTGACCATCATCCTACAGTGAGCAAAAACCTTCATAACAATACACTACAGTGTATATAGCACACAAAATTCACCTTCACAGGCAATGGAATCTGTAACTTTTCTTGAATCACTGTTAAGGACAAACCATTGACTACAGTTGGCACTAAGAATACTCAGTACAACACAGCATGGTATGTACACACTCACGTACCTTGTTTAAGCATGGTAAGTGTCTTAGTAGTAAGTAACCTTACATAGTAAGTAACCTTACATATGAAGGGAAAGGGAAAGCCTTTAGTGACATAGGAACCAGGGGCTCCAGGGGTTGGAACCTTTGTTTTTACAGTGGGATTACAGTGGGATGAGTATATGTACTACATTTGGGCCTTGCACCAAATGTCTATGCTCCCCATGAAGACATCTTATCCCACTTCTCGATGTAACCGGACACATATTCAATGTCACACGCTATGATTCCAAATAGCTATTCAACTAGTAATCACATTTTGCCATAGCTTACAGTATGGAAGCAGTACTGATACATATTTTCCAAGAGATGGTATCAGAAGTAGCCCCAATACCAGGTCTGGAACACAGAATCCAGGTTTTTCACGGATGCCTTGTTGGATGATATCCTTAAGGTTAGCTGATGAGCCTCCTGTGTGATCTCTTAGACCAAGAGCATGCTTCAACTGGGCAGCATTTGGTAGCACAACGTTGACATGTATACTCCTCAAATCTGCAACATACCAATACATGACAGCTATGAGGTTTAGATTGCATGTGTATCAGGTTGATTTTATTTGCATGCCGTTTAGCTACGTATGATTTGGTGCAGTCAGCTAATCAGCTCAGTTGGTAAGAGCACCTGTCTGGCATACAGTATCAAGGGTTTGAATCCTGCTCTAAAAATGACTACTTCCAGGTGAGTTAATGTGTTGTCATTGACCATGCAATGTATTTACCGTAATAGTCAATACTTGGCTGATTCAACTCTGAAAGGACTGTATGAAAGATAAACCATTCACAGCCATCAGCAAATGTTTAAATGTTCAAGCAACCTTACCAGCCTGATGCAGAGTATCAGTGGCCATGTGACGACACCAAGCATTCTGTGAGGACTCATAACAGTCAAGCAGGGACAGGTAGAGGTTTTCTATCACTTTCTGACTGTCAGGTTCTGCTACAATTCCTGTCAAAACTCTGTGTAAATTCGTTGCATCTTCACTCTCTGGTTTGCTCAGTATTACAGCACATGCTTCATTTGTTAGAACTTTGTGGACAACAAGAAAGGGGAGGAGCTTCCGGATACACTGACATTGTAGCAGGTCTGAAGATACCACAGTAAGGACTCTGTGAGCATATTTGCTCCCTGTATGTTGGTATTGGACATGTATGTCAAGACTTCACCTCTACAACTAATATAATAATTATTTAGCTACATGTATACACATGTCTACACATGTACATGTAGGTCACTCGGTGAACACGAGTGGCCCTGAGGGTTGAAATTTGAGTCATTCATCACTAATGCCAGCCTGAGATGTAGGCCTAGGTCTGAGAATGCTCAAAAACACGAGTTTTATAGTTTCTCTCAGGGGTGTACTGTAGGTGCATAGCGTACAACATAGCTACCGTAAGTCGCCTCTCTCGTTGGTTGAACATCCTTTAGCCGTACAGCATCCCAGACTGTATCATCCTTTACACAGCGAGCGTCCATCTCCTGGACTCGCGTTTTAGTTAGGCCGAGTCGACTAGCCCTAGTCTACACCTGGCCCTTAGAACTAGCCTGATTACGGTCATGAATTTGGGTGAATCCCACTGATTTGGGCCCATTGATCATGATTTCTCGCAGCGCTAGTACGCAGTAAATTGGAGGGCGCCCGGGCGCGGTGGCCGGTTGGGTTAACCGGTTCGCGTGCGCGCGCGCGCATGAGCAATTGACGCGATCTACGTATTTTTTGTGACTATCTCATCATACGTGAACACCACCCACTTTCTAAACACTCGATCAGATGCAGAATTCAGCTGCAGATGAAGACCATAAACAATCGCAACATTGTATTTATTGTGTAACTGTACATACGTATGTCGTGTTACTTTAGCAAAAATATTTTTCAACTATTGTTCAAAATGGTAACAAATATACTGCTAGCAAGAATGTCAGCACAGCTAGGACGTGCCTGAGGCTCATCCTGGAGACATCCAATGATAATAGAGTAAAGCTCATGTTGCTCTCCACCAGGGAGTTTTGTTTTCACTTCATCTAGATATAACACACGCCTCTCTACTTCAGTACGGGCTATTAGCCTGCTATGTTCTCTGTATGTAGCCCTCAGAAGTGGATGAGGACGATGTTGAATCAAAACATAAATTGACAAATGCCCAAGAGAAAAGTTATCCAGTCTGTTGTCGTAGTGGCCACCTTCAAGTGCTTCTGGTGGCATGTAGTCGAATGTTCCAGGAGTGGAGGTCAGTATTTCAGGTGTCACACATACATTAATCATACGAGAGTTTCCAAAGTCTCCAATTTTTGCTACTCCTCTTGAGTCAAGCAGTACATTTGTTGCAGTTAGATCCCTATGAATGATAGGATGCTTCTGTGTATGAAGATGGTTTAATCCTTGGGTAGTGTGAAGCAGAAGCTGAAATTTTTGTTGTAGAGTAAGGTTTACATTCCTTTCGTCTTCTAGAAATGCACTCAGGTTTGTAACCATCCTTTCCATGACTATGACAGTTGTATTGTCAGTAGCCAGTTTACATATGCCATAGTATGGCACAATGTTACAATGTCTGATTCGTGATAAAATTTCATGCTCTCGACCAAAAACCTTCATCAAGGTATCAATGTTTCCTAGCCTGTATTTCTTAGCTGCATATTTCTTTCCTTGGTACTCAACCTCCAATACATCACCATAGGAGCCCTGGCCCAGAAAAACTCCAGTTGGGTTGACCTTATTACCAGTAGGTATATGGAAATCCATTTCTTCATTACAATGCTCTTCTGAAATGGATCCTTCTTCTAAAATACAATACAAAAACACATACAACTAAAAGTAAACAATATAAATACATAAACATGCATACATACAATTATATATATAGGCACGGCTTCTCCCAAACTAAATCACTGTGGGTTAGCTATGCTGTGTCTGGGGGATTTTCATTGTTTGTGAAGTATAGTACACACAAAGGTACAGTAAGATTGTGTGGGGTACTAAAGGATAAGGCTTCACTGACAAAGCGAGCATAATTTTGGCTGCGGAGAGCATGCTGGAATTTTACATGGTATTCTGAGGCATTTTGGGCATGGTTGTGGTATAGGCATGTGCATCTTTTTCTTTACTCAATCATGAAAGCTAAGCTGAGAAAAGTGTTTGTATGTGTTGAAGATGAAAGCAATAGCATAAGTGCTGACAAGTGAGAAGCACTAGTCAAGACACTGAACTAATGTAACAGTCACTGTTCGACCAGCCAAAACATGTGCAAATGTGTATCTGATTACGCATCGCAACATTTACTTAGACTTTAGGCCATGCAAACTACATTGTTAGTTTCTTGCCCACCTACAGCCGGAAACGGACGCGGGAGGGAGGTCATTATTCATTATTCATTATTTTGCTATGAATTTTTTTGAGAAACATGATAACATTCTAGTATAAAAAGGACACGTTTTGCAGTATAGTGGATGAGCACCCGCTAAAATCTTCTGAAAGAGCGTCACAAAGGTTAGCCCATCTTCTACCTGCACAACTGTCCATGGAACGTGAGTTCGGCAGGGACTAACGAGCGTCAAGTTCACGAGAGGCATGCCGTTCTCTCGTCCAGGAAAAGCTAGCTCAGCAGGAAAGAATCAGGTGGCAGCTCACGTGACAGCCAAGGGGGTGGAGACTGAAGTTTTCGCCAATAATGAATCAGTATGTGGGTATTTTTTGCGCACGCGGGCAGTGACGAGAAACAAACAATGTAGTTTGCTTGGCCTTAGCATGCAATTGTCTAAATTCTTAAGCAGTGTACTATAGCATAGTCCATGAAAAATTGAGCATATTCAGCCCTACTAAAGAATTTCTGAAGTGCCCTATGTGAGGATTACAGGAAATAGCACGATTGATTCTAATATACAGTTGGCTGATGGAGAAAGCAAAATCTCATACCAGAGTCAGTTGCAGGGGGTGAAATAGGGCCAAGCAAAAAGGGAACAACACTAGAAATAGACGGAGTAAGAGTGGAAAAAGATGGACCAGCAGCGGAAACAGTTCCTCGAAGTGGTGGTGTAAGTGGTGGTGGAGTGCTTCCATCTAAAAACAGTATAAGTACATCAGACAATAACCTGTAATGCTCTTAGTACTAGCTAGTGAGTGACTTACTGTCAGTATCAGTGTCTGTTGTGTCAGGAGGGTTGTTCTGAATATTCTCCACCACCTTCTGGGGAGATATGGACTTGTTCAATGGCAGAGATTCATTGCTCTTTTCACTCTCAGTGGACGATGGCAGTGTAGATGAACTGCTATTCAAGTCTTCAAACAAACATATATACAATTGAAATGGCAGCCACATAATTAAGATATACATTATCACCATACCACTTTTATTACGGTTGTTTCTCAGATTCATATCCAAATCACATTGAGCTGGAACATAGAGTCATAAAGGTATAGTACAGATTTACATTACCAACTTACAATCACAGAGCTTAAAGTTGATACCCTTGAAAGGAAATTGTGCCCACGAGGGAATTTTCAGTTTATCTGGAATCAATTGACACTGACATTGATGAAGAACTAGTAAGCCATCTTGATAGGCTTAGCATGCAGGATGTGGTCTATTTACAACTTATGGCAATTACCTGAAGTAGTAAATAGCTTTCGAGCAGGAAGTACTGGAGCTGTTGCAACTGCACTAAATGGTTGTAATGGATGGCTATACTCTGGTTGACTTGGAGCATGGTATGATTCTAGATAAAATATGTGTACAGAATGATATTCACAATTACAACCACTCAATCAGCTAATATACCTGAACTCTTCATTGGTGGGCTATATTTCATACTGTGAGAAGTATGATATGAACCTATACACATATTGCAATCACAATACACGTTTCGAAATATGGGCTTAGAACATTTTACCTCCTTCGGACACTCTTCGGTCAGTTGTCCTTGGAGTAAATCCTCCACTAAAAAGCCGAGTTAACATGGCATGAACTGTAAGTGATATAAACATGTGAAATAACATATCTACTTGAACTACGTATATACCGAATACTCAATCACATATCGCTAATATGGCTTAACTTACTATTAGTGGGAAGGTCGGCTCCTCCATTCATCTATATATAATGATGCAAGTATGAATGCATGGAACTGATTGTGAGCTAGGAAACGTACATTACGAAATGTCCATATCAGATCTTCATAAAAGCTGTCAGCATCATCAGGATGGTATCTTAGAACTTCCACTTGGAACATCTCCTGTTCAAGTCGATAAACCAGATATAGGATTATGTGTATCAGAGAGTTGATAGCCTTTGCAGGGATAGCACCAACATGCTCATTAGCATTAACAAATCAAAAGGGTCAGAACTTCTGAACACTGTGTGTATAAGAGTTTTAGACAGATAACATGGCCTACAAGTGCCTTTGTACATAATAACACACTCAAAGTAAGCAAAACACACCGCTACAAAGACATGTGTAAAATTGCTAAAACCCTGATTTCTCCATCTTCAAATGACCTAGCACAAAATTGATATTAGCAGCTTCTTATTCCAGTGCCTTTGACCATGAGAATTAATCTTTGTAGAACCTTTCATGGACAAGTAAAACTAATTACTTCAATGTAGTTGAATGCCATTTCCTTGTTATCAGCCATGTGTGGTTTCACATGACCATGAGTTTGCACTCACACAAGAGTATGCATTTGTATGGTAGTTAGTATACCACAAGAAACAGTGAAACAAGAAAAACATTTTCATTACAGTGCCAGTGCCAAATATCAGAGAAACAAGTCCAGCAGTAAGACAAGGGATAATAGCATGCAACAACAATAACACATGCGTAGCTAACCCCTCCCTACATCTTTTTATTATGGAGTTATGCATGTTATTATTGTTGCATTCCATTATCCCCTGTCTTGCTGCATATATAACTGTTTCTTTCCTTTTTCCCACTGTTATCTTTAGCAGTTAATGAATCTAAAGAACTCACAATAGTAAGCATATTATTTGTGATAAGAAAACGTAATGGCGATGTAGTCCCACTCAGAAATTCAATTCTGACTTCATCTTGACTCTGAAAGGTTATTGGTGACTATTCACAAACTCTTTACATGAATACACTTACCAAACTGTTGGATAACACTCCATGAAAGAAGTTTGCCACAGCTACATTCCCCATGGCACGTGTAACCTCCTCAAGACTGTCATGCTGGAATATGAAACATCATACTGTGATACAATAACGTACACTATAGAAAGGTTACCCAAACTTACGGGTAGTGCTAACTCACAGGTATATCTTGACTATTCAGTATAGCAGAGACACATATTTGACTGAAGTGTCTCAAGACTTCATTTATCTTGTGTTGGTCTTCTGGAGTACGCAATACTCCTGGGGGCTATGTATATATATATATATATATATATATATATGAGTGAGAGAGAGAGAGAGAGAGAGAGAGAGAGAGAGAGAGAGAGAGAGAGAGAGAGAGAGAGAGAGAGAGAGAGTGGAATATAACACATGCTTGTATGTAAATATCCTGTACTACACGTTAAATTCATACAGTGACTACACATAATCATTCCATATATAAACAGGAGTAAAATATTGAAGGATGGAGTGCCAAAATCACATAGGCAACAATCAATAACATGTGTAACTATATGGGGAGGGGAGTACGTTATTGTCTGCCATGCATATATGTACATGTATATGCAAGTATATTGTCTTGTTTCCATGATTTTTAGCATTACTATCCCTACAGCCTTCAACATTTGAATAGAAAATGAGATTTCTGAGTTTCTTGTCATCAATCTATATAAGTACATATGGGGCCTGTGTGTAGGCCGCCATTTTTGTACTGTAGCGTCACATGACCCACCCACAGCAGAAAACAGGTAGGGCTTGTGCATGGCACTACAGTAAGAGAATGGCGGCCTACACACAGACCCATATATATTTTGTTCATCAAGAACACCAGACGTTTGTGTGAAAGAACTGTGGCAAATACTTGCCCCCATTTGAGGTATTAGAAGCAACGGCAGCTGAAAATTGAGGTTTGACTGTTATATATGTTATTATAGCCGTGTACTTTACGTCTTATGGGCTGCAAAAACACTCGTAGACCATGTCACATGTCTGGAAAGGCTTATAACTGTAGCATTTGAGAGTTCGGAGCTGTTTCATTTGTAATGCACGTGTCAGCACCATCCCTACATAGAGAGTCTACCAACTCTCTGATAACTATAACTAACCTCATATTGCTCTGGAATGAAGCTCACCTATATATGGAAATCAAAAGTGGATAACAACCACCTCACTCGTGTGTACTAGGATAGTCCTCACTTGATCAAGTTGGGGATGGTTCACAGCTTGCATGTACATAAGGATATTTTCAGCTAATAACTCCATCTGGTTTTGCTGCGCTTTCATCAAAGCTTGCTTCTGTGTGAAAATAAAATACTCCATCCAATGTATAGGTGTATCTACTATTTCCTTGCAACAACTTACCGCTCCTCCAAGTATTTCAAGTAATTTCTCAGTGAAATAGTACTTATCAGTCTTCACAGAAGTAATGATTGGAGTGGAGAGCTACATACAAGTAACCACTGAACAACATTCGTTATTCTAATTTGAGGATCTTACCCCCATCATGGATTTGTCTATGTGTTCACACTCTAGCAGTGCGTGAAATGTTTCAATATGATCACCAATTATTGAGAATCCAATTGCTGGCATTGTATCCTATTAGTGGAAGCAACAACAAATAGATTAGTGTATATGATGATTATATTATTTTCCTCCTTACAGAACACAAGAAATTGACATTGGCTCCTTTGTCAATAAGCAGTTTGACCATCTCTTTAAATCCATTCCTAGCTGTATGAGCAAGTGGCGTCATCTCCACGATGCCTTCCACTGCACCAGGTTGGAACTACAAGGTATAAAGTAAGAGTACAATAAATATACATGTGCAATTTGGACCTTACTCGGACAGCATCAATCACAGCTCCCTTGTCTATGAGTGCTGAAGCAATAATGTAGTTATTTGCTGACACAGCCACAAAGAGTGGACTATTACAATCCTATAGGACATGAAATAAGGAGTATAAGTACAACTGTGAAGTTTTACTTGTGTACTTACATCTCCACACTTGTTTACATCTGCTCCTTCCTCCAACAGCACCTGGGCAACATTCCAGTGATTGCTAGTGCAGGCTTTAAGTAGTGGAGTGACATTATCCTACAAAACATTTATTTGAAAAGCATTGTTTACCAACAGGGAATTCCAATTCTCACATTTCCAGTGGCATTCACATCAACTCTGTACTTGAGCAACAGTTTGACCAATCCAACATGACCTTGGTAGCTAGCCTCTACAAGAGGACGATGCCAGCCCTGTATAGAAGAATATAGTCTTGGTAGTATATTTAGCATTTTTTTAGTTCTCACTGACATTAGAAGATCCATTTGGATTGGCACCATGATCTAAAAGTAGTTCAGCTGCAGTGACAGCTACACACTTGCAAGCAATTGAAAGGGGAGAGCACCCACTGGACTACAGTAGAACCAGTAGTAAAAATAAGAATAACAATGATGTCATAGGTATGATATAGACATACCTGTGACCCCAAGTCCACTGAAATGTGTAGTTGTTTGTACTTGCTCAAGAGACACTCCAGAATAGCTTTGTTTCTCAGAGTCTCCGGATAATGAAGACAGCCATCACCTCTCTTGAATCATTGGATGATATAACATGTACATGTTCATATAAATCAGTTGCAGTAGACAATGTACCTTGTCTAGGACTTCTGGGTCAGCTCCATGATCAATTAGCATTCGAACAATTCTGTCCTGACCTTTAACACATGCATACATGAGTGGAGTCCTCCCCTGCGAAAAAGATGAGCTTGTACACATAAACGCACATGTTGCTCAGTCAAAGTAACCACAGGTAAACCTTTGTTATGTAGAAGTACAGTGTGGACTGTTAACACACATTCATTTTGTGGCTCGACCTATATTTTACTGAACACGATGTGGGCATAATGTACCTCACTACTGCGTGAACCCAAATGACTGCCTGATTGAATGAGACTTGTAGCTGTTTTCCAATCATTCTCCATACATGCTTGAAGTAAAGCCTGACCATCATCCTACAAAGAGAAAAATTTTCACTATACCGTGTATAGCATAATATATGAAATTCACCTTTACAGGTAATGACGTGACTCTAATTTGTAGCTTTTCTTGAATCACTGTTAAGGACAAATCATTGACTATAGTATAGGCACTAAGAATACTCAGTACAACACAGTATGGTATGCACACACTCACGTACCTTGTTTAAGCACGGTAAGTGTCTTGTCTTCTCCACAGTCTGGTATCCACCATATTCGCAAAAATAGCTGTATCTGTTTACTGAGATCATTCACTCCAGCTGTGCTAATAATACCATCAATATCGATCTTTGAATAGCCGAGGTGAGTGGCTAGCCTCGTCCAATGATGTAGTAAGCTCAGTATGAACTCACACACAACAGGTGGATTGCAGCAACCTATATTAGGGGAGAGGGAAAGTGAAAGCTGTTTGTGTTATAAGAACTAGCGTCTTCGGGGAGAGCACCTCCATTGCCCATGATTATGGCACACATATATTACATGCAACGACAACAGTCGGACAAGTATATGTCTAGGGTTTCAAACATTGAATCCCCCCTCTCAATGTAACATGGAATAATACCAAAGTCACACACTATGATTCAAAATAGTATTCATTTAGAACACAATCGTATAGCTACATGGCTTACAGTATGGAAGCAGCACTGATACATATTTTCCAAGGGATGGTGTCAGAAGTAGCCCCAATACCAGATCTGGAACAGAGAATCCAGGTTTTTCATGGATGGCTTGTTGGATGATATCCTTAAGGTTAGCTGATGAGCCTCCTCTTAGACCAAGAGCAAGTTTCAACTGGGCAGCATTTGGTAGCACAACGTTGACATGTACCCTCCCCAAATCTGCAATACATCAATATATAATGTGGCAATAAGGCTTGGATTGCCTGTATATCAGGTTGACGTCATTTGTTTTAATGATTTGGCAGAGCCAGAAGCTCAGTTGGTAGAGCACCTTGTCTGGAACACAGTATCAAGTGTCTGAATCCTGCTCTTAAATTGACTATGTTGTGTTGTCATTGAGTATTCAAGTACATGTATTTACCGTAATGTTCAATACTTGGCTGATTCAACTCTGAAAGGACTGTATAAAAGATAAACCATTTACAGTCATCAGCAAATATTTGAATGATCAAGCAACCTTACCAGCCTGACGCAGTGTGTCAGTGGCCATGTGCCAACACCAAGCATTCTGTGAGGACTCATAACAGTCAAGCAGGGACAGGTAGAGGTTTTCTATCACTTTCTGACTGTCAGGTTCTGCCGCAATTCCTGTCAAAACTCTGTGTAAATTCGTTGCATCTTCACTCTCTGGTTTGCTCAGTATTACAGCACACGCTTTATTTGTTAAAACTTTGTGGGCAACAAGAAAGGGGAGGAGCTTCCGGGTACACTGACATTGTAGCAGGTCTGAAGATACCACAGTAATGACTCTGTGAGCATATTTGCTTCCTATATGTTGGTATTAGACATGACATACCTATTTCATCTCTACAACAAAATACACGTATACACATGTAGAGATCTAAATGTATGTATGTCAGTGAGTCAATTCTATACTAGCTAGTGTCAGAAAATGAGTCTTTAATCGTCTGAGAATGCTTAAAAACACGAGTTTCACCTTTCGTTCAGGGGGTACATACCGTACAACCCACCGTAAGTTGCCTCTGTCGTTGGTTGAATATCCTTTAGCCGTACAGCATCCCAGACTGTATCATCCTTTACAAAGAGAGCGTCCATCTCCTTGACTCGCTTTCGTTAGGTAGAGTCGATTGACCCAGCCCTTAGAACTACCCTTTAGAGCCCCGATTCCGCTCACGAAAAATTTAGGTCCCATACATCACTCCGCGATTACACCGTATAGCCCCTCCCCTTTTACTGTCTAGTTAGCTGTCTATACAACTCTTAAACCAATTTCTACCAATGGTATTACTGTTTATCCAGCAGGGTAAGTATTTTATAGGCATTCAAGACAGAAGTGGCCAAATGTTCGTCACAATTGGAGCAATGCGCGTACCTGTTTTGCGGCAGCGGATTTCCATTGACATTGCGCAACTATTAAATAGAGCATATTATACTGAAGAGGGTTTTGAGTGTTCACTGTTCACTTACATGCAACTAGTTACACATGTGTCACAGAATCCGATAGCTATATACTCAAGAACTACAGAAAACGTTGTGGTTTTTATTCTCGTACTGCGGTTTTATTCTTGTTCTGCTACAATTATCGAACATTGCAGATATCAGCTCCAAGTTCCCTGACCGCACACACATTGACATGTTTCTAATCCTCCCATTGAGAGCTGAATCAGGTAGGAATGAGTCTCCACTGACACACTCAGCCACATCCAGACTGGCGATACTAGTGGGGCAATTGGGGTTGACCCTTACTAATAGCCAATGGAGAGTCAAGGATAGTGCAGTGACGACCCAATTTTGATTGATGTCCAGCATATAGGAGTGTATCATTAGTGGGTGAAGGGTTAACAAGTGTGGACCGATAGGTGACTGTGGTAGGGTTGCCATGGCAAACAAACAATCCTCGTCTCAGAAACTGTTCTGAATTCAGTGCAGTTTGTACATCGCTCACGAATGATACGAGTTACATGAGACTGTAATTGAGCTCCAATATGTTCGCTGGTCTCCAGCTGCGAAGGAATATATGGATGGAGACTAACATTCTCATATTCACACATGCATGCATGTAACTTACTTCCCAGCTGAGACAATAATAGTCCACAGGTCCAAACTGTATCTGAAAATACTTTTTATCAGCAGATTATGATAGTATATTCTATTTTTGAAAGGTCATGGAATTAAACTCACCAAAAGTAAAAGATACAGTAGTGATGAGGCTGTTTACTTCTGACAGAAGAAAGTATTGAAGAGAGAAGGTATGTCAGGTATGTCAATATCCTGGTATGCTGTCATCAGCACTCATTTCCAATGATGTCACATTTACGGGAAGAATTGAGGTATGTTCAGTCATTAGAGCACCAGTTTCATTGAAATAACTCTGGTAGTGCACTTAATTTGGTTGGAAGAGTGGAGATGGGTGTGCCCTCAGGGATTGATCATGAGCTGTTTTTATAGAAGCGTGGTGGCGTCATCCCTACAGAGACTCTCTGATAGGAAAGACGTATATTAACAATATGTATATAACACTCCTCCAGAGTGACATACTAACTTACTTTTTATTTGAGTCTTGGAGAGATGGACAACAAATACGCTGCGCAAATTAAGTTCTAAGTTCAAAGTTTCATTGCACGGCCCTTCAGGGATGGCATACAGTAGAGTACAGTACAGAACAAACAAATAAACAATGTTAACACACACAGAGAGAGCGTGTTCAGACTAAGAGGCCTTTGTTGAGGACGTGTCTATTACTTTTCTTACAGCTTTGTAGGAAGACGAAATATATAGCTTCAAAAACTGAAATATGAAAATAATCTCAGAGGGATAGAGCCCCCGCTCTGACTCTGGTCATAGGAACCATCGAGCATAATCCAGCCGGATAGAGCCCTCGCTCTGTAGGTTAAGGCCTTGTCAAAGTCTCTTGAACGTACACTAACACACTTCACCAGAAATTTGCGAGCGTACGAGCACAATATAAGCGCATGCGCTTACAGTATATATGCGCGCGCGCTAATTAACGAAGACGACACGCACATTGAACTCTCGGAACTCTCAAGTTGTTTGGACATGTATATGGGTGAATTTAAACCTTTCTGCAATCACCTACGGAGGTCCCATCTGTATATTCCTCTCTAAAGGAAATTTTAAGAAAAAGATCAGACCACACTCAGTCCATTGTTGATCCAAATATGTAATGAAGCCCTCGGCGCCACGCGTGCGTGAACCTTGAAAACGCACGCGCTATACAATGCGCGCTTTACGCAGGAAAATGGCGGACCGGAGCGGTTTCAGAGAAAACCCAACATATATTTTGACCTTCGTTGCCCGCTGAGTACGTGACAGTATTTTCAGGACGAACAGACGCTCCAGAGGTGAGATGTGACCAGACAGACAGACACACACACACACGCACACACAGACCCAACTACAGTTCCTGCGCATGCGCGCCGAGGGTTAATGTTTTTTAGACTTTGGCACTACATGTCCTAGAAATTATTCTTGCACTAACTTCTAGTTAACTTGTTCTTTCACATCCATCTATCTATTGAGAAAACTATCTGTTAGCCACATAATGGAGTGTCATTGGCAGACCACCCACTCTCCTACTCAGGTAAATGGACATTCTATAGCTATATAAACACATGTTGCCCTGAACCCACATACACCAGATGTGTCACTGTACGTGAGTGTCACAACTAGGAGGGCTAATAAATAACAGAAAACAGTGTACTGAAACAAGCTATAGCTAGGTTATATACCGAGGTACATAACTGAGGGACAAAGGTCCAAGCATAAGGCCTGAGGCTGCATGTATATATAGAACTATGCATTAACGTTAACAGTACACCTAACTGACTTGTAATGTGGCAACTATATATCAGTGCATGATCACTGTAATAATTATATGAATGTGTAACTTGTGAATTCATGCATATATATATACTCCCATTTAACCCCTCCATGCGCATGCATACAACCCTCTCTTAGGGTGACCAGGCAACTTGCGAGAGAGAGCAAAATATATGCATCATTAACTGTAATGTATTAGGATGGCTTTTAATGCATACACTTTATCTGTAACATTATTGTTGCATTTAGTTGGTCATGATAAAATGCAAATCTTTGAGCATTTGGGGGAAGAGGTAGTGTGGTCTGGGTAGGGGTTATGGGTAGAAGGCTTCGGTTTTTGAAATTGGTCCTTTGCAGAATAAGCCTTGGTGGTTCAACCTTCTGCTGTCTGACAAGGTTCAGTTTGTATGACTTAGTGAGTCATGTTCAGGTTTCTGACCTTCGCGGTCATTGTCCCGACCTTGTTGGTCATGTGTTCTGACCTCTGTAGTTGTGTGTTCTGACCTCTGCGGTCATGTGTTCTGACCTTGGCGGTCACGTGTTCTGACCTCTGCGGTCATGTTTCTGACCTCTGCGGTCATGTTTCTGACCTCTATGGTCATGTGTTCTGACCTCTGCGGTCATGGTTGTGACCTCTGCGGTCATGTGTTCTGACCTCTGCGGTCATGGTTGTGACCTCTGCGGTCATGGTTCTGACCTCGGCGGTCACGTGTGCTGACCTCTGCGGTCACGTGTTCTGACCTCTGCGGTCATGGTTCTGACCTCTGCAGTCATGTTTCTGACCTCTGCGGTCATGTGCTCTGACCTCAGCGGTCACCGGGTTCTGACACCTCTGCGGTCATGTGTTCTGACCTCTGCGGTCATGTGTTCTGACCTTGGCGGTCACGTGTTCTGACCTCTGCGGTCATGTTTCTGACCTCTGCGGTCATGTGTTCTGACCTCTGCGGTCATGGTTGTGACCTCTGCGGTCATGTGTTCTGACCTCTGCGGTCATGGTTGTGACCTCTGCGGTCATGGTTCTGACCTTGGCGGTCACGTGTGCTGACCTCTGCGGTCACGTGTTCTGACCTCTGCGGTCATGGTTCTGACCTCTGCGGTCATGTTTCTGACCTCTGCGGTCATGTGTTCTGACCTCGGCGGTCACCGGGTTCTGACCTCTGCGGTCATGTGTTCTGACCTCTGCGGTCACGTGCTCTGACCTCTGTGGTCATGTGTGCTGACCTCTGCAGTTAGGTGTACTGATCTCTGCGGTCACGTGTGCTGACCTCTGCGGTCATGTGTTCTGACCTCTGTGGTCATGGTTCTGACCTCTGCGGTCATGTGTTCTGACGTTGTGGTCATATGTGTCGACTTCGGCAGCCTTGAGTCATATCTACTTCCCGGTCCTGCCGAACAGCTAGTTGCCGAGAGATGCTAAAACATCCCACGCATTCCACTTATAAATCCCGCGTACCCAACCGCGCATGCGCACTATACGCGAACAATGGGAGCTTATTTTCTGTCTAATTCGCTGCGCTCAAACGCAAGAAAATATATTACTTCACTTCATATATAAAAGCTGCTCAAATCTACAGTTTTACACCACTGGATGAACATGATATATTTCCAAGTTTATTTCAAAGTTCCAAGTTTATTACCCCTTTGGAAATGTATCATTTTCGTTTGATGCACATTAAATATTACATTCATGTACATTAAAATTAAAGTGCAAATACAATGGAAGTGATCTATTACTATTCCATAAAGTTGGAGTATGTGTCAAAAGTGTCCAAGAACACCAAAACAGCTTCATGTATTGACAGGTATTGTCCTTGTAAGGAAGATGACAGTAGTATATTGAGAGCAGATGGATAGGGCTATAAAATCAATGGCTAGCCTAGCAGATCAAGCAGCTTACTTCTTGAATAAATGGTCGGTAAAAGAACTGGAAGACAAGGAGTCATTAATAATTTATATGTAGACATTTTCCGTTTTTCAATAAAGTCTGTATATATACATTTGCTGAATGACTGTGAAAATGTTTTTACTCTTATAATATCATATAAGAGCAGCATCAATGTCAACGGCTAAAAAATTCAACTGAGCCTCACAGAGGTATAGAACCAGTTTTTCCCAAGTACACTCTGCATCATGTGAACACCAAATCCTAAAGATATCATACACCACATCATCAACACTGCCTTTGTGTGTCTTCTCGATGGTTTGAACTCTGGTGCCATCGGGACTTTTTAATAGTATGTTGCCCAACATGGGCTTGTAGTGTGGTCCCACTCTCTGCAGTATGTTGATTGTACCTGATTGTGATGTGAACTTTGTCAAGGCAATAAGGTCCACTCTGTCACCTGCAGCAAAATATATTTTCTCCTTAATTTTTAGTGGAATCTAGAGCAATAATACGTACTTCTTTTTACTGTTCTCCTAACTGTGTCGGGAAAAAAAAGGCAACATCAACATTCACATGTGTACATAAAAAAGTAATAGGGAGCTCACAGTGTATTGGCTGTGGTGTCAGTGTAGGGTCTCCTGATGTAACTGTAGTTCCATTGCTCTCAGCAGAAGGATCTTGCATTGCAGGCTGATTAGTAGTGGATAGTGGACCAGGGTACGTGTAGGGATTAGGAACTGTTCCTGGTGGACCATAATACGGGTGTACGTGAGAGTAGCTGTACATGGGTACACCTGCAAAGTAATGATATACATGTAGTTGTTACATGTGTCGGTAGACTCTATATGTAGGGATGGCGCAGACACGCCCATTAGCCCCATACAAAAGTAACGGCTCAGAACTCCCAAACGCAGATGTTTTAAGCCTTTTCAAACAAACTACATGCTCTGCGAGTGCTTCTATGTACTATAATACTCTCAAAGTACGTAAAGTATACAGCTACAGTGATTCTCAGAAATTTGTAAAAATCCGGATTGTTCATCATCTTCTTCTTCTTCTTCTTCTTTAGTTCAAACGACCTACCGCGAAACTGAGGTTAGTAATCACTCTAATTCTTTCACGAAAATCATTTATACAGGAGTGTACATGATCCTTGATGCATAAAATCTTCATACCTTCTCCCAAAGCTGTCAAACTCCAGGTCTGCAACCTTACAACAGAGGAGGCTGGACCTAATTAACCTTCGCCAATTAAGGTTACTAATTGGACTTTTATCAAACCTCTCTTACAGGCCACGCTTACCTTTTATTCTTCATATGCAGCAACAGATATATTTGTTTAGGTACTGTCCTTTTCTGTTTCGACTAAATACACTCAGAAGGAGAGATATGAACTTGTGCTCTATTGCAGTGCTCACGCGGCATGTCACATGCATGGAATGCAATTACAGACCTGCGAGTTCATATCTCTGCTTTGAAGTGTATTTTGTTGAAAAAGACGGATACCTAAACAAACATATCAGTTGCTGCATACGAAGAATAGAAGCTACGTGTGGCCTGCAAGAAAGTCCAATTAGTGACCTTAATTGGCAATAGTTAATTAGTTCCAGCCTCCTCTGACCTTACAAGTGTTAGTTTTAGATGCCATTTTCTTGTTTGCTCACGTGCCGAACATGTGAAGTTAGTTTTGTCATAGTCTGTCGGTTTCTTTGAACGATTAACTGTTGCAGGCAACTGGACCCACTGTCGTACTCAGTATTCGTAATATTCGTACAAGACAGGATGTAGGAGTCACTGACAGTTGCTAGCTATCCTGCTTATAGGTATGCAAGGGAGGTAGAACTCTACACGAAAGTCAGTAGGTTTATACGTGTTGCTACACACAGTAAAAACCAGTGAAACAAGTGTAAAAACATTTTCACTAAAATGTTGAAGGATGTAGGGATTGAAGTGCCAAAAGGCATAGAAACAAGGTCAAAGTGCAGCATGCAAAGTCAGGGGATGATAACATGCAACAATAATAACATGCGTAACCCCATATCCCTACATCTGTAAATACTAAAAGGGGCACCTAGTTCACCCCCTGCAACTGACTCTGTTGTAAAGACAGTCTTTGTGTTGTTAGGGTATGTACAAGTATCCACGACACAAGCATAATGTGACATGAGGTTGTTGGCATTCGCATTGTCAGCACAGTAAACAAGTCTGTGTTTTGTTTACTGGAACTGATACTAATTACCATTTTAAACTGAATCGAGTTATAATAGTAAAAGATTGAACTAACTAGAGTTAATTGTACTGACACATAATAGATGGTCTAGGTGGACCAATTATGGTTGTCATAACTCCTCCTGTACGATAAGTCCATGCAGCAGCATAAAAACATGGCAGCTTCTGCTTTTATGACTTTATTAGCACTAATTCTGACAATGAGCCGCTGTGCACGAGCTCAACTATAAGGCTTGTATTACAGTGGAACTGACGTAAACCTGTGGGAAAGGCTTCCAGTTGCAATTCAGCTTTAGATATGGAGCTGGTGTTTGGTATTTGGTGTTCTTGCAGAGCTATATCTAAAACACTATATTTTCAATGATGCTTACTCTACCATACCCTATATATCAAATTACCTTATTGAATATAGCTATAATCCTAC
The DNA here is from genome assembly GCA_963970385.1 of Theonella swinhoei. Lineage (NCBI taxonomy): Eukaryota > Metazoa > Porifera > Demospongiae > Tetractinellida > Theonellidae > Theonella > Theonella swinhoei. The sequence goes on along the minus strand of OZ019951.1, from coordinate 1,823,427 downwards.
TTCAAAGCCTTAGAATTCCCTGTCAGATGTAAGCTTTCTGCAAAGGCTTACCTCTGTCAGGGTGAAGAGGATCAGTTATGGCTGCTATGGGTGGTCAACCAACCAACTCTTTACACAATCAGCCTTTGGTGAAGGATCCATCAGGAGAAGAAGTTACAGATGCTACGGATGGTCCAGAAAACACTTGAATTAGATCCAGACCATTTGTGGCTGCCATATTTGGTCCAGGACAAGTTATGGCTGACGCTAGATATAGGATTGTGTGGCCTCCACTATTATACATGGCCTGAGGCTATTTTTGTTTATTTTACAAGAAGTACATTGATTTTAACATGGCGATGCACTATACCCACAGTGGAACTATATCACTGTACCAAATGTCATGTTTAAATGTGTTACCATTAGTGAGTTACGCTTTTTCAAGTGGAAGAAGTAGTGTCGGAAGGTGAACAATTTACAAAAGAGACTTTTTGTTAATTTAACCCCTTATCTACCATTTTATAATCAGTTAGTTTCTACATATTTATGTTAACAGAAATCCAGTAAGCAGCAAACTGAAAGTGAAAGTGATGAAAAAACCTTATATATGGTTTTAATGAGGATAGACCATAGCATACACAGTACTACTGTGTGACATGTACATGTATTACATTGAGAGGAGTGTCAACATCAGTATTACAAGAATCACAAGGGTTAACAACAAATACTTTTGTTATGTTGCTATTAGTGATGATATCTCTACACATGCTGAATTTCAGGTTGATGGTTACCATGGTTGCTGAGTTTTGCTCATTAGTTATTCTCATTCATAATACATTGCTGGGAGAGATAATGATCAGTAGTACAAGAACTACAAGGGTTAATTATACTTCTATTCCCCAGTACATAATGATACATTTCCACATGCAAAGATTCAACTTCATTGATCTCATGGTTATTGAGTTACGCTTCTTCAAGAAGAAGAAGAAGAAGAAGAAGAAGAAGAAGAAGATGCTGAAAACTTCAAAAAAGTAAAAAGCACTTTTTAGGCTATTACACATATCTTACATCACAACACAACCAATTTTTGTATACTGGTTATTTTTCTCAGCTTCTTCACCTTGATATCATTAAAAGTGAAATCAACTTCAAATTGAAAGTGAAAATGAACAAAATCCTTATATATGGTTTTCAATGGGGATAGACCATAGCAATCCCTATATACACAGTACTACCGTACTGTGTGATAGACAGAACAAGTCTATTATTTACTTGAGGTAGGAGTGATAGAGGCAGGAGTAGGAGTGAGAAGGATATCAAACACCAGATCAGTCACTGCTCCTCTGAACTCTATCTTTATTTGGTTTGGTTGGGCAGATGGGGAGCAACTGATTTCAACTTGGAACCTTGGGGGGTAGATTTTTAATTTTTCCTTCAATTGCAGCTGTTTTTTTGCATTTCTATCTCTGACAAAAAAGTCAATGTCACTCATCAAAATCTGTAGATATATATATGGAAAATAATAAGAATAATAATAAATTAAATGCATTGGGCATAAATATAACCTTCTTTTTGCCTTGCATTCCAACCATCCATCCAGTTGGTAGTGTATCTGATTTAGGAAGAACTATTTCCAGTGCCTTCATATGGCTTTTTGCCCTAAATTGAAACTCCTCAGCTTTCTGCTTATAACTTTGCAAATTTAAATCCTCCATCTGAATTTTCACTGTTGTAAGGCATGTTTCCAGTAGAAATGTAATGAAAACAAAAGCAAAGGAAGGTTCACCAGGAGAAATGATACGAGGGATCACAGAATACAGACAGAACCTGGCCTCCTCAAAAAACTTTGGAGTTTCTTTACATGAGATACATAGGGAGCAGAAGTGAGTGTTTTCAATCACTACATGCTTCTTGAGAGGTTCAAAAAGTACATCTCCTTCTGCTTGTTGGAACTGATACATTTTATCTGGGCTCATTTCATGGTTTCCTCTCAGAGAGGTAAGACCTAGAGACTGAATGGCATCATGACTCTCAATATTGAGGCAATGTGGGATGGTGACCTTGACGGGCTTCAAAAACTGAAAATCCTGATCACGAACACAGATCCAGAACACAGGAGACACAAGTCTAACACCTTCAGGAAACTGGAATGGGCCATACAGAGCCACACCAGTGTCAATGGTGATACTCTCTCCCTCAGGAATGGCTCCTGCTGGGATCTCCAGGCCAAAGTCATTGTGTTTATCATATAAACATCTACCATCATGAGTACACTGTGATAATGTAGCCACTGGAGTGAAGCATGCAGGAATGTACTCTCTTGTGTTGTGTGGGGTGGGTAGCAAGATTTGAGTTTTAAGACTGTAAGTAAAGGAGTCTTCTCTCTGTAGTAAATTCTCCATGTCAGTGTCTGTTATCTTATGGGTCTCAGAAAACCTTTCAGGTCTGTCTTGGTCTACAATAGAATCAGCTGCAAGGTGAGATAGATTGTCAACATCGATAGTTTGATCCCTACACATTATTTAGTGTGCCTACACACAGTGCATATATACAACAGAGAATGAAGATGGTGAGCAGCAAGACAGGAAATGATCACATACAACATCCCTCCTTACATCTTTTAATTTATTCTTGCATATGTAGCAATGCAGGGGATGATGGCAGTAACAACATGCATAACCCCATTATTTAAAAGAAGGATGCAGGTATGGTAGTGCCAAAAATCACAGAAACAAGGTGCAGCATTCAGCCAAAGGAAGGGGATGATGGTATGCAACAATAATAACATGTGTAACCCCTTTAGTAATTACAGGTAGGGATATGGTGTTAGACGTGTTATTGTGTTGCATGCCAACATCTACTTTTGCCTGAACGCTGTACTATACATTTTTACCCTTGGTGTGCATGCGCAGCAAGGGTACGATAGTTGAGTCTGTCTGTCTGTCTGTCTGTCTATCTGTCTGTCTGTCTGTCTGTCCATGCTCAATGCTTCAGCTTCAATTCCACTTTTATTGAAGAGCTAATAGCAGAGCTTCCAACTATCTAGCCTGCTGTGATGGCGTGTCTACTGAAACGCCAGTCTGTAACTGGTAGAGAAATCATGAATCTGAACTACCGAATGGGCTCAAGAATGTAAACACATTCTTCTTTGCCAACCCTCATCTGCCCGCAGCAGAGAGAGTTTTTTGACCTTGAACAACAGCTTCTCAGACCAACAATCATATTCACTCAAAAACTACCTACAAACATATGTTCATGTTGCAGTATAACAAAATATCGTGTATGTCATTTTTCAATTTTATTGAGCATAATAGGTTAACTAGATGAGAATAATAGCTACTTTGGTAAAGGATAATAGGGTACCCAAGGCTATCCAGGTAGAGAGGGTACTTTGTGTTTCCACTCGTAAGTGGTAAAGCTGGCCTTTTCCCCAGCTTCTTCCATCTCCACTAGAGGCTTAGGCCTTGAGGGAGTGCTGCAAGGCATTCTGCTAGAGCCAGGTAATCTGGGAGCAATTCCACATACTCCAGTGCCAGAATGCATCTGATCAATTTGCCTGAAATGGAGACAATGCTGTTGGCCACCTTGTATGAAGGCTTGGTCTGCTTCCCTTCCCCTGCTGGCTTGGAAACAGGCAACCCTGTAGACGATAGCACTGAACCTAAGCTTCACAGTGTGGTGTAGAGTCGATGCAGATGACACAGGAAGAAGTGGAAGAAAAGGAGGGGAAGAGTGGAATACTTGACAAAGAAGAAGGAAGGGAAGCTGCTACACTAGCTGGAGTTGGCAGAAGTGAGTGAACCTTGGACTGGCAAGGGCAGGAAGGCATAGCGGCTAATCAATAGCCTGCCATTATCATTTCCTAAAATCATGCGTATGCTATCCTCACAAGGAAATGAAGCCCCTCTGACATGCTGCCTGACACGTATGACGTGATCAAGATACTGCACCAATGGTCATGTCACTGTTCAACAAGCTAAAATGCATGCAAACGTGTACCTAAATTGAGTATGCATGCCAACATATACTTAGACTTTAGCAAAATCGACATATAATTGTCTAAATTTTTGAGCAGTGCACTATAGCATAATCTGGAGCATAATCAGTGAAGCCCTACTAAAACATTTCTGAAGTACCCTCATAGTGTGAGGATTACAGGAAATAAGCATGATTCTAAACTACAGTTGGCTGATGGAGAAAGCAAATCTCATACCAGATTCAGTTACAGGGGGTGAAATGGGGCCATGCAAAGAGGGAGCTAAACTAGAAACAGATGGAATAGGAGTGGGAAAAGATGGACCAACTGCAGAAACAGTTCCTTGAAGTGATGGTGTAAGTAGTGGTGGAGTGCTGGCATCTGAAAATAGTAGTAGTGACCTTCTTCTAATATACAATGCAAACACCCATAAAACCAAAGGTATGCCCACATTTGCGCATTTCCTTGGTTGGGCTGTGTCAGCAGTCATGTGACAACAGCATGTCTTTTTCGTGCACAGGCTCGGTAGCAAGTCTCTAATCTACTTGTCCAAGTTCGTGGACACTCATATGTAAATGTGCTATAGCTTGTTATATGCGTTTCTTCTCTACTGTGGTGTCCATCTATAGTATTATTCCCAGACCTCTATATAATCAGTAGCTATGTCTTGAAGTCACATGATGTTCCCAACATGGCAATCTGATTGGCTTACCAAGTCCAAGAAATTATGCAAAGGTAACCAGGTACTCTTTTAATATGAGGTATGGTGCTGAAGGGAGTTATTGTGAGGTCAGCTGTGCATTGATATATTGTCTCTGTGGGATTTCCTTGTTTGGGGAAATATCAGCTACAAAGGCAAGTTGAGATACTAAAGGATTTCCTGTTTATTGATCATGAAAGTGTTTAATGTGAGTATTACATTACAGTTAGCAGATGGAGAAATCTAATCTATCAGTAAGCATACCAGAGTCAGTTGCAGGGGGTGAACTAGGGCCAGGCAAAGAGGAAGCAAAACTAGAAACAGATGGAGTAGGAGTGGGAATAGATGGACCAGCAGCAGGAACAGTTCCTTGGGGTAGTGTTGTAGGTGGTGGTGGACTACTGGCGTCTAAAACAGTACAGGTATATAAGACAATAGCTTGTAATGCTCTCAGTACTAGTGAGTGTCTTACTGTCAGTATCAGTGTCCGTTGTGTCAGGAGGGTTGTTTTGGATATTCTCCACTACCTCCTGGACAGACTTGCTCTCATTTGATTGCAGAGAAACATTGCTCTTTTCACTCTCAGTGGATGATGGCAGTAGAGAAGAGCTGCTATTCAGGTCTTCAAAAGTGGATAAGAGTAGTATGTTTTGAAATGACAGGTCATATAATTTTACACATTAAGGTACACAACACCAAGAGCAGAAAATACATCATCTTACCATTTTTCACAAGGTTATGCTTCATATTCTTATCCACATTGGATTGAACCAAATCACGTTCAGCTGAATCAAAAGGACATTCATTTAAACAAAGGTATAGTACAGATTTACCCACTTACAATAAGCAATATCACAGAGCTTAAAGTTGATCCCCTTGAAAGGAAATTTTGTGCAGGTGGGAACTTTTAGTTCACCTATAGAATCAATTATAGACACTCACATTGACTATGAACATAACAGGTCTAGTTCTTGACAGGCATATACAAGTGTAAATTATGGGAATTACCAGAAATAGTAAATGTCTTTTGATCAGGAAGCATTTCAACTGGTTGTTTTGGATGGCTACACTCTGGTTGACTCAAACCATGGTATGGTTCTAGATAAAATTATGTGTACAAAATGATATTCCCTATTATAACCACATAATCAACTAATGCACCTGAACTCTTCACTGGTGGTACTGGAGGGCTATATTTCATACTGCTCACAGCATGATATGAACCTGTGCAATCACAATAAACACATGTTTCAAATGTGGCATTAGAACATTTTGTTACACCCAACAATTTTGTGTACCTCCTCTGGATACTCTTCGGTCAGTTGTCCTTGGAGTAAATCTTCCACTAAAAAGCTGAGTTAACATGGCATGAACTGCAAAGTGATGTAAGCTGTGCTACATAACTGCAGTCACTCAAATTGAACATATACATATCTTTGAACACTGAATAGTTATTGCATATCCGGACTGTGAACTTAACTTACTATTAGTGGGAAGGTCGGCTCCTCCATTCATCTATATATAATGATGCAAGTATGAATGCATGGAACTGATTGTGAGCTAAGGAAACGTACATTACGAAATGTCCATATCAGATCTTCATAAAAGCTGTCAGCATCATCAGGATGGTATTTTAGAACTTCCACTTGGAACATCTCCTGTTATAGTCAATAAACCACAGTTGTAGGATTGCACGTAATGTATATACAACTCACAGTAGTGAGCATCTTATTCATGATAAGAAACTGTAATGGCGATGTAGCCCCACTCAGAAATTCAATTCTGATGTCATCTGGACTCTGAATGATTATTGGTGACTATAAAACCTTGTGTCTCTTATAATCACACACTTACTAGACTGTTGGATAAGACTCCATGAAAGAAATTTGCCACAGCTACATTACCCATGGCACGTGCAACCTCCTCAAGATTGTCATGCTGGAATGTGAAACATAATACTGTAATGTATACGGCATAGAAAAGGAAACTTTTCGCAATAATAATAATAAACTTTTCGTAATAATAATAATAATAAACCTTTTGTAATAATAATACAAATCTCTGGGCCGTGTTAACTCACAGGTATGACTGGACTATTCATTATAGCAGACACACATATTTGACTGAAGTGTCTCAAGACTTCATCTATCTTGTGTTGGTTTTCTGGAATATGCAATACCTCTGGGGGCTACATATAGTGGAACATAACACATGCTTGTATGTAAATATCCTGTATATACCTACATGTTCATTCATACAGTGACTACACATAATCCATAACTAACCCCATATTGCTCTGGAATGAGGCTTGCCTATATATGGAAAACAAATCAGATAACAACCACAGATAAGCCTCACTTGTGTATACTAGGATAGTACTCACTTGATCAAGTTGGGGGTAGTTCACAGCTTGCATGTACATAAGGATATTTTCAGCTAATAACTCCATCTGGTTCTGCTGTGCTCTCATCATAGCTTGTTTCTGTGTGTAAAATCAATGCTATGTATATGCTTATTTCCTTGCAACAATTTACCGCTCCTCCAAGCATTTCAAGTAATTTGACAGTGTAATAGTACTTCTCAGTCCTCACAGAAGTAATGATTGGAGTGGAGAGCTAAATACAAGTACCATTGAACAATATTCTTTATACATATTTAGGAGTTGTTACCCCAATTATGGATTTGTCTAGGTGTTCACACTCCAGCAGTAGGTGAAATGTTTTAATATGATCACCAATTATTGAGAACGCAAGTGGTGGCATCGTATCCTATCAATGGTGGCAACAAAGTATACATTACTGTGATATCTTATTTTTCCACCCTACAGAACACAAGAAATTGACATTGGCTCCTCCTTCAATCAGCAGTTTAACCATCCCTATAAATCCCTTGCCAGCTGCATGAGCAAGTGGGGTCATCTCCACAATACCTTCCACTGCACCAGGTTGGAACTACATAGAGTGTAAAATAAATAAACATATGTGTGCATTGTTGACCTTACTCGAACAACATCAATCATAGCTCCCTTGTTTATGAGTGCTGAAACAATATGGTAGTTATTTGCTGACACAGCAGCAAAGAGCGGGCTAGTGCAATCCTATAGGATATGAAATAAGTACAATGGAAAATTTTTTACTTGTTTACTTACATCTCCACACTTGTTAATGTCTGCTCCTTCGTCCAAGAGCACCTGGGCAACACTCCAGTGATTGCTGGTACAGGCTTTAAGTAGTGGAGTAACATTATCCTACAAAACGTTTATTTGAAAAAACATTGTTCACCAATAGGGAATTCCGATACTCACCTTTCCAGTGGCATTCACATCAACTCTGTACTTGAGCAACAGTTTGACTAACCCAACATGACCTTGGTAACTAGCCTCTACAAGAGGACGATGCCGGCCCTGTATAGAATAAAACCAGAATATAAATGCTCTTTAAGCATCTCTGAAGTTCTGACATTAGAAGAACCATTTGGATTGGCACCATGAGCTAGAAGTAGTTCGGCTGAATTGACAGCTACACACTGGCACGCAATTGAAAGGGGAGAGCACCCACTGGACTGTAGTAGTGGTAAGAATAACAATGATGTCATTGGTATGCCACAGAGTACTACATGTACATACCTGTGACCCCAAGTCCACTGAAATGTGTAGTTGTTTGTACTTGCTCAAGAGGCACTCCAGAATAGCTTTGTTTCTCAGAGTCTCCGAATAATGAAGACAGCCATCACCTCTCTTGTTGGATTGTACAGATGCATATAATCAGTTGCAGCAGACAGTGGTCGCAGTAGACTATATGTACATATACCTTGTCTAAGACTTCTGGGTCAGCTCCATGATCAATTAGCATTCGAACAACTCTTTCCTGACCTCTAATGCATGCGTACATGAGTGGAGTTCTCCCCTGGGAAAAAATGAGCTTGTACACGTAAATATATACACATGTTGCTGAGTCAAAGTAACCACAGGTAAATGTAGTACCTCACTACTACGTGCATCCAAATGACTCCCTGATTGAATGAGACTTGTAGCTGTCTTCTAATCATTCTCCATACATGCTTTGAGCAAAGCCTGACCATCACCCTACAGTGAGCAAAAACCTTCATAACAATACACTCCAGTGTATATAGCACACATAAAATTCACCTTCACAGGCAATGGCCTGATGCTAATCTGCAACTTTTCTTGAATCACTGTTAAGGACAAATCATTGAGTACAGTAGGCACTAAGAACACTAAGTACAACACAGTATGGCATGCACACACTCATGTACCTTGCTTAAGCATGGGAAGCGTCTTGCCTTCTCTACAGTCTGGTATCCACCATATTCTCAAAAATAGCTGTATCTGCTTACGGACATTACTCATTCCAGCTGTGCTAATAATACCATCAATATCGATCTTTGAGTAGCCAAGGTGAGTGGCTAGCCTCGTCCAATGATGTAGTAAACTCAGTATGAACTCACACACAACAGGTGGATTGCAGCAACCTATATTATAAATACATATGGAGGGGGAGGGAAAGGGAAAGCTGTTTGTGGCATAGGAACCAGGGACTCCGAAGGGGCTAGCACCTCCATTGACCATGGTTATGTGGTTTTGATCACACTTGTATCACATATAGCGACAGTGGGACAAGTATCATGTCTAGGGCTTCAAACATCTTATCCCACCTCTCAATGTAACATGGACCCATACCAAAGTCCCACACTATGATTCAAAATATATAGCTATCCACTTACACTTAAAACGAATCATAGAGCTGCATTTTGCTATAGCTTACAGTATGGGAGCAACAATGATGCGTATTTTCCAAGGGATGGTGTAAGAAGTAGGCCCAATACCAGATCTGGAACACAGAATCCAGGTTTTTCACGGATGGCTTGTTGGATGATATCCTTAAGGTTAGCTGATGAGCCTCCTCTTATACCAAGAGCATGTTTCAACTGGGCAGCGCTAGCATTTGGTAGCACAACATTGACATGTACCCTCTTCAAATCTGTAACAGAACCAATACATAATGTGGCAATGAGGTTTAGATTGCCTGCATATATATCAGGTCGACGTCATTTGTTTTCCTTTTATGTACGATTTAATTAGTACAGCCAGATAAGGTATGGTAAGAGCACCTATCTAGAACTCAGTATCAAGGGTTTGCATGAATGGTGAGTTGTGTTGTCGTATTGTACATGTATTTACCGTAATAGTCAATACTTGGCTGATTCAACTCTGAAAGGACTGCATGAAAGATAAACCATTCACAGCCATCAGCAAATGTTTAAATGTTCAAGCAACCTTACCTGCCTGACGCAGAGTATCAGTGGCCATGTGACGACACCAAGCATTCTGTGAGGACTCATAACAGTCAAGCAGGGACAGGTAGAGGTTTTCTATCAGTCTCTGACTGTCAGGTTCTGCTGCAATTCCTGTCAAAACTCTGTGTAAATTTGTTGCATCTTCACTCTCAGGTTTGCTCAGTATTACAGCACATGCTTCATTTGTTAGAACTTCATGGGCAACAAGAAAAGGGAGGAGCTTCCGGATACACTGACATTGTAGCAGGTCAGAAGATACCACACTGTGTCTAGTTCCTAGCTGTCTATACAATTTCTACCAATGGTATTACTATCCAGCACGGTAAATATTTTACAGGACTTGCCAAATGTTAGTCACAATTAATATTGGAGCAATGAGCGTGCCTGTTCGACATTGCGCAACTATTAAATAGAGCATATTATACTGAAGAGGTTTTTTAGTGTTCACTGTTCACTTACATGCAACTAGCTACACATGTGCACAGAATCCGATAGCTACATATACTCAAGAACTACAGAAAAACGTTGTGGTTTTATTCTTGTTCTGCTACAATTATCGAACATTGCAGATATCAGCTCCAAGTTCCCTGACCGCACACACATTGAGGATGTTTCTAATCCTCCCATTGAGAGCTGAATCAGGTAGAAATGAGTCTCCACTGACACACTCAGTCACATCCAGACTGGATATACTAGTGGGGCAATTGGGGTTGACCCTTACTAATAACCAATCAAGAGTCAAGGATGGTGCAGTGACGACCCAATTTTGAATGATGTCCAGCATATAGGAGAGTGTATAATTAGTGGGTGAAGGGTTAACAAGTGTGGACCGATAGGTGACTGTGGTAGGGTTGCCATGGCAAACAAACAATCCTCGTCTCAGAAACTTTTCTGAGAATTCAGTGCAGTTTGTACATTGCTCACGAATGACACGAGTTACATGAGACTGTAATTGAGCTCCAATACGTTCCCTGGTCTCCAGCTGTGAAAGGAATATATGGATGGAGACTAACATTCTCATATTCACGCATGCATGCATGTAACTTACTCCCCAGCCGAGACAATAGTCAACAGGTCCAAACTGTATCTGAAAATACCTCTTATCTGCAGATTATGGTAACTAGTATATACATTCTATTATTGAAAGGTCATGGAATTAAACTCACCAAAAGTAAAGGATACAGTAGTGATGAGGCTGTTTACTTCTGACGGAAGAAAGTATTGAAGAGAGGTGTGTCAATATCCTGGTATGCTGTCATCAACACTCATTTCCAATGATGTCACATTTATAGGAAGAATTGAGATGTGTTCAGTCATTAGAGCACCAGTTTCATTGAAATAACTCTCGTAGTGCACTTTGGTTGGGAAGAGTGGAGATCCATTCCACTTTATTTTAAGAGAAGTAGCATTTTTTGGCTTTAGTGATATTACCATTGGTGCTGTGAGAAAATATATATTATGTGTACAATGAGCCTTTTATTATTATGACCATTGGAATATTGAGCCCTCTGACGTGCAAAAAAACGATAGAGTAATATAACATGCATGCATGTTGCTTTGGCAATGGCAGATTTAAATTTAATGCTGGCTATACACCACTTGGCCATGGGTACATAATGATTATACTCACCTTCACTTTGATAAAGTCCAATATAATAAAATCCTTTTATTATACCATATCCTGTGTTTACTGTAATGTTACAGCAATATATACCAGATTCACTCCCACTATTACGATATAGATCAACTCTCTGAGCATGACTACGCTGATATATATCACCACTTGATGGTAGTACTGTCCCATTGGGAAAGGTCCAGTATCCTCTACCATGGCCCTGATATCGAGTACAGCATGTCTCCACATCAGTATGACATTGAACACTGTCACTGTGAGAAGTCCCCACTAGACTGAGATCCAAGTAGCTGTGGTTAGCTAAATCATTTCCCATGAAGGTGACCTGAGGATATTCTTCAGCCTGACAGTGAACACTGAGGCAGAGCCAGACACACACAGCTGCAATCTTTACCACAGCCATCATCTACATGAATTAGGGACACTATACACTACATATGGTAAGTTCATGGCTACAAATATTTGGCTCGAACCATGTTCATTAGACCATACATAGTCATTTCTCTGTTGTATCATCTTGCATTCATTGATTATGTTCTGGCAACTAGCTGTATAGGCTTTTAAAAATGTTGGCTGTAATTATTTAGACCAAAGTTGTAGTCACTCAGGTATAGCAAGGAAACACATACTAAATGTCATATCATTTCTCTCTCAGTACAAAAGCTAGCTAGGAGAGTATTAATGTTTCGCAAGTCAATTACTGAATGAGGCTCACCTATATATGGAAAACAAAGCAGATAACAACCACAGATAAGCCTCACTTGTGTATACTAGGATAGTACTCACTTGATCAAGTTCGGGGTGGTTCACAGTTTGCATGTACATAAGGATATGTTCAGCTAATGACTCCATCTGGTTCTGCTGTGCTTTCATCAAAGCTTGTTTCTGTGTGTGAAATCTATGCTATATATATGCTTACTTCCTTGCAACAATTTACCGGTCCTCCAAGCATTTCAAATAATTTGTCAGTGTAATAGTACTTCTCAGTCCTCACAGAAGTAATGATTGGAGTGGAGAGCTAAATATACATAACCATTGAACAATATTCTTTATACATATTTAAGAGTGTTACCCCCATTATGGATTTGTCTAGGTTTTCACACTCCAGCAGTAGGTGAAATGTTTCAATTTGATCACCAATTATTGAGAACGCAAGTGGTGGCATCGTATCCTATCAATGGAAGCAACAAAGTATACATTACTGTGATATCTTATTTTTCTTCCCTACAGAACACAAGAAATTGACATTGGCTCCTCCCTCAATCAGCAGTTTAACCATCCCTATAAATCCCTTGCCAGCTGCATGAGCAAGTGGGGTCACCTCCACAATACCTTCCACTGCACCAGGCTGGAACTACATAGAGTGTAAAATAAATAAACATATGTGTGCATTGTTGACCTTACTCGAACAATGTCAATCACAGCTCCCTTGTTTATGAGTGCTGAAGCAATGTGGTAGTTATTTGCTGACACAGCAGCAAAGAGTGGGCTATTACAATCCTATAGGACATAAATTAAGACCATATCAGGTACTAAGTACAATTAAAAGGTTCTACTTGTCTACTTACATCTCCACACTTGTTTACATCTGCTCCTTCATCTAAGAGCACCTGGGCAACACTCCAGTGATTGCTAGTGCAGGCTTTGAGTAGTGGAGTAACATTGTCCTACAGAAATCCATTGAAGAGCTTAATTATTCACCAAAGGGAAACTTCACCTAATTCCAATTCTCACCTTTCCAGTGGCATTCACATCAACTCTGTACTTAAGTAACAATTTGACCAACCCAACATGACCTTGGTAACTAGCTTCTATAAGAGGACAATGCCGGCCCTATATAGAATGAACTATATATTAGTAAATGGTGTACACACATATGCATTCCTCTGACATTAGAAGATCCATTTGGATTGGCACCATGAGCTAAAAGTAGTTCAGCAGCATTGACAGCTACACACTTGCAAGCAATTGAAAGGGGAGAGCACCCACTGGACTGTAGTGGTAAGAATAACAATAATGTCATAGGTATGCCACAGAGAACTACATGTACACACCTTAGCCTCATACCAAGCTCTTTCCGGGGCGGGGGGGGATCCGGAGCCTGGTACACACTGTATGCGCAGGCGTTTCATTAAGATTTTAAAAGCACGAGTTTGGGTGGGGCGTGTTGTAGATGACGTACAGGAAAGCAGTATGCATCAATGACTACGCCATCCTATTTACGATTCTACTCGACTTCTCTATCTGACCATCTACCAGCTACTATATAGTGCCTCAGAAGCACAGATCAGATGGCTGTTACTAACTAAACTCCGAGTCCACCCTGCTTCCTGAAGACCTGAAGACATGAAGCCTTTACAGACCTGATTTCACACCCTGCGGACTTGATTAACCATAAGAGAAACGAGCGGCAATACAATGACAAGGCTCTTGTCTCTGCCATGCTTCTTGTCAAAAAACGTGATCGCGCTCTTTTCCCTTCCCCCCCCCTCCCCCCCTCCCCCCCCCCCTTGGAAAGAGCCTGGATATGAGGCTAGTACATACCTGTGACCCCAAGTCCACTGAAATGTGTAGTTGTTTGTACTTGCTCAAGATACACTCCAGAATAGCTTTGTTTCTTAGAGTCTCCGGATAATGAAGACAGCCATCACCTCTCTTGAATCATTAGATGAAATAACTTGTGCACATGCATATAAATCAGTTGCAGCAAACAGCAGTTGCAGTAGATTACCTTGTCTAGGACTTCTGGGTCAGCTCCATGATCAATTAGTATTCGAACAATTCTGTCCTGACCTTTAATACATGCATACATGAGTGGAGTCCTCCCCTGGGAAGAGATGAGCTTGTGCATATTAACACATATGCAATTGAGTCAATTATATAGATGTACAGTGTGAAATGTTAACGCACATTCATTTTGCAACTTGGCCTATACATACGTATGTACTTTACTGAACACATTTGAACTGGTGTGTGCATACATGTATACATAAGATGTACCTCACTACTACGTGCACCCAAATGACTCCCTGATTGAATGAGACTTGTAGCTGTCTTCCATTCATTCTCCATACATGCTTTGAGTAAAGCCTGACCATCATCCTACAAAAGGAAAAACATTCATAACAGTACACTACAGAAATCTAAGAGACGGTTGTGGTGTTTGCTGTTGAGGTAGCAGTATACATACTGTGCAACTTTTGCAATGTTGCACTTTCTCATTACATCGCTTACTACAACGCATCCATTAAACTTTCATAACCCTCTCCCACAAGTTACAAATGTGGTGGGTAAGGGAATGAAACTGGGCCTTTATCATGCATCCCTGCCTCCCACATCTTCTTTTGAAGATAACATTAATAATAATGAGCCTCACTCTTACTTGTGTGGGTTGAGGGAGCATTGATGAACTGTTTGATGATTCCATGTCACTGCCTCCTTCACTGGTTGTAGCACTGCCAGGAGGAGCTCTCTCGGTGTGAAGTCACTTTCACCAGCTATTTGTCTGCTCCACACGCACGTCAGTCAGTACAGCCGAATCGCCAACGTACAAATCACGTGAGTTTTATTTGCAACATTACGTCATTATAGTACTCCAATGGCGGCGTTTGTGACGGACGCACGTGTGACGAAGAATGGGTGGGTCTATACAGTAATGTGTGGACGTAGAAACGCTCGGTAGCAGGTCAAACGTAGAACTGAAAGCGTATTTAAAAGACCTGTGGAATTAAAGGAGCCAAACTGCACGGGTCAGAGACGTTGTTCAAGGTAAGAGAGGATGATGTAATAATTGTTTGTGTGTGTTTATAGGAAAAAATATTTTTAATAAAATAGTGGACTGCTAGAACAAGCTGATAGCTAGCTATGTTTTAGTCCTACTTATGTTCTATTAGTTAAATAAATGCTGTATTTTTGTGTCTTTGCCAAAATAGATTCCTGACAGTAAAAAGTTGACTATGGCCATAATTGGCTTGTGTCACCAATTTGATGTGATATTTCAAGCATTTGAATATGAACTAGGTATTATATCTACATCTACAACGACTTATTCTCTATTCCAAACACTCTATGCTGATGTATGATGTTATTAAGGGCTCTAGTGGGTTTTTACAGGTGGGAATGTATGTAGCAATTCTTTGGTGCCACAGAAGTTATATGTATGACATAGGCGGCGGAAACGGGGGGCTTTGGGGGGGCTATTATTATTAACCGTCGGCGCGCGCATGCGCAGGGTTACAGTAGTTGTGTGTCTGGTTCTGGAGCATCTGTTCGTCCTGAAAATGCTGTCATATACTCAGCGGACAACGGAGGTCAAACAATTTGTGGAGGTTCTCTGAAACCTCTCCATTGCAGAGATCCAACACTCCCTCCGCTAAAGGCCATACGAACCGGCGGCCATTTTCCTGCGGAAAGTGCGCATGCGCATTATGCCCTAATAGTACGTACGTGGTGCCGAGGGTTCTGTGCTTTAGTGCATTCTATATACTTCGTGCAACCCTAGCCCGTGAGCCTATATTTTGGGGGTTTCAGCCAAAGGCAGGGGATGATAGCATGCAACAATCATAACATGCGTAAGCAGCGTAACCCCATATCCCTACATCTGTAAATACTAAAAGGGGATCTGAATTTGTCTGCATGCTTGCTGCACTTTGACCTTGTTTCTATACCTTTTGGCACTTTAATCCCCTACATCCTTCAACATAGTAAAATATTTTTACACTTTTGAACTTACAATACACCACTGTCAAATACACATTGCACTTGTTTAAAAAGGCATGCAAAAAACGTCACATATAATACACGAACTAAATGGTAGAACAGTTCGAAACTCTAAGCTTACATATGAAAAGAACTAATTTAAAATATTGTTTGGTTATTGGAAACTGCTGTTCGGACAGTACAAACATGGTACGTCTTTCATAGGCTCCAACTGTCCCGGAATCTCCCGGATTTTTAGAATTTGTCCCAGGTGACCGAGTCCCGGACGGACGTACAGTGTGTCCCGGAAAATGGCGTACGTCGATCGTCGCAACGGCAGTTTTGCGGGTGTGTCGTGGGTGGGGCTATGTGGCTGTGGCTATGGTCCCTGAAGCAATTTTCAACTAGAATATTCGAAGAATACGTACCCCGCGGCGAGTTCGGTCGCTCAGAGAGGGCTTTCAACATCATTATGCACAATAAACTACCACGTTATACTGATGGTATATGGTAGGCGAAACACGTGCTCATAGGCATGCTCTCCGTAATTTAAAAGATCTTTCGTGCATCCATCCGTATTTTCACGTAATTTGAAATTATGGTAGGCGGAGCGAACTTCGCTAATTTTTGGAACGGCGGGAAGTCAATACGTTTTTCTCTTTATCTTAAGCCGTATATATAATACTGTGCATATAGGACGGATTTCAATATTTTTTAACGACTGAATGGCTGACTGACTGACTGACAGACAGACACAGACAAAACCGGATTGCTTGACCCCGCTCTGCGCATGCGCAGCCGCGGGGTAAAACAGCTACAGAGGAATCACAATCAATTCCGCCATATCCAAAGTTCTGGAAACCTTGATTCTTGATAGGTCTTCATGGAGGCACATCCTAACCAGTCAGCCTACTGGAAGAGTGTATCATGTGCTGATGCAATCTTTGCCACCCAGGATGTGATCAACCGATATTTGCTTGAGGGGGGAAAGGTGTACATGTGTCTATATGACTTGGAAAAGGCTTACGACTCGGTAGAGTTCTTTGTTCTTCTGAAGAGACTGTTCCAGGTCGGAGTAAACTCCAAAACATGGCACATACTATGGAGCTGGTATATATAGTGATGGTCATAGTTCAGTTCACCGAAGACAACATGTGTCACCTCCCTTTGCTCTGGGGCATGGAGTGCGTCAAGGTTCAATTCTGTCACCAGCACTGTTCCTGCTCATCATGGACTCTCTCCTACAACAGCTACAATCTCTATCTATTGGAGTGTCAGTGAACAACATGTATGTAGGTGGCTTTATACATGCAAATGATATCCGTATTCTAGCCTCCACCACTTCTACATTAGAAGTACAGATATCAACTGTCAAAAGGTTCACTGAAGGCAACTTTTTGAAGGTTAACTCATCCAAGTGTGAGATTGTGGCATTGAAGAAAGCTTTTACCAGAATTAATGAAGAAAGAATTGAAGTTGGTGAGTGTACCTTCTCATTGGGGGGGGGGGGGGGGGGGGGGAGGGGGGAGTGCTACCTATGTAAGATATCAGCGGAAGGATGATTTGTCATTTTCTCGTGCGATTCAAATTTGTGTCCAGAAAGATCGGAAGGCCTACTTTCAATATGGCAGCATTTATGCGTTTCAAGGCAAGGTCCTGACTGTTTTAGTCATATTTTATGCCATTTACATTTATTTTAACAGTTGTGCATATTCCCTTTACTTTATTTTGTGATAGTTGTGTTCACGCATCTCTGGTGGATCCTTCGTACGGTTAATTGCACGTTGTTTGGTATTACTCTGCTCCTCATACACCAAGCTAGACGTTAGTATACTCTAAAGAAGTCTAGCATTAGTACTTTTCAACTTTCAAACACACAAAAACATCGCTCGAAACTAGTTGTATACGTTACGGAATAGTACATCCGGTTCAAAATTTGTCAACTCATGCTGACTGCAGCCTTAGATTATTGGGCGAGCGCAGCGAGCCCGTACTAGTGAACTCAATGCCAATTCTGTTTGTATGTACATGTATGTATGTACAGCGGTTTTCATAGATCTTGCAATCTCAAATGCGTGAAGCGAAATACGCATGTGCGCAATCCACATGCGCACTTCGAAAGATCAAAGCTGTCGGTTTACGCATGAGACTGCAAGATCTGTGAAAAACGCTGTATGTTTATACGTCATCAACCGACCGCTCAGTGCGCATGTCCCCGCGCAACGCGCAAACGTATATAGCCGGCCTTGCTTCTTGCATTCTCTAGTTTTATCCATTACGTAAGTGCAATGAACATGTACTAACCAGGTACTCTCCCTTTGGAATGTCCCGCCCCTGCTCGGCACCGCCCACTTACCAATGTTAATCGTTGAAATTTTCAGCTCTTGCGCAATACAAATAGCATGTTAGTCTAGGTAGGTATCATCTACTACTACTGTAAGAGTCAGTCCAGGTGTCTGGAGCCTTCTAATGATGACATCACATGCTGCTTGTTGCTAACACATCTCTAGTGCACTTTGCAACTCTCTAAATGTCCTGCGCCACTGTCACCAGCATTCAGCCAATACTTCAACACCTACAAAAATAGGAATAAAATCTTACAAAATACAAAATATGCACTGTGCTCAAACTACTGCCAAAATTCTGAGATATAAGGTATTTATGCATAATGACTGGGACCAGTATCAGACCTGATAGTATCTTTCCTCTATCATTGAATAGTCAACACTAATCTTCCTGAGTTTCTCTAGTGGAATGTTGAGTCTCTGTGCAAAGTGAGACAGGATGTGGGCCGGGAGTCGCTGACAGACGTCCAGTATTGCATACTTGTGTGTAGTGACTGAGATATCAATGGTGGCATTGAGAAGCTGCTGAGAATGATCATGTAAATGATCAGTGGATGTACTGAGGTCGTGACCTAAACATGACATAAGATGACATATACATCCTCCATAGATAGTGCTACCTGTACACAAACATTAAAACAACCTGTAGACTAGCTCATGGCAAATGTACATTGCATTTCTAAGAAATATATGCTATGAATCACACTCTATATTACATTCATAGAATTCTGTTTGTATATAAATCTATTGAATAGATATTAAAGCTACTCACTGTTTATTGCAGGTTTGGGAGATCTGAGGGACAGTTGTGGTGATTCTTGTACAGGTAGAGGAAAGGAGTGTACATACTGCACAAAATTTTGCATTGTTGCACTTCCTAATTGTATCACTACTTACTACAAAGCATCCATTAAACTTTCATAACCCTCTCCCACAAGTTACAAATGTGGTGGGTAAGGGAATGAAACTGGGCCTTTACATGTACCATCATACATCCCCGCCTTCCCACATTTTCTTAACAATGTGTTTTACTCTTACTTGTGTGGGTTGAGGAAGCTTTGATGAACTGTTTGATGATTCCACGTCACTGCCTCCTTCACTGGTGGTATCAACTGCACTGCCGGGAGTTCTCTCGGTGTGAAGTGTGAGTGGGGGTGATGTGTGAGGTGGTGTGCTTTTGGTGATAGTGTGAGCACCGCTCATTGAGTTTCTATGAAGAGTGGCTGCTGCACAAGTGGTATCCATTGTAGATTGCTCAGAAGGAGCAGTGGAGGAAACTGGTCGATCCAGTATTATCCCTACGTGTAATTAACATAAAATTATATAAACTCCAGGAAAGCCGGTTTAATCAGAGCAACTGTTCTCTACGATTCAGTATTGTATACATTGTGCTTGCATCTATCTAGATGCTTACCTCAATCCTTGGCCATTTGTTTAGCTCTCTCTTCATATCCTTTTACTTTTCTAAATGCTGCTAGGAGTTGAGTCATCATTTCTCTTTCAGAAAGATCAGTGCTCAGTCCTTCCTGCCATAATCTATACCAGTAAGTAATTATCAGTGAGTAGAGTACTAAGTTGGCTGAGTCATAATAAGTTAACCTGATCGTGTCGCGAGTACATAGTTTGGGGTCATCTTTATGTTCCACCACAATTCGGTACCTTTCCCTGGCCTTGTCTCCGAGCCCTAATCTAGTGAACAGCTGAACTCACTTCTTCCCTATTTCACCAGCTATCTGCTCTCTTAGACTCTCCATCACGCAACTAGTCAGTAAACACCGAAGTAAACACCGCCCCCGTTTCACTTTGAACCCCACCTTTTAGCGAAAGAGCGACGGAAGAGAAGTGACACATGGAAATAAAGGACGTTAAATGCCGTTGGACGTGGGACATGGAAAGACTTGGTGATCTCGCTGATCATCTCAAACAAAGAGGTAAGCCTATATGTAAGTTTGTAGCGTATGATTTCTCTGACGAGTGATGTTGCTTACTGGCGGTTTGTGGTGTCTTCTATTTTCGGTTCTACTTCCTTATACCGTGTAAAATCACGTGATGGTATAGCTAAACATGACTGCAATGTATGATACGACCATAATAGGCCTTATATCAGAAGCTTGGTTGATCCATATTATAGGCATATAGTCTCATGCATGCATGATCTACATGTATTTGTTCCACACATATCATACATGTGTATCCCACCTTGCAACACCAGTGCACTGATTTTCTGTTTGCCTCAAGGTGCCGAAATATCCATCCGTGTGATTCGAAATGTATCCCCTGATTTGGCTAAGCTGGGTTCGGTGAGCTGTTTGGCAACCTCCCTATACCACAGAGATTTGATAAACCAAGATGATCTCAATCGTGTATTACAACCAACAGCAGCTAGAGATACCCTTACTTGGATTCTTATTAATGCCAGTCATGAGAGTTATGGACGAGGAAAACATATCGTTGAGAATCTCTACCTCTCTCTGCTTGATGTGTTCCTGGACAAATGCAATCAGTCGTGTCATGATATAGCAATGAATGTCTTAAGAGAAAATGGTAAGCTTAACAAACTCAAATTTCAAAAATAGTTTAAAAACATATCTTCAGCTGTTAGGGAATTGGGATTATCACCTCAGCTCTCCATTGGACACGAGATAGGTATAGATATCTGATATTATGCTAGGGTGTAGGTATTACACATTAATTTTATCTACATGTAGATTTGAAAATCATTGCCACTGCTATTTCAAAAATTTGTTTGCCAAGTTCAACTGCTTCTGAACTGCGGCAGAACCTCAATCTAGACAAGAGCAGCAGTGACGAAGGTTCCAATCTACAGAGTATGCTGATCGAATCAAAAAGATCACTGTGTGATATTGTGAGAGCCATGATGATAACTCGAGGCGTTGGACGATATACTGTCAAGCTGTTACCTTTTTGTAAGTTTCATGTGGAGGTTTCATGTATTCTATCATGCATGTGGTAGTATGAAGTGCATAGTCACATACTTTCTATTTTCTCAACAGACCAGTCCTATCCAGTGGAGGTGTTTCTTTTTCTCAACAAACTGGGCAAGCACTGGGTTGAGTTTGGCCAGTTCCTGGGCTTCTCTGTTGATGAGGTGGAGACTCTCCAGTCTCTGTCATGCCATGTTACGGGAGACGAAATCAGGAATTTTTCAAAAGTCTGGCGGATGCCAGATTTGAAATCAAGAAACAATGATGAAGTTCTGTACCAAGTCCTTCAAGTAGCCAATATCACTCTGGGTATGTGTTAATTTTTATTTATAAATAAAGTATATTAAATTGTACCTTTGCAGACGATGTACTATCCCCTCTATACCCAGTGATTCACCCAATGTCGTTCATGTTCAAATATCTACCAGGTACATATGTTTACCAGAGACATCACATGTTTATTGTGCTCTCTTCATTCCAACTCGGTTTACGTATCACCAAATAGTAATGGGATACTTTCCACACAAGTATCACAGGAAAGTCCTGTCGCACTCAGGAGGGACAGAAGTTGGGTATGCACATCTACTTGTGTTTACGTAACATATTTTATACTTGCAAGAGCTATAATTCAATTAACATCTTTACCTTTAGTCAAATGGGCGTCATCCTCACGTGAGGGATCTCAGGAGGTATGTAGTATTAGAGTAAACATGTGAAAGACTAGAGGTGATACAGTGAAACCTCTCTAATCTGGACACCCTTGGGACAGAAGAAAATATCCTGATAATGCGGTGTTCTGATATAAACATTGCATTTGGGACAGCAAAGAAGTCCTGTATATTGAGGTGTCCTTATTTCAGGGAGTGTTAATTAGAAGGGTTTCACTCTATGTTCTGTGTAATTTGACAGTGCTCAGGGTAGTGGTTCCAGTGAACTCTCTTCAATGGACAGTGATATTCACCCTCTTGTACGACAGCAAAGGTGTGTTCCATGTATATTTGACTACATATAGCAGAGATGTGGGTCAACTATTGTCATTTATCTATTCAGTCAAATGAGTGCAGCAAATGATGTGGATGTTAGCTTGTCTACCCCAGTGAGTCTCCTGCAATCACCTTACGAGAGGTATGTAGATATATCGTATAGAGGGTGAGAGAAAATTTCACAAATGGTTAAGAAATTATCCACAGATTGTGGGACATACCAACATTGCATAGTCTAATACACAGCAATATTCTCACGTAAAAGTGAAATTCACGAAAGTTTTAATTTCCACTTGTTATATGTTATAATTTTCTCCAATTGACATGTTAGTGCCCCAGTGTCACCACATCCTACATCATCAGAGCCAGTACAGGCATCAGAGCCAGGCAGTGACCCAAAGCAGGTATAATGATTGTAGATATTCCTTATATTGTATGTATACCTTTTGTCGTTACAGCAGGAGCAATATGTAATATGTAAAACACATGCAAGTTCAGTCAGTGTTACAGAACAGTCGAGTTCTGTTCAAGTTCAAACTCCCTCCTTTGAACCAGGTGATCAAATCTCACCTCCGTCTGAAAATTTGGGGATTGGACTGTATGGAGAAGTACTTGAGGTAGATTACAAGGGTAGGAAATATGCAGCAAAGGAATATCGCAGTGGGTTCATCAGTCCTGAAGAATTGAAGACCATTTTTGCAAAGAACTTGATTGGTCTCGGGCATCCCAATGTAGTACCATATTATGGTGTGTGTAACATCATGGGTACTGACCATTACGTGGTGGTTATGGAGAGACTGAAAACTAACCTAGCTTCTTTTATTGACACTGCAACTAGGAAAGAAAAACGGGAAATTGAGCCACAAAGAAAGCTCTCTACTCTACATGATGTAGCAAAAGGCCTGGAATATCTTCATTCACTAAAGCCCATCATTGTTCACTGCGACTTGAAACCACGTAATGTATTACTGACAGCTGAACTAACAGCTAAGATTGCCGATTGTGGTAATTGTCATGTAAAACCTATTTCAATTATCGAAGCACGCCAAGAAGATACTTTATATTTAGATTATCTGTCTCCAGAAGCTACCAGTGGAGACGAATGTATATGTAGTGATAAACAAGATGTTTTTGCATTCGGCCATTTATCACTATATCTCATCATAGAACGTGAACCCCACAAACTTGCTACACCAACCTACAAAGATTATCGTGGGAAACTGAGAGCCCGGAGCGAACTGGAACGCAGACAAGCATACATGAAGGAAGCAACTCAGAAGATTGGCAAGTGTACAAATGTATTGTATCCACTTTTAGAGTTTATACAGCAATGTCTAGATGATGAGGCAGCACTAAGACCACCAATCACAAAATTCAAAACAATACTATCAGACAGAAATTAGTGTACATGCTCAAAAGTAAAATTTAGTACATTCAAGTAACATAATTGGCGAGCGCAACCTAGTGTTAGGACTGGACGATTTTTCTATATATATATATATATATATATCTATATTCTATATATATATATATATACCTGCTATGTTCGGAAGTTTATTTGCTATGTTCGGAAGTTTATTTGTGATATATCCCTCGGGCCGTTGGCCCTCGGGAAATATCACAAATAAATTCCTCACAGCAGGTGTATATCTGACATATACACCTCTTGGCCATGGTTTATACATTACATATATATATGTGTACGGGCGTTGCTTTACGCAATCTGATTGGTCGATTTAAACACGCGCAACGCGCAAACGTAAGACCGGCTAAGACCAGTTCCGGTCAGAGAGTCTGTACGTGAAACTGAGCAGGCAACGATGACAACATACCAGGAAAAAGCGAGGAATCAGGAAAGTGAGGAGGCCCTCGAGCAACGGCTAGCGAGAGTCAAAGCTCGTGGAAGGTAGCGTCTCGCGTTAGAGACAGCTGAAGAACGACAGACACGCCTATCCCGACGCCGTGTTCGGCTTACTGACAAACGCAGTGCTGAAATGGCTGAAGAGCGCGAGACGCAAGTTAGACTGAATCTTCAAGTTAATCAACAGCAGCGACTTGAAACTGAAACGCAAGATGTGAGAGAGGCACGACTGCATGGATTTCGGGTCAGTCAACAGCAGAGTTTTGCTGCTGAAACACCTGAAGAGAGGCATCAACGAGACAGAGACAGTCACATGTGGCCATCTCAATCCTATGACCAGCCTCTCCTTCACCAGCCACCATGGGGCACATTCCCAGACTAGGAAACCCATGCCACCACACAGTGTACGCATGCGCATATCGTAGTCTCTCCCGCTCGCCTACAATGCACAGCATTTGGCTAGTTTTATATGTATATGCATGTTATAAGTGTTGTCTATAATTGTAGTGAAGCTACACTGCAAAGAATAGGTGGTTGTTTCGACATGCATGTCTGGTTATCTCAGTTGCATAAATTGGATGTCCCCGAGAAGGCCTGAGGGACTAGTTCAATTAACTAATACGTGGCCATGGAAATTAGCTGGAATACAGCTCACTTTCGAATTTCAGCTCTCCGCACGTGCCGCGGGACTATATTGCTATTAGTGTATCCTTGTATATCACAGAAATTAAAGACGCTAAATATATAGCGCAATTATGGGCACAATTACATATAATTATAGCTTTACGTGCGCGCGCCGGCCGGTAACAAGGCTGGCTAGATAGCTAGCTGTTCCCGGCCGGCGCGCGCCACGTAATTCGCGAAGCACGCACGTATGGTGGCCGAGAGGGGCATTCCCGACATATCGCAGCGACGCCCATGCAACCGGCGCGCGATCGCCTGAGCGACGTCGCTCCGACGATTGCCGACATCGCCCAGGCGATCGCGCGACATGTTGCGGCGACGCCCTTGCGATCGTCGCGCGCGATCGTCGGAGCGACGTCGCTCCAGCATTGCCGACATCTTCGCGCAATCGTTGGAGCGACGTCGCTCCAGTATTGCCGACATCGTCGCGCGATCGTCGGAGCGACATCGCTCCAGCATTGCCAACATGTCGTTCAGGGATTCCCAACATGCCGCTGCGACGCTTATACGACCAAGATTCAGAAGCAACTGTCGTAGTCTGAGACTGGGAGATAGCTATAACCCTATCGTTTATGCATACTTATACCTCTAGTATGCATAAACGATAGGGTCTAGGCATAGTCACGATAGGGTCTAGGTAGCTATAGTCACGATAGGGTCTAAGTAGCTATAGTCACGATAGGTAGTCATGTTTGAGTAGACTACTAAAACATGACTTTACATGTACATAGCAATGGCAAGATTCACAAGAAGCTGTCCTAGAGACTGGGAGATATACCAACCTGTGTCTACTCTACTCAAACATATAACTGACTAGATATACGTATATAGATAGCAATGGCAGGATTCACAAGCTGTCAAAATCTGGCAATGCAGTAGAGACTGGGAGATATACCATCTTTGAGACCAACAACACCCCAACAATTAGTTTGGAGAGTGTTTGAGTACTGTTTGACTAAATGGCCACCTTGGACCCCTGCATGTCACAAATTATGAGGTACAACCTTGATGATGCAAAAAAGATAAGGGGCTAACTAGAGGCTAGGAGATAGGTCTCGGAGCTAGACTCTATGGCTGGGGGCTAGGGCTGTAGACTAACAATCCATTAACTAATGCAGGGGCATATGAAGATGCTTTTGGATGAGGGGCTGACCTTGTGGTTGCCCAACCTGGGGGTCTGGGGCATGCTCTCCCAGGACATTTTGTTATTTATATGCTCTGAAATCAATTCTGGTGCATTCTGAGACAAATATCAATTAATAGGAATTATAATTAGAGCAAAGTAGACAGGTAACAGTAACTGAGATGTGTGGTCTTTTCCATAAACACGGAGGAGCGAAGCTAAGCCACCCAACCGCCCTGCTGCTACTTACACAAGTGTAATCCTCGGACTTAAACGTCGCTCGGATATACGGAGGAAATACATAGCTTGCCATTGAGCGACATGTCGGCAATGCTGGAGTGACGTCGCTCCGACGATAGCGAGACGATATCGGCAATACTGGAGCGACGTCGCTCAACGATCGCGCGACGATGTCAGCAATGCTGGGGCGACGTCGCTCCGACGATCGCGTGCGACGATTACAAGGGCGTCGCTGCGACATGTTGCGCGATCGCCTGGGCGATGTCGGCAATCGTCGGAGCGACGTCGCTTCGTCGTGTCAGCGACGTCGCTCAGGCGATCGCGCGCCGATCGCATGGGCATCGCTGCGATATGTCGGGAATGCCCCTCTCGGCCACCATATCACCGTGACTTGTCGGGAATCCCTGAGAGACATGTCAGCAATGCTGGAGCAATGTTGCTCCAGACGATGTCGGCAATGCTGGACTCGGAGCGACGTCACTCCGACAGTCGCACAACAATTTTGGCAATGCTGGAGCGATGTCGCTCCCAGAGCGTCACCGCGACTTGTCGGCATCGTCGGAGCGACCTCGCTCCATCATGTTGCTCAGGCGATCGCGCGACGATCGCATGGGCGTCGCTGTGATATGTCGGGAATGCCCCTCTCGGCCACCATACGCACGCGAGTTCGCGATTGCGAAGCCCTCCGCGCGCACGCTGCGCAATAGCATTTATTATTTATTATTAAGGACTTCCTTTTGGCAGTAAGTGCATTAACATTTGGCCTCTAGGGGATTTTTTGGGGAAATAGCATACACAAAGTGAAATACAAGTATAAAAGAATGTCCTGTGTATTGTTCATCAAAGTTTAATCAATAATGGTTCAGGATTACGGGCATGACCCTTTTGGAGTTGGTAGACACTTTAGAAAGTCCGTATATACTCATGACGCCAACACCCCCATTAGTCAGCGTATATAGACGCTGAATATAAATAGCCTGCGAGTGTTTCTATACACGATAAGACTCTCAAAGTATAAAGTATATCTATGATGGATTCACCACAACAAAAATCCAAGCTGAATGGAGATGCATCGCAAGGTTAGCCTTATAGGCGATTACGCGCGTGCGGCAACGTGTGTCGTACGTACGTCTTACCTTTTACACAGCCCTGGAAGAGAATGAAATTTTGGGCGAAGGCGACATCGCGATTGTGCTTGATGAGTTATTGCCTGCACAGAACAAATCTCGCTACATCGGACTGGCACTAAAGGTTCCAGAGTATATTGTGGAAGCTATACACCAACGGTGTACAAATCAGCAAGACTGCCTCTACCACGTTCTTCTGGAGATTCTGAAGCGAACAGACCCGATTCCAACGTGGCTGGTCATTGCAAATGCATTGAAATCCCGGCTAGTTGACTTTCCTAAACTTGCTCATGATATACAGAAAAAGTATTGCAGTTCCTTCTCATCAGTGTGTGGTGGTGCTTCAGGTAGCACTAAATACATGTGATTTTCTATATTATGAGCATATGTATCCTCCCTTACTCCCTTGCATACTCTGGTCTCATGATCGGAGAGTCAGTAGATCTAGACTCTCTATGTACCGATGGCGCCGACACGTTCATTTACAAACGAAACGGTTTAAAACGCGGTACGCTGAAATTATGCCATTTATAGGCACATCACATAGCCTACCAGTGTTTCTATACACGACAAAACTATCGAAGTATCGTTACAATCACATAGCACTACGATAAACTGCTAAAACTCCGTGACAGATCTCTAATTCTTCAAACGGCTTAGCTAGTCTAAGATCTACGTACGTAGAACAAAATTGGTACAATTATTTACGTACATACCAAACAGCTTCTTACTCCCGTCGACCCGCAGTGCCTCTGACTAACATAATCTTTTTACGTACGATAGAACTTCCGTGCAATTTCCATGTTATGTGGTTTCATGTGACCGCGAGCACTAAAGGCATACGCGGAGATTTGAGAAAGAAGAGTAAAAAAGCATTTTCATATACGATTTAGAGTTGGAAGTCAAGTGCCAAAAAGTGTAGGAACGAGGTATTTATGCCTCAAGACAGGTTGGTATACAACAAACGTGTGTTACATCATATGTAATGGGTTACGCATGCTATATATATATATATATATATGTTGTATGACATCATTCCCTGTCTTGAGGTATATACAATTATATTAATTGCACCTTGCAATTGTTCCTACACTTTTTGGCACTTCCATCCCAAACACTTCATATACACATAATTATATAGATACTCCCATATTCGGTCAAATTTCACCTCCATCAGAATCTGAACAGTCGAGTTCTGTTCAAGTTCAAACTCCCTCCTTTGAACCATGTGATCAAATTTCACCTCCGTCTAGAAATCTGGGAAATGGACTGTATGGAGAAGTACTTGAGGTAGATTACAAGGGTAAGAAATATGCAGCAAAGGAATATCGCAGTGGGTTCATCAGTCCTGAAGAATTGAAGACCATTTTTGCAGAGAAGTTGATTGGCCTCAGGCATCCCAATGTAGTACCATATTATGGTGTGTGTAACATCATGGGTACTGACCGTTACGTGGTGGTTATGGAGAGAGTGGAAACTAACCTAGCTTCTTTTATTGACACTGCAACTAGGAAAGAAAAACGGGAAATTGAGCCACAAAAAAAGCTCTCTATTCTACATGATGTAGCCAAAGGCCTGGAATATCTTCATTCACTAAAGCCCATCATTGTTCACTGCGACTTGAAACCACGTAATGTATTACTGACAGCTGAACTAACAGCTAAGATTGCCGATTGTGGTAATTGTCATGTGAAACCTATTTCAATTATCGAACCACGCCAAGAGGATTCTTTGTATTTTGACTATCTGCCTCCAGAAGCTACCAGTAGAGATGAATGTAGTGATAAACAAGATGTTTTTGCATTTGGCCATTTATCACTATATCTCATCATACAAAGTGAACCACACCCACTTGCTAATCAAACCTACAGCGAGAATGGGGAACTGAAACCCCGGAGTGAACTGGTACGCAGACAAAAATACATCACTATAGCAACTGAGAAGATTGGCAAGTGCACTAATGTATTATATCCACTTTTAGAGATTATACAGCAATGTCTGGACAATAAGGCAGCAAACAGGCCTCCGATTTCAGAGATCAGATGGAGACTTAAACAACTTGAGATGGAGACCATAAAACAATGATAACATCATATACATGCCTAATACTAGTAGCCTATATTACTGTGTAACTGTACAAATTAACATATGTACATTACTGTGTAAATATACTCTATAATTATTATAGCATATATAGTTTCCTTATTTTCAGCTGTTGTTTATAATGGTGACAAATATACTGCTAGCAAGAATGTCAGCACAGCTAGGACGTTTGCGAGGCTCATTCTGGAGACATCCAATGATAATAGAGTAAAGCTCATGTTGCTCTCCACCAGGGAATTTTGTTTTCATTTCATCTAGATATAACACACGTCTCTCTACTTCAGTACGGGCCTTTAGCTCACCATGTTCTGTGTAATATCTATAGGCGTCTGAAGTGGATGAGGGCGATGTTGAATCAAAACATATATTGACAAGTGCCCAAAAGAAAAGATATCCAATTTGTTGTTGTATTCACCACCTCCAAGTGCTTCTGGTGGCATGTAGTCAAGTGTTCCAGGATGGGATGATAGGAGTTCAGGTGTTGCATACATGTCGATCATGCGAGAATTTCCAAAATCTCCAATTTTTGCCACTCCTCTTCTATCAACCAGTACATTTGTTGCAGTTAGATCTCTATGAATGATAGCAGGTTTCTGTGTATGAAGATGGTGTAATCCTTGGGCAATGTGGAGTAGAAACTGAATTTTTCGTTGTGGAGTAAGATTTTCATTCCTTTTGTCTTCTAGAAATGCACTCAAGTTTGTTACCATCCTTTCCATGACTATGACATTTGTATTGTCATTAGCCAGTTTACATATGCCATAGTATGGAACAATGTTTGGATGTTTGATTCGAGAAAAGATATCTTGCTCTTTAGTAAAAACAGCAATTGGGTTATCAATGTTTTTGTACTTCTTAGCTGCATATTTCATTCCCTTGTACTCAACCTCCACTACATCACCATAGCAGCCATGACCCAGATAAGCTCCAGTCGGATTTACTTTGCAGGTTGGTAGATGGAAACCGATTTCTTCTGAAATGGATCCTTCTTCTAAAATACAATACAAACACCCATATAACAAAAAGTATGTTGATTGGTTGTGCTGTGTTAGCAGTTATGTGATACTTTGGTACTTGCCCTTTTTCTGTACCACTGCAGGCTCAGTAGTATGTCTCTAATCTACTTAACCATGTTCATGCACACCCATAAAGTGCTATAGCTTGTTATATACATTTCTCTGCTGTGGTGTCCATCTATAGTGTCATACCCAGACCTCTACCCTGTAAATGATCAGTATGTATTGAAGTCACATGATCTTCCCAATAGCTTGTTATATACATTTCTCTGCTGTGGTGTCCATCTATAGTGTCATACCCAGACCTCTACCCTGTAAATGATCAGTATGTATTGAAGTCACATGATCTTCCCAATGCAGCGATCTCATTGATTTACCAACAGTCAATATATGCTGTGTCAGCACAACCAATGCAAGTCACCAGATGTATTTTTCATATGAGAATATGGGGCTGAAAGGGAGTCAAAGTGGAGTCACATGATTGTGCATTGATATGCTGTCTCTGTGGGATTTCCTTGAAATATCAGTTTAGAGTACATACATGTACAAAGGCATACTGGATTTCCTGTTTATTGAAAAAGTGTTAAATTAAATGTGCATGAGGATTACATGACTTTTAATATACAGTTGGCTGATGGAGAGGGCAAGTCTATCCGTATATCCATATCAGATTCGGGGTGCACTCGTTCCCAGGCCGATTCAAAGCCGCGGAGAAACGGCCTGGCATCGACTGTTCGCGCGCATGCGCCAAATACCCCACGATTCGTGGGGTATCGGATGCACTTCTAGTATATTTCTGCTACATGTTACCATGCATTTTCGTATACTCGAGTAATATCGCTGTGTCAGCATTTGTCACAAGGTGTCGCTTTTGAAAAAACGCGCTATACAAGTCTTGTTACGGCTCGGAAAAGGACGTGTCTCAAATCGGCCTGGGGATCGGGACGAGGTTAGGGTGCACGTGAATTAGGGCCAGGCACGAACCAGAAACAGATGGCGTAGGAGTTGGAAAAGATGGACCAGCAGTAGGAGTACAAGTCAGGGGCGTAGCCAGGATTTAGATAATGGGGGGGCTCAGCGAGTCAGTGGCGCGCGCGCACGCAAAGCGCGCCGAAAATTTGTTTAGCCACGCCCTCATTTTGAACCTTGATCGCTCTCTGGTATATAGCGCCGTGCGGAGTCGATTGCGAGTTTGTGAATTTGCGTAGCTACTAGCAGTAGCTACACGTGTACTGTAGTGCTGTAGCGAGTGACACTTGGTCAGTTACATTAGCTACTGGAAGGCTCATCTAGAGCTAGCGGGCGAACCCGCTAACACTTTTTATGTCGACGTCTCCGTATATATGCAGTTGCAACGAAACAAGCTTGTAAAGTATTTTACAGTTCTAAGTTTGTCGTGCTTGTCAGGCCAAGCGATGATATAAGCAAATTAGTAGAGTCTAAGATTGTTACTGGGCCCAATTTGGAATACAAAGGGGGGGCTCGAACCCCCTGAGCCCAATGCTAGAACTACGCCCCTGAATGTCAAGTACATGAGATAATAGCTTGTAATGCTCTCAGTACTAGTGAGTTCCTTACTATCCGTATCAGTGTCAGTTGTGTCAGGAGGGTTGTTCTCCTTATCCTTTTGGACAGACTTGCTCTTAACATAGTCTCATATAAATAAGAAAACTTTTTCCAAGTTGAGGCATAAATTTAAAAAGATGGTACCACCTCATACAAAAGTTTCCTACACTTTTGGAGATGTGCCAGAAGCATGCTTCCTGCATGTGTAGGAAGGATTCCTGCATTTCTTAATACAACTTCTTTTTTTCCTACACATGCAGGAATATTCTACCATGCATTTCATTTCTTCCGGCACATTTGCATTTTGCAAGAATATTTGCAGGAATATTTCCTACACATTTTCAGAATTTCCTACACATGCAGGAAGCATGTTTCCGGCACATTTGAAAAGTGTGGGCCATTTTTCTATTTAGGGGTGGCACAACTTGAAAAATTGTTTTCTTATTTAAATGAGAACATGTTTCTTGTTCAATGGCAGAGATGCATTGCTTTTTTCACTCTCAGTGGATGCTGGCAGTGCAGAAGAACTGCTATTTAAGTCTTCAGAAGTGGTAAGAGTAGTATGTTTTAAATGGCAGCTCACATAATTTTACACATTAGTGACCATGCATGCATAAACCAACCCTATGCTGCATTTTATCATTTTTGAGATAAGCAGAGCATTGAATAATGATTTTAAAGCTGGTTGTAGTGATCTTTTTAGATTTTTGATTGGACTTTCTATTCCATAATTATGAAGAGTTTTATGTTTTGTATTTGTATATGGTATAATGGGAAAGTGCGAACTATTTTTGTTTATGGTGAAAATTATACTTTTGTGGCATAAGGTTGGTTTATGCTTGCATGGTCACATTAAGGCACACAACACTAAGAGCAGAAAATACATCCTCTTACCAGGTTTCACAAGGTTATACTTATCCGCATTGGATTGAGCCAAATCACGTTCAGCTGAATCAAAAGGACATACATTAAACAAAGGTATAGTAGAGATTTATCTACTTACAATAAGCAATATTACAGAGCTTATGGTTGATCCCCTTGATCCCCTTGAAAGGGAATTGTGTGCAGGAGGGCACTTTTACATGTAGTTCACCTATAGAATCAATTATAGACACTCCCATTGACTACGAATGTAACAGATCTAGTTCCTGACAGGCATATACAAGTGGTCTATATGGCACTTACCTGAAACAGTAAATGTCTTTTGATCTGGAAGCATTTCAATTGCACGAAGTGGTTGTAATGGATGGCTATATTCTAGTTGACTCAAACCATGGTATGACTTTTGCATTTCAACTGCAAAAAGTGGTTGTAATAGATGGCTATACTCAAACCATGGTATCACTTTTGATCAGGAAGCATTTCAACTGCACGTAATGGATGGCTATACTCTGGTTGACTCAAAACATGGTATGTTCTAGATAAAGTTGTAGTCTAGTGCCCAGCAAGATCAAAGGAAAAACTGTTACTACAAACCCCATAGTTAGCACTTAAGTCCAGACAGTTAGTGTTTTTTAGGGTTGGCCCACTCAAGTGGAAAATATAAAACAGTTTGGGAAAATATAGGAATATATATGAAATAATCAAACCAAGAGACTCGCAAAGCAATACATTACAACACAACTCACCCAAGACAGTTATTTTCAAAGAAAAAAACTGCCTCAGGCGGGACTCGAACCCGCGACATACTGCGTACTAGGCAGATGCTCTACCAACTGAGCTACCGAGGCAGCTCAGCTGGCTGGGGACAAATCACACACACAAAGCAACACAACTCAAGGCAAAGCGTCTCAACCTGATGAACAGGCTAACTCAAACTTAGTATAGAGAAGAAGACCGGGAAATTAATCACCAAGACGCCAAACTTCAAACTAAGTAATATACATGAAATAATCAAACCAAGAGACTCGCAAAGCAATACATTACAACACAACTCACCCAAGACAGTTATTTTCAAAGAAAAAAACTGCCTCAGGCGGGACTCGAACCCGCGACATACTGCGTACTAGGCAGATGCTCTACCAACTGAGCTACCGAGGCAGCTCAGCTGGCTGGGGACAAATCACACACACAAAGCAACACAACTCAAGGCAAAGCGTCTCAACCTGATGAACAGGCTAACTCAAACTTAGTATAGAGAGTAGCATAGTTAGCACGTGACCAAATTGAATGTATACATAACATATGCGCTTATAAGGCATGCAAAGCTCTGACACGCGCGAGCGGCAAATCGGCATGTAGTCGATGCCTGTAGCCTGTCCCTTCTTCAAGGACAAAGACAGCCGTCTCTCTTTAGCGGGAGGCGTTCGACAACTCGGCAGCCACAGAAAGTTATCCCGCGCTTCGAGTGGACGGAGAGTCCGGGTCGAGCGCCACCTCCTCCGTCTTTCCGCATCCGTCGTTTCTGCCCGTCTTTTTCGGTCTCGTGGTTGACTACAAACCAGTTGCTTTTGCTCGTACTGTGTGCTCGTGCTGCATGACAGCCCAATGTTTCCCATGTAGCACTCGCGCGGGTGCTTTAACTAGTACAAAATGATATTCATAATTACAAACACACAATTTGCTAATGCACCTGAACTCTTCACTGGTGGTACTGGAGGGCTATATTTCATTTTGCTTACAGCATGATATGACCCTATGCACATTGCAATCACAATAATTCAAAGTATGGCATTTGCAATTTTGTGTACCTCCTCTGGACACTCTTCGCTCAGTTGTACTTGGAATAAATCTTCCACTAAAAAGCTGAGTCAACATGGCAAGAACTGCAAAGTGATGCAAGCTGTGCTACACAACTGCCAATAAGTCACATGAAATTTCCAACTTACTTTTAGCGGGAAGGTCTGCTCCTCCATTCATCTATATATATATATATATGAATCCATGAAGGACATTAAGTATGAATCCATGAGGGACGTGTAAGTGATCAGTTCTAAGGAAACATACATTACGAAATGTCCATATCAGATCTTCATAAAAGCTGTCAGCATCATCAGGATGGTATTTTAGAACTTCCACTTGAAACATCTCCTGAAATAAACGTATCACATAGTATGGTAGTACTATGTATTAAATATAGGGATTGTATAGAAAGAACACACATGCTATATAAATCAAGTAATGGTATTGATGTAACATAGTATTTCTGTCCCACTGTTCCTTTCATCCAATCCCTATACTACATTTCAAATTTCCTAAAGTTTTTGTTTACTCGTATGCATATACAACTCACAGTAGTAAGCATCTTATTTGTGATAAGAAAACGTAATGGCGATGTAGGCCCACTCAGAAATTCAATTCTGACTTCATCTGGACTCTGAAAGATGACCATTCATACAAAACTTCGTCTCTTATAATCAGACATGAATACACTTACCAAACTGTTGGATAACACTCCATGAAAGAAGTTTGCTACAGCTACATTGCCCATGGCACGTGCAACCTCCTCAAGACTGTCATGCTGGAATGTGAAACATATCATACTGAATGTATATGGTATGGAAGTGAAAAAAATGCCTCTGAGCAGCGTTAACA
This sequence comes from Theonella swinhoei, assembly GCA_963970385.1. Classification (NCBI taxonomy): domain Eukaryota; kingdom Metazoa; phylum Porifera; class Demospongiae; order Tetractinellida; family Theonellidae; genus Theonella; species Theonella swinhoei. Next base: position 1,787,598 of record OZ019951.1, on the reverse strand, counting down.
CTCACAGGTATGACTGGACTATTCATTATAGCAGACACACATATTTGACTGAAGTGTTTCAAGACTTCTTCTATCTTATGGTGGTCTTCTGAAGTTCGCAATACTCCTGGGGGCTATATATAGTGGAATATAACACATACTTGTATGTAAATATCCTTGTGCTATACGTATATACAGTGACTAGTTAATACTCACTTCTACACAACTAACCCGATATTGCTCGGGAATGAAGCTCACCTATATATGGAGATAACAACCACACATAAGCCTCACTTGTGTGTACTAGGACAGTCCTCACTTGATCAAGTTGGGGGTGATTTACAGCTTGCATGTACATAAAGATATTTTCAGCTAATAATCCTATCTGGCTCTGCTGTGCTTTCATCAAAGCTTGCTTCTGTGTGTGCAATAAAGTACTCCTGAGTCCAAATACATATGCAATACATAGTGGGCATTATTTCCTTGTAACAACTTACCGCTCCTCCAAGCATTTCAAGTAATTTCTCAGTGTAATAGTACTTCTCAGTCCTCACAGAAGTAATGATTGGGGCAGAGAGCTAAATACAAGTGTGTAACCATAGAACAACATTCATTACACCTATTAACATGTCTTACCCCTATTATAGATGTGTCTAATTGGTCACACTCCAGCAGTACGTGAAATGTTTCAATATGATCACCAAGTATTGAGCATCCAATTGCTGGCATTGTATCCTATCAGTGGAAGCAACAACATATAAATACTATACATGGCAAATATCTTATATTTCCTTCGTACAGAACACAAGTAATTGACATTGGCTCCTTTGTCAATCAGCAGTTTGACTATCCCTTTAAATCCATTCCCAGCTGCATGAGCTAGTGGAGTCATCTCCACAGTGCCGTCCACTGCACCAGGTTGGAACTACAAGGTATAAAGTAAGAGTACAATAAATATACATACATGTGCAATTTGGACCTTACTCGGATTGTATCAATCTCAGCTCCTTTGTTTATGAGTGCTAAAGCAATGTGGTAGTTATTTGCTGATGCAGCAGCAAAGAGTGGGCTAGTGCAATCCTATAGGACATAAAATAAACCATATCTATGTTGGGAAGTTTTACTTGTGTACTTACATCTCCACACTTGTTTACATCAGCTCCTTCATCCAAGAGCACCTGGGCAACACTCAAGTGATTGTTGGTACAGGCTTTAAGTAGTGGAGTGACACTATCCTATAGAAAGATTATTATTCACCAAAGAAAAAATTCACCCAATTCTCACCTTTCCAGTGGCATTCACATCAGCTTTGTACCTAAGTAACAACCTGATCAACCCAACATGGCCTCGGTAACTAGCCTCTGCAAGAGGACGATGCCGACCCTATATAAAATTAACTATTAGTAAATGCTATACACACATATGCATTTCTCTGACATTAGAAGATCCATTTGGATTGGCACCATGAGCTAAAAGTAGTTCAGCAGCATTGACAGCTACACACTTGCAAGCAATTGAAAGGGGAGAGCACCCACTGGACTGTAGTAGTTGTAAGAATAACAATGATGTCATAGGTATGCCACAGAGTACTACATGTACATACCTTAGCCTCATACCAAGCTCTTTCTGGGGGGGGGGGGGGGGGGGGGGGAGAAAGCCTGGTACACACTGTATGTGCATGAGCTTCATTAAGATTTTAAAAAGCACGAGTTTGGGTGGGGCGTGTTGTAGATGACGTACAGGAAAGTAGCATGCGTCGATGACTACGCCATCCTATTTACGATTCTACTCAACTTCCCTATCTGACCATCTACCAGCTACTAGTGCTTCAGAAGCACAGAACAGATGGCTGTTACTAACTAAACTCCGAGTCCACCCTGCTTCCTGAAGATATGAAGCCTTTACAGACCTGATCTCACAAACTGCGGACTTGATCAACCATAAGAGAAATGAGCAGCAATACAACAACGACAAGGCTGTTGTCTCTGCCATGCTTCTTGTCAAAAAATGCAATCGATAAAACCCATGGTAAGACACCGTCCCATTCTACTATGTTCATACTGCTTAACATGACGTTATTAATATACAAACGTATTCTAGCAGTATCCTATCGCCCTGGAATTCCGTGGCAATTGCGCGTGCATGCAAATACAGTGTTACCACGCTCTTTTCCCTCCCCCCCTTGGAAAGAGCCTGGATATGAGGCTAGTACATACCTGTGACCCCAAGTCCACTGAAATGTGTAGTTGTTTGTACTTGTTCAAGAGACACTCCAGAATAGCTCTGTTTCTCAGAGTCTCCGGATAATGAAGACAGCCATTACCACTCTTGAATCATTAGATGAAATAACTTGTGCACATGCATATAAATCATTTGCAGTAGACAGCAGTTGCTGTAGACTATACGTACCTTGTCTAGGACTTCTGGGTCAGCTCCATGATCAATTAGTATTCGAACAATTCTGTCCTGACCTTTAATACATGCATACATAAGTGGAGTCCTCCCCTGGGAAGAGATGAGCTTGTGCATATTAACACATATGTAGTTGAGTCAACTATATAGATGTACAGTGTGAAATGTTAACGCACATTCATTTTGCAACTTGGCCTATACATATGTACTTTACTGAACACATTTGAACTGATGTGTGCATACATGTATACGTAAGAAGTACCTCACTACTGCGTGCACCCAAATAACTCCCTGATTGAATGAGACTTGTAGCTGTCTTCCAATCATTCTCCATACATGCTTTGAGTAAAGCCTGACCATCATCCTACAAAGAGCAAAAACATTCATAACAGTACACTACAGAAATCTAAGAGACGGTTGTGGTGTTTGCTGTTGAGGTAGCAGTATACATACTGTGCAACTTTTGCAATGTTGCACTTTCTCATTACATCGCTCACTACAAAGCACCATTAAACTTTCATAACCCTCTCCCACAAGTTACAAATGTGGTGGGTAAGGGAATGAAACTGGGCCTTTACCATGCATCCCTGCCTTCCCACATCTTCTTTTGATCCCCAACATAACATTAATAACAATGTATCTCACTCCTGTTTGTGGGGGTTGAGGGGGTATTGATGAACTGTTTGATGATTCCATGTCACTGCCTCCTTCACTGGTGGTATCAACTGCACTGCCGGGAGGAGTTCTCTCGGTGTGAAGTCACTTTCACCAGCTATCTTGTCTGCTCCACACGCAACGTCAGTCAGTAAACACTGCCCCTCCCGTTTCACTTCGAACCCCACCCTTTATAGTGAAAGCGGAAGAGAAGTGACACACAGTCGTATCGCCAGCGTACCGGAGTGTATATAAACACGTATAAATTTATCTGCGGCACCGTCAGCGCGGAAAATGACCTTTGACCTTTAATGCACTCTTTCGGTGTGTCTATAGAGTAAAAAATCAATTATCGGACGGCATGTACGTCGGACACTTTTTGTGCCGAGCTCGTACGAGCTACGTCAGTAAGAGTACTACCAAAATGTAGGCCAATGATAGTGTACAAAAAAGAAAAATTGCTGCATTTATTCGGGCTTCACTCGTTAAGCGGCGCATCGCGGAACGTAGCGTCCGAAGTAATAAGTGATTGGCCTTTTTATCTATCGTCGGACACCTCGCTAAAATGACTGATATGTCTGTGTACTAGAACGAAAATGTGTTTTATATTCACTGTTATCTACTACCTACTTAGTTATATACAGTAGAGAAATGGATGCCTTCTCAGTTTTGCACACTGATCGGATCCGGGGACGAAGTGCCGCGGTTACGCGATCAATGTTCGGCCACGGAAAAGGTTTTTTTGATCATAAAAACTGCTGCAAACATATTTATTTAGTCTTATAAATTTTACAGGGTTATACTAGTGTTCTAATGTCTACCAATAACAATCTTTTTACTGAAGCTCGTTGTTCATTTTTTAATCCTATTTTAGGATTAAAAAATGAACAACGAGCTTCAGTAAAAAGATACTGTACAGCAAAAACACCATGCTGAAAGACCAAACCTAGCACAAGAAGTAGATGTGGTATTGAATGTTGTGAGACTACAGCAATAAAGTGCACATATTTAACGTCTAAGGAAGAGGTTGAACACACTTTAAATCAGACATGCAAGCATTCCCATATCTCCCTGCCAGACCCATTACAACATCAGTTCTTGTTTGCCTTTGTACTTACAAAAGCACTAATATGTCCCTCAGTTCCATAACATCACCTTCTATTCTATTTCCCTCACAGTGCACACACTTTTTGTACAGTAGTCAACGATGATCGAGGCCTTACATTATTTGGCTTGGGTAGATTTTCAGCTTCCTTAGAACAGAGCTTTATAATGAACATAGCCTTATAGACTACTAAATTTGCTTCAGTTTGGTTAACCAGTCCTGAAGAATTGAAGACCATTTTTCCAGAGAAGTTAATTGGCCTCAGGCACCCCAATGTAGTACCATCTTATGGTGTGTGTAACATCATGGGTACTGACCGTTACGTGGTGGTTATGGAGAGACTGGAAACTAACCTAGCTTCTTTTTTATTGACACTGCAACTAGGAAAGAAAAACGGGAAATTGAGCCACAAAGAAAGCTCTCTATTCTAAGTGATGTAGCCAAAGGCCTGGAATATCTTCATTCACAAAAGCCCATCATTGTTAACTGTGACTTGAAACCACGTAATGTATTACCGACAGCTGAACAAACTGCTAAGATTGCAGATTGTGGTAATTGTCATGTGAAAACTATTTCATATATTGAAGCATGCCAAGAAGATACTTTATATTTAGACTATCTGTCTCCATAAGCTACCAGTGGAGATGAATGTATATGTAGTGATAAACAAGATGTTTTTGCATTCGGTCATTTATCACTATATCTCATCATACAACGTGAACCCCACAAACTTGCTACACTAACCTACAAAGATTATCGTGGAAAACTCAGAGCCCGGAGTGAACTGGAACGCAGACAAGCATACATAAAGGAAGCAACTGAGAAGATTGGCAAGTGTACAAATGTATTGTATCCACTTTTAGAGTTTATACAGCACTGCCTAGACGATAATGCAGCAAACAGGCCTCAGATTTCAGAGTTTAGATGGAGACCATAAACAGTATATACATCTCTAAAAATTGTAACATACATTAAGGTGTAACTGTACATGTGTATGTCATGTAGAAATGTTATCACTTTAATTCTTCAACTGCTGTTCATAATGGTGACAAATGTAGTACTAGAAAGAATTTCAGCACAGCTATGACGTGCTAGAGGCTCATCCTGAGGACATGCCATGATAATAGAGTAAAGCTCATGTTGCTCTCCCCAGCTAGTTTTGTTATACTTCATCTAGATATAATAACACACGCTTCTCTACTTTAGCACATGCAGGCCTTTAGCTTGCCACGTTCTGTGTATGTAGGATTCTGAAAAGGATGAGGGTGATGTTGAATCAAAACATAAATCAACAAGTGCACAAAGAAAAAAGTCAGTAAAGAGTTGATTGGTTGACCATCCACGACAGCTGTAAATGATCCCCTTCACCCTGATAAATGTATTGATCATGTTATCATCACATGTGCTATACTCCTGTACTGCTCAGGGGGGAGATGCATATACATGAGTGGAAATTAATGCCAAGAGCATATACTATAATAATGATAATTCAATTCACAGCACCATTTACATGTATGTACATAGCTATATTTATACATGTAGGTATGAACTAGCCATCCTACTGCACAAGCTACTTATAAGGCTACTAGGAATGGCATAGAGTCCACTGACTCTCTGATAGTCACAAGACTTGTCGTTACTACATGCACAAACTTTGAAATTCATACATGTTGTATATATATACGTACTTGGACTATATATATATGCCTCGATATCGATGAGTTTAGTGATGTTCACATCATCAGTAAACTCATCGATATCCTTCAGCTTCCTGGCAAGCTGGTAGTGTGCTGGTATGCCTTCTTTGTGTTCAGATGATGTCAGCAGAGACAAATAGAGTGCTGCTAAACCATACGACCCCTTGTACATCAGGTAGTCTGTCATCTGTTCTTGTAGTTCAAGACTAGGTGCCACTTTTCAAGTGCACATATTCAGTGTCTGTCAGTGCCTTAAATTTCCTGAGAGACGGTAGGAGTTCTATTGCTTTGAGTGAGCTTCGTGCTTGTGGCATGAAACAAGACGTGATTTGATCGGTTTGTTCATCTGTGAGCTCTCTAGAAGTGGAGCTGTAGCCTGAAAATATGGGTGGAATGACTACTTATATATGCAACATGAACTCATATAGACTATGTAAACTTGTATATGTAAACTTGTATAGGGCCTATATATACGTAACTTAGCGTTAATTGGAAAGGCATTATTGTAATAAATCTTCCATTTATCAGCAAATTACGTACAGGTTATACTTGCTCATGAACCAAGAGACACATATACTAAGGGAAATTTTCACTACTCATCCACAAATGCAAGATATGATCTACTGTAGACTACATGTTCATTGATCTATATGTAAACGTAGACTCACTTCTTGTGAACAAATCTCTCCAAAGAAATCCTTGAGGCTCTCTCTCTCCTCCTCTGTGAAGGCAGGAGTGTAGTAGTAATACGAACTAGACTCACTTGCAGAGATGCCAACCATTTGTTAAGGAAAAGAGTGAGATACACTTAGAAAATGAGTGAGATTGGGGCTATTAGGAGTGAGACATGCCACCAGTTCCAACAGTGTCATTATAACAACACTATATCTCATAAGTATGGAGGGGGAACAGATATAGTGTAATTTTGACACTGTTCTCTCTCCATACATAAGACTAGACTAATGAAAAACATCATGAACTAATGTCATTACTTATAATTATGTACCCTATTGTAGTTCATATTTGCTTTCCTGATCACTCATATTTGCTTTCCTGATCACTCTCTGAGTCGCCACCTGTGTCGCTTCTGACAGTGTCACGCCGTCGATGGTCCCCCGCCAAAATTGGTCCCCCCGGAACTTCTGCGGCAGCCGTGATTGGTCCCCCCCCTGCCACGCATGGTCCTCTCACCTAAAACACTAACATGCAGGCGCGTAGCCGGGGGGGGGGGCAAAGGGGGCTCGAGCACCCCCACTTTCAGTTGCGCACTAGCAGCGATAGAGCCTCCGAGCGAGAAAGCTACTGGTAGTATGTATTTGTGACTCACCTTCAGCTCGCGCGTACAATAAACCTCGGCGCTTATATACGTGTACATATCATGTAGTACACGAACAGCCCTCTAGTTCTACTCACAGACTGTACAGTACTACAGTGCACCTGCTGGTAGCTACGCAAATTCAGAACTCGCGATCGTGGGCCGCACAGCGCTACAAGAGAGCGAACGGTCTCAAAATGGGGGCGTGGCTAAACAAAATTTTCGGCGCGCTTTGCGTGCCATTTCCCCCCCCATTCTCTAAATTCTGGCTACGCCACTGAATTGAGAGAGAGAGAGAGAGGGAGAGAGGGAGAGAGGGAGAGAGAGAGAGAGAGAGAGAGAGAGAGAGAGAGAGAGAGAGAGGGAGGGAGGGAGGGAGGGAGGGAGGGAGGGAGGGAGGGAGGGAGGGAGGGAGGGAGGGAGGGAGGGAGGGAGGGAGGGAGGGAGGGAGGGAGGGAGGGAGGGAGGGAGGGAGGGAGGGAGGGAGGGAGGGAGGGAGGGAGGGAGGGAGGGAGGGAGAGAGAGAGAGAGAGAGAGAGAGAGAGAGAGAGAGAGTCATGCATTAGTATTCCGACGAGATACGGTCTCCCAGCAATTCATCAGTGTGTTTTCTGCGGCAGGACATAACTTACATGCCCCGATCAATGGTGTATAGGCCAACTGTGCTTGCATCCTCTTCCGCGCATTGTGCGCTACAGTAGCGATATCCTAGGGGGACCATATTTTTCGCCGTGGATGGTCCGGGGGACCGATCGGGAGTTTTCTGCCGTGGACGTTCCGGGGGGGGGGGGGGGGTGGGGCAATTATCGTATGAGTGCGCAATGCGTGAGAGTTGCTCTCTACTAACATGGTAAAGCCTATTAATCTTTATTTTTACATTACGTAAGTGCAATGCCAATTAGTGTATACTACAATGTGGTACTTTCCCTGGGAATATCCCGACCTCTTTATACACTACTATACAAGTAGCACAACCTTAGTCTACGTTTCATGTAGTACTACTGGCTGTATTACTGGCTGGAGATCAGTCCAGGTGACTGGAGTCTTCTGATGATGACATCACATGCTGCTTGTTGCTGACACATCTTGAGGGCACTTTGCAACACTCTAAATGTTCTGCCGCTGTCACCAGCATTCAGCCAATATTTCAACACCTACAAAAATAGGAATAGATCTTACAAATATACAGCGTGCTCAAACTACTGCCAAAATTCTGCAGATATTCATGACTGGGACCAGTATCACACCTGATAGTATTGAATAGTCAACACTAATCTTCCTGAGTTTCTCTAGTGGAATGTTGAGTCTCTGTGCAAAGTGAGACAGGATGTGGGCTGGCAGTCGCTGACAGATGTCCAGTATTGCATACTTGTGTGTAGTGACTGAGATATCAATAGTGGCATTGAGAAGCTGCTGAGAATGATCACGTAAATGATCAGTGGATGTACTGAGGTCGTGACCTAGACATGACATAAGATGACATACACATCCTCCATAGATAGTGCTACCTGTACACAAACATTAAAACAACCTGTAGACTAGCTCATGACAAACTTACATTGCATTTCTAAGAAATATATGCTATGAATCATTGGAGTTCTGTTTGAATATGGATCTAGCTGTCTATTAAAGATATATATACTCACTGTGTATTGCTGGTTTGGGAGATCTGAGGGACTGTGTTGTGGTGATTCCTGTACAGGTAGTGGAAAGTAGTGCATAAACTTTTGCACATTATTGCACTTCCTAATTACATCACTACTTACTACAAAGCATCATTAAACTTTCATAACCTTCTCCCACAAGTTACAAATGTGGTGGGTAATGGAATGAAAGGGGCTTTTACATGTACCATCATGCATCCCCACCTTCCCACATCTTCTTAAAAATGTGTTTTACTCTTACTTGTGTGGGTTGAGGAAGCTTTGATGAACTGTTTGATGATTCCACGTCACTGCCTCCTTCACTGGTGGTATCAATTGCACTGCCGGGAGTTCTCTCGGTGTAAAGTGCGAGTTGGGGTGATGTGTGAGGTGATGTGCTTTTGGTGATAGTGTGAGCACCACTCATTGAGTTTGTATGAGGAGTGGCTGCTGCACAAGTGGTATCCATTGTAGATGGCTCAGAAGGAGCAGTGGAGGAGACTGGTCGATCCAGTGTTATCCCTATGTGTAAAATTATATAAACTCCAGGAAAGCCGGTTTAATCAGAGCAACTGTTCTCTACAATTCAGTATTACATTGGGATGTATACACTGTGCTTGCATCCTATATACATGCTTACCACAATATTCGGCCATTTGTTTAGCTCTCTCTTCATATCCCTTTACTTTCCTAAATGCTGCTAGGAGTTGAGTCACCATTTCTCTTTCAGAAAGATCAGTGCTCAGTCCTTCCCGCCATAATCTATACCAGTAAGTAATTATCAGTGAGTAGAGTACTAAGTTGGCTGAGTCATAATAAGTTAACCTGATCGTGTCGCGAGTACATAGTTTGGGGTCATCTTTATGTTCCACCACAATTCGGTACCTTTCCCTGGCCTTGTCTCCGAGCCCTAATCTAGTGAACATCTGAACCCACTTCTTCCCTATTTCACCAGCTATTTGCTCTGTTAGACTCTCCATCACGCAACGCTAAGTCGAAGTACTAGTAAACACCGCCCCCCCAGCTCCGTCACGTCAAAGTTTCACTTTGAACCCCACCTAGTGAAAGAGCGGCGGAAGAGAAGTGACACATGGAAATAAAGGACGTTAAATGCCGTTGGAAATGGGACATGGAAAGACTTGGTGATCTCGCTGATCATCTCAAACAAAGAGGTAAGCCTATATGTAAGTTTATAGTGTATGATTTCTCTGATGAGTGATGCTGCTTACTGGCGGTTTGATGCGTCTTCTATTTTCGGTTCTGCTTCCTTATACCGTGTGATAGTAGCTAAACATGACTGCACTGTATGATACGACCATAATAGTCCTATCAGAAGCTTGGTTGATCCATATTATTGGCATATAGTTAATCTCATGCATGCATGATCTACATGTATTTGCTCCACACATATCATAGATGTGTATCCCACTACTGACACCAGTGCATGATAACCTGATTTTCTGTTTGCCCCAAGGTGCCGAAATATCCATCCCTGTGATTCGAAACATAACCCCTGATTTGACTAAGCTGGGTTCGGTGAGCTGTTTGGCAACCTCCCTATACCACAGAGATTTGATAGACCAATATTATCTCAATCGTGTATTACAACCAACAGCAGCTAGAGATACCCTTGCTTGTATTCTTATTATTGCAAGTCATGAGAGTTATAATATTATAGTCACATACTCTCTATTTTCTCAACAGACCAGTCCTATCCAGTGGAGGTGTTTCTTTTTCTCAACAAACTGGGCAAGCACTGGGTTGAGTTTGCCCAGTTCCTGGGCTTCACTGTTGATGAGGTGGAGACTCTTCAGTCTCTGTCATGCCATGTTACGGGAGACGAAATCAGGAATTTTTCAAAAGTATGGCGGATGCCAGATTTGAAATCAAGAAACAACGATGAAGTTCTGTACCATGTTCTTCAAGTAGCCAACATCACTCTGGGTATGTGTTAATTTTTATTTATAAATAAAGTATATTAAATTGTACCTTTGCAGACGATGTACTATCCCCTCTACCCAGTGACTCACCCAATGTCATTCATGTTCAAATATCTACCAGGTACATATGTTTACCACAGACATCACATGTTTATTGTGCTCTCTTCATTCCAACTCGGTTTACGTATCACCTAATAGTAATGGGATACTTTCCACACAAGTATCACAAGAAAGTCCTGTCGCACTCAGGAGGGACAGAAGTTGGGTATGCACATCTACTGTGTTTACGTAACATATTTTATACTTGTAAGAGCTATAATTCAATTAACATCTTTACCTTTAGTCAAATGGGCGTCATCCTCACATGAGGGATCTCAGGAGGTATGTAGTATTAGAGTAAACATGTGAAAGACTAGAGGTGATACAGTGAAACCTCTCTAATCTGGACACCCTTGGGACAGAAGAAAATATCCTGATAATGCGGTGTTCTGATATAAACATATAAACATTGTATTTGGGACAGCAAAGAAGTCCTGTATATTGAGGTGTCCTTATTTCAGGGAGTGTTAATTAGAAGGGTTTCACTCTACATTCTGTGTAATTTGACAGTGCTCAGGGTAGTGGTTCCAGTGAACTCTCTTCAATTGACAGTGATATTCACCCTCTTGTACGACAGCAAAGGTGTGTTCCATGTATATATTTGACTACATATAGCAGGGATGTGGCTCAACTATTGTCATTTATCTATTCAGTCAAATGAGTGCAGCAAATGATGTGGATGTTAGCTTGTCTACCCCAGTGAGTCACCTGCAATCACCTTACGAGAGGTATGTAGATATATCGTATAGAGGGTGAGAGAAAATTTCACAAATGGTTAAGAAATTATCCACAGATTGTGGGACATACCAACATTGCATAGTCTAATACACAGCAATATTCTCACGTAAAAGTGAAATTCATGAAAGTTTTAATTTCCACTTGTTATATGTTATAATTGTCTTTTTGTCTCTAATTGACATGGTAGTGCCCCAGTGTCGCCACATCCTACATCATCAGAGCCAGTACAGGCATCAGAGCCAGGCAGTGACCCAAAGCAGGTATAATGATTGTAGATATTCCTTATATTGTATGTATACCTTTTGTCGTTACAGCAGGAGCAATATGTAGTATGTAAAACACATGCAAGTTCAATCAGTGTTACAGAACAGTCGAGTTCTGTTCAAGTTCAAACTCCCACATTTGAACCAGGTGATCAAATTTCACCTCCGTCTAGAAGTTTGGGAATTGGACTGTATGGTGAAGTACTTGAGGTAGATTACAAGGGTAAGAAATATGCAGCAAAGGAATATCGCAGTGGGTTCATCAGTCCTGAAGAATTGAAGAGCATTTTTGCAAAGAACTTGATTGGTCTCAGGCATCCCAATGTAGTACCATATTATGGTGTGTGTAACATCATGGGTACTGACCGTTACGTGGTGGTTATGGAGAGACTGGAAACTAACCTAGCTTCTTTTATTGACACTGCAACTAGGAAAGAAAAACGGGAAATTGAGCTACAAAGAAAGCTCTCTACTCTACATGATGTAGCAAAAGGCCTGGAATATCTTCATTCACGAGAGCCCATCATTGTTCACTGCGACTTGAAACCACGTAATATATTACTAACAGCTGAACTAAGAGCTAAGATTGCAGATTGTGGTAATTGTCATGTAAAACCTATTTCAATTATCGAAACACGCCAAGAAGATACTTTATATTTAGATTATCTGTCTCCAGAAGCTACCAGTGGAGACGAATGTATATGTAGTGATAAACAAGATGTTTTTGCATTCGGCCATTTATCACTATATCTCATCATAGAACGTGAACCCCACAAACTTGCTACACCAACCTACAGAGACTATCGTGGGAAACTGAGAGCCCGGAGCGAACTGGAACGCAGACAAGCATACATGAAGGAAGCAACTGAGAAGATTGGCAAGTGTACAAATGTATTGTATCCACTTTTAGAGTTTATAAAGCAATGCCTAGATGATGAGGCAGCACTAAGACCACCAATCAAAAAATTCGAAACAATACTACCAGACAAAATTAGTGTACATGCTCAAAAGTAAAATTTAGTACATTCAAGTAACATAATTTTATATGTATATGCATGTTATAAGTGTTGTCTATAATTGTAGTGAAGCTACACTGCAAAGAATAGGTGGTTGTTTCGACATGCATGTGTGGTTATCTCAGTTGCATAAATTGGATGTCCCCGAGAAGGCCTGAGAGGCTAGTTCAATTAACTTCATCCGCCCGCTATACGTGGCCATGGAAATTGGCTGGAATACAGCTCACTTTCGAATTTCAGCTCTCTGCACGTGCCGCGGGACTATATTGATATTAGTGTATCCTTGTATATCACAGAAATTAAAGACGCTAAATATATAGCGCAATTATGCGCACAATTATATATAATTATAGCTTTACGTGCGCGCGCCGGCCGGGAACAAGGCTAGCTAGCTATATAGCTGTTCCCGGCCGGCGCGCGCCACGTAATTCGCGCACGCTGCGCAATAGCATTTATTATTTATTAGCATTTGGCCTCTAGGGGATTTTTTGGGGAAATATACACAAAGTGAAATTGTTCATCAAAGGTTTAATCAATAATGGTTCAGGATTACGGGCATGACCCTTTTAGAGTTGGTAGACACTTTAGAAAGTCGGTATATAGACTCATGGCGCCAACACCCATTAGTCAGCGTATATAGACGCTGAATATAAATAGCCTGCGAGTGTTTCTATACACGATAAGACTCTCAAAGTATAAAGTATATCTATGATGGATTCACCACAACAAAAACCCAAGCTAAATGGAGATGCATCGCAAGGTTAGCCTTATAGTCACACACGAACTGCAGAGCGCAGGCGATTACGCGCGTGCGGCAACGTGTGTCGTACGTCTTACCTTTTACACAGCCCTGGAAGAGAATGAAATTTTGGGCGAAGGCGACATCGCGACTGTGCTTGATGAGTTATTGCCTGCACAGAACAAATCTCGCTACATCGGACTGGCACTAAAGGTTCCAGAGTATATTGTGGAAGCTATACATCAACGGTGTACAAATCCGCAAGACTGCCTCTACCACGTTCTTCTGGAGATTCTGAAGCGAACAGACCCGATTCCAACGTGGTTGGTCATTGCAAATGCATTGAAATCCCGGCTAGTTGACTTTCCTAAACTTGCTCATGATATACAGAAAAAGTATTGCAGTTCCTTCTCATCAGTGTGTGGTGGTGTTTCAGGTAGCACTAAATACATGTGATTTTCTATATTATGAGCATATGTATCCTCCCTTACTCCCTGGCATACTCTGGTCTCATGATCGGAGAGTCAGTAGATCTAGACTCTCTATGTACCGATGGCGCCGACACGTTCATTTACAAACGAAACGGTTTAAAACGCGGTACGCTGAAATTATGCCATCTATAGGCACATCACATAGCCTACCAGTGTTTCTATACACGACAAAACTATCGAAGTATCGTTACAATCACATAGCACTACGATAAACTGCTAAAACTCGTGACAGATTTCTAATTCTTCAAACGGCTTAGCTAGTCTAAGATCTACGTACGTAGAACAAAATTGTTAATTTACGTACATACCAAACAGCTTCTTACTCCCGTCGACCCGCAGTGCCTCTGACTAACATAATCTTTTTAAGATATCTTCTTGACTAGTAAAGCTACGTACGATAGAACTTCCGTGCAATTTCCATGTTATGTGGTTTCATGTGACCGCGGGCACTAAAGGGCATACGCGGTGATTTGAGAAAGAACATGCATTTTCATATACGATTTAGAGTCAAGTGCCAAAAAGTGTAGGAACAAGGTATTTATGCCTCAAGACAGGTTGGTATACAATAAACGTGTGTTACATCATATGTAATGAGGTTACGCATGCTATATATATATATATATGTTGTATGACATCATTCCCTGTCTTGAGGTATATACAATTATATTAATTGCACCTTGCAATTGTTCCTACACTTTTTGGCACTTCCATCCCAAACACTTCATATACACATAATTATATAGATACTCCCATATTCGGTCAAATTTCACCTCCATCAGAAGCTGAACAGTCGAGTTCTGTTCAAGTTCAAACTCCCTCCTTTGAACCATGTGATCAAATTTCACCTCCGTCTAGAAATCTGGGAAATGGACTGTATGGAGAAGTACTTGAGGTAGATTACAAGGGTAAGAAATATGCAGCAAAGGAATATCGCAGTGGGTTCATCAGTCCTGAAGAATTGAAGACCATTTTTGCAGAGAAGTTGATTGGCCTCAGGCATCCCAATGTAGTACCATATTATGGTGTGTGTAACATCATGGGTACTGACCGTTACGTGGTGGTTATGGAGAGAGTGGAAACTAACCTAGCTTCTTTTATTGACACTGCAACTAGGAAAGAAAAACGGGAAATTGAGCCACAAAAAAAGCTCTCTATTCTACATGATGTAGCCAAAGGCCTGGAATATCTTCATTCACTAAAGCCCATCATTGTTCACTGCGACTTGAAACCACGTAATGTATTACTGACAGCTGAACTAACAGCTAAGATTGCCGATTGTGGTAATTGTCATGTGAAACCTATTTCAATTATCGAACCACGCCAAGAGGATTCTTTGTATTTTGACTATCTGCCTCCAGAAGCTACCAGTAGAGATGAATGTAGTGATAAACAAGATGTTTTTGCATTTGGCCATTTATCACTATATCTCATCATACAAAGTGAACCACACCCACTTGCTAATCAAACCTACAGCGAGAATGGGGAACTGAAACCCCGGAGTGAACTGGTACGCAGACAAAAATACATCACTATAGCAACTGAGAAGATTGGCAAGTGCACTAATGTATTATATCCACTTTTAGAGATTATACAGCAATGTCTGGACAATAAGGCAGCAAACAGGCCTCCGATTTCAGAGATCAGGTGGAGACTTAAACAACTTGAGATGGAGACCATAAAACAATGATAACATCATATACATGCCTAATACTAGTAGCCTATATTACTGTGTAACTGTACAAATTAACATATGTACATTACTGTGTAAATATACTCTATAATTATTATAGCATATATAGTTTCCTTATTTTCAGCTGTTGTTTATAATGGTGACAAATATACTGCTAGCAAGAATGTCAGCACAGCTAGGACGTTTGCGAGGCTCATTCTGGAGACATCCAATGATAATAGAGTAAAGCTCATGTTGCTCTCCACCAGGGAATTTTGTTTTCATTTCATCTAGATATAACACACGTCTCTCTACTTCAGTACGGGCCTTTAGCTCACCATGTTCTGTGTAATATGTAGGCGTCTGAAGTGGATGAGGGCGATGTTGAATCAAAACATATATTGACAAGTGCCCAAAAGAAAAGATATCCAATTTGTTGTTGTATTCACCACCTCCAAGTGCTTCTGGTGGCATGTAGTCAAGTGTTCCAGGATGGGATGATAGGAGTTCAGGTGTTGCATACATGTCGATCATGCGAGAATTTCCAAAATCTCCAATTTTTGCCACTCCTCTTCTATCAACCAGTACATTTGTTGCAGTTAGATCTCTATGAATGATAGCAGGTTTCTGTGTATGAAGATGGTGTAATCCTTGGGCAATGTGGAGTAGAAACTGAATTTTTCGTTGTGGAGTAAGATTTTCATTCCTTTTGTCTTCTAGAAATGCACTCAAGTTTGTTACCATCCTTTCCATGACTATGACATTTGTATTGTCATTAGCCAGTTTACATATGCCATAGTATGGAACAATGTTTGGATGTTTGATTCGAGAAAAGATATCTTGCTCTTTAGTAAAAACAGCAATTGGGTTATCAATGTTTTTGTACTTCTTAGCTGCATATTTCATTCCCTTGTACTCAACCTCCACTACATCACCATAGCAGCCATGACCCAGATAAGCTCCAGTCGGATTTACTTTGCAGGTTGGTAGATGGAAACCGATTTCTTCTGAAATGGATCCTTCTTCTAAAATACAATACAAACACCCATATAACAAAAAGTATGTTGATTGGTTGTGCTGTGTTAGCAGTTATGTGATACTTTGGTACTTGCCCTTTTTCTGTACCACTGCAGGCTCAGTAGTATGTCTCTAATCTACTTAACCATGTTCATGCACACCCATAAAGTGCTATAGCTTGTTATATACATTTCTCTGCTGTGGTGTCCATCTATAGTGTCATACCCAGACCTCTACCCTGTAAATGATCAGTATGTATTGAAGTCACATGATCTTCCCAATAGCTTGTTATATACATTTCTCTGCTGTGGTGTCCATCTATAGTGTCATACCCAGACCTCTACCCTGTAAATGATCAGTATGTATTGAAGTCACATGATCTTCCCAATGCAGCGATCTCATTGATTTACCAACAGTCAATATATGCTGTGTCAGCACAACCAATGCAAGTCACCAGATGTATTTTTCATATGAGAATATGGGGCTGAAAGGGAGTCAAAGTGGAGTCACATGATTGTGCATTGATATGCTGTCTCTGTGGGATTTCCTTGAAATATCAGTTTAGAGTACATACATGTACAAAGGCATACTGGATTTCCTGTTTATTGAAAAAGTGTTAAATTAAATGTGCATGAGGATTACATGACTTTTAATATACAGTTGGCTGATGGAGAGGGCAAGTCTATCCGTATATCCATATCAGATTCGGGGTGCACTCGTTCCCAGGCCGATTCAAAGCCGCGGAGAAACGGCCTGGCATCGACTGTTCGCGCGCATGCGCCAAATACCCCACGATTCGTGGGGTATCGGATGCACTTCTAGTATATTTCTGCTACATGTTACCATGCATTTTCGTATACTCGAGTAATATCGCTGTGTCAGCATTTGTCACAAGGTGTCGCTTTTGAAAAAACGCGCTATACAAGTCTTGTTACGGCTCGGAAAAGGACGTGTCTCAAATCGGCCTGGGGATCGGGACGAGGTTAGGGTGCACGTGAATTAGGGCCAGGCACGAACCAGAAACAGATGGCGTAGGAGTTGGAAAAGATGGACCAGCAGTAGGAGTACAAGTCAGGGGCGTAGCCAGGATTTAGATAATGGGGGGGCTCAGCGAGTCAGTGGCGCGCGCGCACGCAAAGCGCGCCGAAAATTTGTTTAGCCACGCCCTCATTTTGAACCTTGATCGCTCTCTGGTATATAGCGCCGTGCGGAGTCGATTGCGAGTTTGTGAATTTGCGTAGCTACTAGCAGTAGCTACACGTGTACTGTAGTGCTGTAGCGAGTGACACTTGGTCAGTTACATTAGCTACTGGAAGGCTCATCTAGAGCTAGCGGGCGAACCCGCTAACACTTTTTATGTCGACGTCTCCGTATATATGCAGTTGCAACGAAACAAGCTTGTAAAGTATTTTACAGTTCTAAGTTTGTCGTGCTTGTCAGGCCAAGCGATGATATAAGCAAATTAGTAGAGTCTAAGATTGTTACTGGGCCCAATTTGGAATACAAAGGGGGGGCTCGAACCCCCTGAGCCCAATGCTAGAACTACGCCCCTGAATGTCAAGTACATGAGATAATAGCTTGTAATGCTCTCAGTACTAGTGAGTTCCTTACTATCCGTATCAGTGTCAGTTGTGTCAGGAGGGTTGTTCTCCTTATCCTTTTGGACAGACTTGCTCTTAACATAGTCTCATATAAATAAGAAAACTTTTTCCAAGTTGAGGCATAAATTTAAAAAGATGGTACCACCTCATACAAAAGTTTCCTACACTTTTGGAGATGTGCCAGAAGCATGCTTCCTGCATGTGTAGGAAGGATTCCTGCATTTCTTAATACAACTTCTTTTTTTCCTACACATGCAGGAATATTCTACCATGCATTTCATTTCTTCCGGCACATTTGCATTTTGCAAGAATATTTGCAGGAATATTTCCTACACATTTTCAGAATTTCCTACACATGCAGGAAGCATGTTTCCGGCACATTTGAAAAGTGTGGGCCATTTTTCTATTTAGGGGTGGCACAACTTGAAAAATTGTTTTCTTATTTAAATGAGAACATGTTTCTTGTTCAATGGCAGAGATGCATTGCTTTTTTCACTCTCAGTGGATGCTGGCAGTGCAGAAGAACTGCTATTTAAGTCTTCAGAAGTGGTAAGAGTAGTATGTTTTAAATGGCAGCTCACATAATTTTACACATTAGTGACCATGCATGCATAAACCAACCCTATGCTGCATTTTATCATTTTTGAGATAAGCAGAGCATTGAATAATGATTTTAAAGCTGGTTGTAGTGATCTTTTTAGATTTTTGATTGGACTTTCTATTCCATAATTATGAAGAGTTTTATGTTTTGTATTTGTATATGGTATAATGGGAAAGTGCGAACTATTTTTGTTTATGGTGAAAATTATACTTTTGTGGCATAAGGTTGGTTTATGCTTGCATGGTCACATTAAGGCACACAACACTAAGAGCAGAAAATACATCCTCTTACCAGGTTTCACAAGGTTATACTTATCCGCATTGGATTGAGCCAAATCACGTTCAGCTGAATCAAAAGGACATACATTAAACAAAGGTATAGTAGAGATTTATCTACTTACAATAAGCAATATTACAGAGCTTATGGTTGATCCCCTTGATCCCCTTGAAAGGGAATTGTGTGCAGGAGGGCACTTTTACATGTAGTTCACCTATAGAATCAATTATAGACACTCCCATTGACTACGAATGTAACAGATCTAGTTCCTGACAGGCATATACAAGTGGTCTATATGGCACTTACCTGAAACAGTAAATGTCTTTTGATCTGGAAGCATTTCAATTGCACGAAGTGGTTGTAATGGATGGCTATATTCTAGTTGACTCAAACCATGGTATGACTTTTGCATTTCAACTGCAAAAAGTGGTTGTAATAGATGGCTATACTCAAACCATGGTATCACTTTTGATCAGGAAGCATTTCAACTGCACGTAATGGATGGCTATACTCTGGTTGACTCAAAACATGGTATGTTCTAGATAAAGTTGTAGTCTAGTGCCCAGCAAGATCAAAGGAAAAACTGTTACTACAAACCCCATAGTTAGCACTTAAGTCCAGACAGTTAGTGTTTTTTAGGGTTGGCCCACTCAAGTGGAAAATATAAAACAGTTTGGGAAAATATAGGAATATATAGCATAGTTAGCACGTGACCAAATTGAATGTATACATAACATATGCGCTTATAAGGCATGCAAAGCTCTGACACGCGCGAGCGGCAAATCGGCATGTAGTCGATGCCTGTAGCCTGTCCCTTCTTCAAGGACAAAGACAGCCGTCTCTCTTTAGCGGGAGGCGTTCGACAACTCGGCAGCCACAGAAAGTTATCCCGCGCTTCGAGTGGACGGAGAGTCCGGGTCGAGCGCCACCTCCTCCGTCTTTCCGCATCCGTCGTTTCTGCCCGTCTTTTTCGGTCTCGTGGTTGACTACAAACCAGTTGCTTTTGCTCGTACTGTGTGCTTGTGCTGCATGACAGCCCAATGTTTCCCATGTAGCACTCGCGCGGGTGCTTTAACTAGTACAAAATGATATTCATAATTACAAACACACAATTTGCTAATGCACCTGAACTCTTCACTGGTGGTACTGGAGGGCTATATTTCATTTTGCTTACAGCATGATATGACCCTATGCACATTGCAATCACAATAATTCAAAGTATGGCATTTGCAATTTTGTGTACCTCCTCTGGACACTCTTCGCTCAGTTGTACTTGGAATAAATCTTCCACTAAAAAGCTGAGTCAACATGGCAAGAACTGCAAAGTGATGCAAGCTGTGCTACACAACTGCCAATAAGTCACATGAAATTTCCAACTTACTTTTAGCGGGAAGGTCTGCTCCTCCATTCATCTATATATATATATATATATATATATATATATATATATATATATATATATATATATATGAATCCATGAAGGACATTAAGTATGAATCCATGAGGGACGTGTAAGTGATCAGTTCTAAGGAAACATACATTACGAAATGTCCATATCAGATCTTCATAAAAGCTGTCAGCATCATCAGGATGGTATTTTAGAACTTCCACTTGAAACATCTCCTGAAATAAACGTATCACATAGTATGGTAGTACTATGTATTAAATATAGGGATTGTATAGAAAGAACACACATGCTATATAAATCAAGTAATGGTATTGATGTAACATAGTATTTCTGTCCCACTGTTCCTTTCATCCAATCCCTATACTACATTTCAAATTTCCTAAAGTTTTTGTTTACTCGTATGCATATACAACTCACAGTAGTAAGCATCTTATTTGTGATAAGAAAACGTAATGGCGATGTAGGCCCACTCAGAAATTCAATTCTGACTTCATCTGGACTCTGAAAGATGACCATTCATACAAAACTTCGTCTCTTATAATCAGACATGAATACACTTACCAAACTGTTGGATAACACTCCATGAAAGAAGTTTGCTACAGCTACATTGCCCATGGCACGTGCAACCTCCTCAAGACTGTCATGCTGGAATGTGAAACATATCATACTGAATGTATATGGTATGGAAGTGAAAAAAATGCCTCTGAGCAGCGTTAACACTCACAGGTATGACTGGACTATTCATTATAGCAGACACACATATTTGACTGAAGTGTTTCAAGACTTCTTCTATCTTATGGTGGTCTTCTGAAGTTCGCAATACTCCTGGGGGCTATATATAGTGGAATATAACACATACTTGTATGTAAATATCCTTGTGCTATACGTATATACAGTGACTAGTTAATACTCACTTCTACACAACTAACCCGATATTGCTCGGGAATGAAGCTCACCTATATATGGAGATAACAACCACACATAAGCCTCACTTGTGTGTACTAGGACAGTCCTCACTTGATCAAGTTGGGGGTGATTTACAGCTTGCATGTACATAAAGATATTTTCAGCTAATAATCCTATCTGGCTCTGCTGTGCTTTCATCAAAGCTTGCTTCTGTGTGTGCAATAAAGTACTCCTGAGTCCAAATACATATGCAATACATAGTGGGCATTATTTCCTTGTAACAACTTACCGCTCCTCCAAGCATTTCAAGTAATTTCTCAGTGTAATAGTACTTCTCAGTCCTCACAGAAGTAATGATTGGGGCAGAGAGCTAAATACAAGTGTAACCATAGAACAACATTCATTACACCTATTAACATGTCTTACCCCTATTATAGATGTGTCTAATTGGTCACACTCCAGCAGTACGTGAAATGTTTCAATATGATCACCAAGTATTGAGCATCCAATTGCTGGCATTGTATCCTATCAGTGGAAGCAACAACATATAAATACTATACATGGCAAATATCTTATATTTCCTTCGTACAGAACACAAGTAATTGACATTGGCTCCTTTGTCAATCAGCAGTTTGACTATCCCTTTAAATCCATTCCCAGCTGCATGAGCTAGTGGAGTCATCTCCACAGTGCCGTCCACTGCACCAGGTTGGAACTACAAGGTATAAAGTAAGAGTACAATAAATATACATACATGTGCAATTTGGACCTTACTCGGATTGTATCAATCTCAGCTCCTTTGTTTATGAGTGCTAAAGCAATGTGGTAGTTATTTGCTGATGCAGCAGCAAAGAGTGGGCTAGTGCAATCCTATAGGACATAAAATAAACCATATCTATGTTGGGAAGTTTTACTTGTGTACTTACATCTCCACACTTGTTTACATCAGCTCCTTCATCCAAGAATACCTGGGCAACACTCCAGTGATTGTTGGTACAGGCTTTAAGTAGTGGAGTGACACTATCCTATAGAAAGATTTTTAATTATTCACCAAAGAGAAACTTTAACCAATTCTCACCTTTCCAGTGGCATTCACATCAGCTTTGTACCTAAGCAACAACCTGATCAACCCAACATGACCTCGGTAACTAGCCTCTACAAGAGGACGATGTCGACCCTATATAAAATTAACTATTAGTAAATGCTATACACACATATGCATTTCTCTGACATTAGAAGATCCATTTGGATTGGCACCATGAGCTAAAAGTAGTTCAGCAGCATTAACAACTACACACTTGCAAGCAATTGAAAGGGGAGAGCACCCACTGGACTGTAGTGGTAAGAATAACAATGATGTCATAAGTATGCTATATGTACATAGAAAATACCAGTAGTAAGTATAAGAATAACAATGATGTCATAGGTATGATATAGACATACCTGTGACCCCAAGTCCACTGAAATGTGTAGTTGTTTGTACTTGCTCAAGAGACACTCCAGAATAGCTCTGTTTCTCAGAGTCTCCGGATAATGAAGACAGCCATCACCTCTCTTGAATCATTGGATGAAATAACATGTACACATGCATATAAATCATTTGCAGTAGACAGAAGTTGCAGTAGACAATACATACCTGATCTAGGACCTCTGGGTCAGCTCCACACTCAATAAGCATTTGAACTATTTTTTCCTGACCTTTAACACATGCGTACATGAGTGGAGTCCTCCCCTGGGAAAAATGTACTTGTACACATAAACACACATGTTGCTCAGTCAAAGTAACCATAACACATTAGATAGAAGTACAGTGTGGACTATTTAACACACATTCATTTTGTGACTCGGCATACATTTTACTGAATTCATGTGGGCATATAGGTAAGATGTACCTCACTACTGCATGCACCCAAATGACTCTGTGACTGAATGAGGGACTCAGCTGTCTTCCAATCATTCTCCATACATGCTTTAAGCAAAGCCTGACCATCATCCTACAGTGAGCAAAAACCTTCATAACAATACACTACAGTGTATATAGCACACATAAAATTCACCTTCACAGGCAATGGAATCTGTAACTTTTCTTGAATCACTGTTAAGAACAAATCATTGACTACAGTAGGCACTAAGAATACTCAGTACAACACAGTGCAGTATGCACACACTCACATACCTTGTTTAAGCATGGTAAGTGTCTTGTCCTCTCCACAGTCTGGTATCCACCATATTCTCAAAAATAGCTGTATCTGCTTACTGACATTATTCACTCCAGCTGTGCTAATAATACCATCAATATCGATCTTTGAGTAGCCGAGGTGAGTGGCCAGCTTCATCCAATCTTGTAGTAGGCTGAGTATGAACTCACACACAGTAGATGGATTACAGCAACCTATACCCATAACCATATGTTTCAGTCAGCCTATGTTGGCCTTCTTCAGTGGGATACATACAGACACAAAAGCTACCATAGATATCCATAGATACCATTGTCTACTATAGGCCACTATAGTATGACTAAAACATTAGGTGAAAAAGTTACATTCAGTGCAAAAGTTTTAAATAATGGCAACTTCATGTAGAGATATTATAGAGGGTCACTGGAGTGTAGCTAATTAAGAGCTGTTCATTCAGCAGGTGTATCAATAAACGTGATTATAGTGTTATACTAGCCTCGTCCCCAGGCTTCTCCTCCGCATGGATGCAATTGTTGCGAGTTGTGATCTTTGAACCCCGGAGAAGAAGTGGGGTTCAAAGGTCACAACTCACAATAATTGCATCTGCATAGAGTAGAAGCCAGGGGACAAGGCTACATGTTATACACTGGCCTAACCAGAGAATCATTCTGGTGAGGCTGAAATACACACCCAGTATTTAGCTACACAGGGCTTTTCAGTAACCTTACATATGAAGGGAAAGGGAAAGCCTTTAGTGACATAGGAACCAGGGGCTCCAGGGGTTGGAACCTTTGTTTTTACAGTGGGATTACAGTGGGATTACAGTGGGATGAGTATATGTACTACATTTGGGCCTTGCACCAAATGTCTATGCACCCCTTGAAGACATCTTATCCCACTTCTCGATGTAACCGGACACATATTCAATGTCACACGCTATGATTCCAAATAGCTATTCAAATAGTAATCACATTTTGCCATAGCTTACAGTATGGAAGCAGTACTGATATATATTTTCCAAGAGATGGTGTCAGAAGTAGCCCCAATACCAGGTCTGGAACATAGAATCCAGGTTTTTCATGGATGCCTTGTTGGATGATATCCTTAAGGTTAGCTGATGAGCCTCCTGTGTGATCTCTTAGACCAAGAGCATGCTTCAACTGGGCAGCATTTGGTAGCACAACATTGACATGTATACTCCTCAAATCTGCAACATACCAATACATGACATAGCTATGAGGTTTATATTGCATGTGTATCAGGTTAATTTTATTTGCATTCCTTTTAGCTACGTATGATTTGGTGCAGTCAGCTTATCAGCTCAGTTAGTAAGAACACCTGTCTGGCATACAGTATCAAGGGTTTGAATCCTGGTCTAAAAATGACTACTTCAAGATGAGTTGTGTTGTCATTTGGCATGCACATGTATTTACCGTAATGGTCAATACTTGGCTGATTCAACTCTGAAAGGACTGTATGAAAGATAAACCATTCACAGCCATCAGCAAATGTTTAAATGCTCAAGCAACCTTACCAGCCTGACGCAGTGTGTCAGTGGCCATGTGCCAACACCAAGCATTCTGTGAGGACTCATAACAGTCAAGCAGGGACAGGTAGAGGTTTTCTATCACTTTCTGACTGTCGGGTTCTGCTACAATTCCTGTCAAAACTCTGTATAAATTTGTTGCATCTTCACTCTCTGGTTTGCTCAGTATTATAGCACACGCTTCATTTGTTAGAACTTTGTGGACAACAAGAAAGGGGAGGAGCTTCCGGATACACTGACATTGTAGCAGGTCTGAAGATACCACATTAAGGACTCTGTGAGCATATTTGCTTCCTGTACATATGTTGGTATTGGACATGTATGTCAAGACTTCACCTCTACAACTAATATAATGTGTATATTAATTAGTTAGCTACATGTATACACATATCTACACATGTACATGTAGGTCACTCAGTGAACATGAGTGGCCCTGAGGGTTGAAATTTGAGTCATTCATCACTAATGCCAGCCTGAGATGTAGGCCTAGGTCTCTCAGGGGTGTACTGTAGGTGCATAGCGTACAACATAGCTACCGTAAGTCGACTCTCTCGTTGGTTGAATGTCCTTTAGCCGTACAGCATCCCAGACTGTATCATCCTTTACACAGCGAGCGTCCATCTCCTGGACTCGCGCTTTAGTTAGGCCGAGTCGATTAGCCCTAGTCTATATACACCTGGCCCTTAGAACTAGCCTGATTACGCTCATGAATTTGGGTGAATCCCACTGATTTGGGCCCATTGATCACGATTTCTCGCCGCTAGTACGCAGTAAATTGGAGGGGGCCCGGGCGCGGTGGCCGGTTGGGGTTCGCGTGCGCGCGCGCGCATGAGCAATGACCGAATCTACGTATTTTTTTGACTATCTCATCATACGTGAACACCACCCACTTTCTAAACAAACAGACCTCGATCAGATGCAGAATTCAGCTGCAGATGAAGACCATAAACAATCGCAACATTGTATTTATTGTGTAACTGTATATACATAGGTATGTCACGTTACTTTAGCAAAAATATTTTTCAACTATTGTTCAAAATGGTAACAAATATACTGCTAGCAAGAATGTCAGCACAGCTAGGACGTTTGTGAGCCTCATCCTGGAGACATCCAGTGATAATAGGGTAAAGCTCATGTTGCTCTCCACCAGGGAGTTTTGCTTTCACTTCATCTAGATATTCTGCACGTCTCTCTACTTCAGTACGAGCTATTAGCCTGCCATGTTCTCTGTATGTATGCCTCAGAAGCGGATGAGGGCGACGTTGAATCAAAACATAAATTGACAAATGACCAAGAGAAAAGTTATCCACTTTGTTGTCGTAGCGGCCACCTTCAAGTGCTTCTGGTGGCATGTAGTCGAGTGTTCCAGGAGTGGAGGTCAGGATTTCAGGTGTCACACATACATTAATCATACAAGAGTTTCCAAAGTCTCCAATTTTTGCTACTTCTCTTGAGTCAAGCAGTACATTTGTTGCAGTTAGATCCCTATGAATGATAGGATACTTCTGTGTATGAAGATGGTTTAAGCCCTGGGTAGTGTGGAGTAGAAGCTGAAATTTTCGCTGTAAAGTAAGGTTTACATTCCTTTGGTCTTCTAGAAATGCACTCAAGTTTGTAACCATCCTTTCCATGACTATGACAGTTGTATTGTCAGTAGCCAGTTTACATATGCCATAGTATGGCACAATGTTCGGATGTCTGATTCGAGATAAAATTTCGTGCTCTCGACCAAAAACCTTCATCAAGGTATCAATCTTTCCTTGCCTGTACTTCTTAGCTGCATATTTCTTTCCTTGGTATTCAACCTCCAATACATCACCATAGGAGCCCTGGCCCAGAAAAACGTCAGTCAGGTTTACCTGAGAACCAGTTGGTATATGGAAATCCATTTCTTCATCAAAATGCTCTTCTGAAATGGATCCCTCTTCTAAAATACAACACAAACACACATACAACAAAAAGTAGACATACATATAATTAATAGGCACTGCCAAACTGAATCACTGTGGGGTTAGCTGTGCTGTCTCTGTGGGATTTTCCTTGTTTGTGGAAGTATAGTACACACAAAGGTACAGTAACATTGTGTAGGGTACTAAAGGATAAGGCTGCACTGACAAAGCGAGCATAATTTTTGCCTGCGAAGAGCATCGAGCATAACGCTGGTATTTTACATGGCATTCCGAGGCATTTTGGCTACCTAGCAGGTGTTGAAGACTGAAAGCAATAGCATAAAGTGCTGACAATGTCACATCACTGTTCGACAAGCTAAAGCGCATGCAACTGTGTATCAGAATTGAGTACGCATGCCAACATGTACTCAGACTTTGGCATGATTGACATATAATTGTCTAAATTCTTGAGCAGTGCACTAAGCATAATCCATAAATATTGAGCATAATCAGCCCTACTAAAGGATTTCTGAAGTGTCATCATAATGTGAGAATTACAGGAAATAGCATGACTCTATACAGTTGACATCTCATACCAGAGTCAGTTGCAGAGGGTAAAATAGGGCCAGGCAAAGATGGAGCAAAGCTAGAAACAGATGGGGTAAGAGTGGAAAAAGATGGACCAGCAGCGGAAACAGTTCCTCGAAGTGGTGGTGTAAGTGGTGGTGGAGTGCTGGCACCTAAAACAGTACAAGTACATGAGACAATAATTTGTAATGCTCTCAGTACTAGTGAGTGTCTTACTGTCAGTATCAGTGTCTGTTGTGTCAGGAGGGTTGTTCTGAATATTCTCCGCCACCTTCTGGGGAGATATGGACTTGTTCAATTGCAGAGATACATTGCTCTTTTCACTCTCAGTGGACGATGGCAGTGTAGATGAACTGCTATTCAAGTCTTCAAACAACATATATACAATTGAAATGGCAGCCACATAATTAAGATATACATTATCATCATACCACTTTTATTAAGGTTGTTTCTCAGATTCATATCCAAATCACATTGAGCTGGAACATAGAGTCATAAAGGTATAGTACAGATTTACATTACCAACTTACAATCACGGAGCTTAAAGTTGATACCCTTGAAAGGAAATTGTGCCCACGAGGGGATTTTCAGTTTACCTGGAATCAATAATCGACACTGACATTGACGAAGAACTAGTAAGCCATCTTGATAGGCTTAGCATGCAGGATGTGGTACAACTTATGGCAATTACCTGAAGTAGTAAATAGCTTTCGAGTAGGAAGTACTGGAGCTGTTGCAACTGCACTAAATGGTTGTAATGGATGGCTATACTCTGGTTGACTTGGAGCATGGTATGATTCTAGATAAAATATGTGTACAGAATGATATTCACAATTACAACCACTCAATCTGCTAATATACCTGAACTCTTCATTGGTGGGCTATATTTCATACTGTGAGAAGTATGATATGAACCTATACACATATTGCAATCACAATAAACACGTTTCGAAATATGGGCTTAGAACATTTTACCTCCTTCGGACACTCTTCGGTCAGTTGTCCTTGGAGTAAATCCTCCACTAAAAAGCCGAGTTAACATGGCATGAACTGTAAGCGATATAAACTGTACTACACATGTGAAATAACATATCTACTTAAACTATATACCAAATACTTAATCATATATCGCTAATATGCCTTAACTTACTATTAGTGGGAAGATCTGCTCCTCCATTCATCTATATATAATGATGCAAGTATGAATGCATGGAACTGATTGTGAGCTAGGAAACGTACATTACGAAATGTCCATATCAGATCTTCATAAAAGCTGTCAGCATCATCAGGATGGTATCTTAGAACTTCCACTTGAAACATATCCTGTTCAAGTCGATAAACCAGTTATAGGATTATGTGTATCAGAGAGTTGATAGCCTATGCAGGGATAGCACCAACATGATCATTAGCATTAACAAATCAAAAGGGTCAGAACTTCTGAACACTGTGTGTATAAGAGTTTTAGACAGATAACATGGGCTACAAGTGCCTTTGTACATAATAACACACTCAAAGTAAGCAAAACACACCGCTACAAAGACACGTGTAAAATTGCTAAAACCCTCATTTCTCCATCTTCTTCAAATGACCTAGCACAAAATTGATATTAGCAGCGTCTGATTCCAGTGCCTTTGACCATGAGAATTAATCTTTGTAGAACATTTCATGGACAAGTAAAACTAAGTACTTCAATGTAGTTGAATGCCATTTCCTTGTTATCAGCCAGGTGTGGTTTCACATGACCATGAGTTTGCACTCACACAAGAGTATGCATTTGTATGGTAATTAGTATACCACAAGAAACAGTGAAACAAGAAAAACATTTTCATTACAGTGCCAGTGCCAAATATCAGAGAAACAAGTGCAGCAGTAAGACATGGGATAATAGCATGCAACAACAATAACACATGCATAGCTAACCCCTCCCTACATCTTTTTATTATGGAGTTATGCATGTTATTATTGTTGCATTCCATTATCCCCTGTCTTGCTGCATATATAACTGTTTCTTTCCTTTTTGCCACTGTTATCTTTAGCAGTCAATGAATCTAAAGAACTCACAATAGTAAGCATATTATTTGTGATAAGAAAACGTAATGGCGATGTAGTCCCACTCAGAAATTCAATTCTGACTTCATCTTGACTCTGAAAGGTTATTGGTGACCATTCACAAACTCTTTACATGAATACACTTACCAAACTGTTGGATAACACTCCATGAAAGAAGTTTGCCACAGCTACATTCCCCATGGCACGTGTAACCTCCTCAAGACTGTCATGCTGGAATATGAAACATCATACTGTGATACAATAACGTACACTATAGAAAGGTTACCCAAACTTAAGGGTAGTGCTAACTCACAGGTATATCTTGACTATTCAGTATAGCAGAGACACATATTTGACTGAAGTGTCTCAAGACTTCATTTATCTTGTGTTGGTCTTCTGGAGTACGCAATACTCCTGGGGGCTATATATATATATAGAGAGAGAGAGGGTGAGAGAGAGAGAGTGAGTGAGTGAGGGAGGGAGGGAGGGAGGGAGGGAGGGAGGGAGGGAGGGAGGGAGTGAGGGAGTGAGGGAGGGAGGGAGGGAGGGAGGGAGGGAGGGAGGGAGAGAGAGAGAGAGAGGGAGAGAGAGAGGGAGAGAGAGAGAGAGAGAGAGAGAGAGAGAGAGAGAGAGTGGAATATAACACATGCTTGTATGTAAATATCCTGTACTACACGTTAAATTCATACAGTGACTACACATAATCATTCTGTATATAAACAGGAGTAAAATATTGAAGGATGGAGTGCCAAAATCACATAGGCAACAATCAATAACATGCATAACCATATGGGGAGGGGAGTACGTTATTGTCTGCCGTACATACATATATGTACATGTATATGCAAGTATATTGTCTTGTTTCCATGATTTTTAGCATTACTATCCCTACACCCTTCAACATTTGAATAGAAAATGAGATTTCTGAGTTTCTTGTCATCAATCTATATAAGTACATATGGGAGGTCGCCATTTTTGTACTGTAGCGTCACATGACCCACCCACAGCAGAAAACAGGTAGGGCTTGTGCATGGCACTACAGTAAGAGAATGGCGGCCTACACACAGACCCATATATAGTATTCAGCTAACTTTGTTCATCAAGAACACCAGAAAGAACTGTGGCAAATACTTGCCCCAATTTGAGGTATTAGAAGCAAAAGAAGCTGAAAATTGAGGTTTGACTTATTATAGCCGTGTACTTTACGTCTTATGGGATGCAAAAACACTCGTAGACCATGTCACATGTCTGGAAAGGCTTATAACTGTAGCATTTGAGAGTTTGGAGCTGTTTCATTTGTAATGGACATGTCAGCACCATCCCTACATAGAGAGTCTACCAACTCTCTGATAACTATAACTAACCTCATATTGCTCTGGAATGAAGCTCACCTATATATGGAAAACAAAAGTGGATAACAACCACCTCACTCGTATGTACTAGGATAGTCCTCACTTGATCAAGTTGGGGATGGTTCACGGCTTGCATGTACATAAGGATATTTTCAGCTAATAACTCCATCTGGTTTTGCTGTGCTTTCATCAAAGCTTGCTTCTGTGTGAAAATAAAATACTCCATGCAATATATAGGTGTATCTACTATTTCCTTGCAACAACCAACAACTTACTGCTCCTCCAAGTATTTCAAGTAATTTCTCAGTGAAATAGTACTTCTCAGTCTTCACAGAAGTAATGATTGGAGTGGAGAGCTACATACAAGTAACCAATGAACAACATTCGTTATTCAAATTTGAGAATCTTACTCCCATCATGGATTTGTCTATGTGTTCACACTCTAGCAGTACGTGAAATGTTTCAATATGATCACCAATTATTGAGAA
This sequence comes from Theonella swinhoei, assembly GCA_963970385.1. Lineage (NCBI taxonomy): Eukaryota > Metazoa > Porifera > Demospongiae > Tetractinellida > Theonellidae > Theonella > Theonella swinhoei. The sequence continues at coordinate 1,755,940 of OZ019951.1, read as the reverse complement.
TCCAATTGCTGGCATTGTATCATCCTATTAGTGGAAGCAACAACAAATAGATTAGTGTATATGATGATTATATTATTTTCCTCCCTACAGAACACAAGAAATTGACATTGGCTCCTTTGTCAATAAGCAGTTTGACCATCTCTTTAAATCCATTCCTAGCTGCATGAGCAAGTGGGGTCATCTCCACGATACCTTCCACTGCACCAGGTTGGAACTACACAGTATAAAGTAAGAGTACAATAAATATACGTACATGTGCAATTTGGACCTTACTCGGACAGCATCAATCACAGCTCCCTTGTCTATGAGTGCTGAAGCAATAATGTAGTTATTTGCTGACACAGCCACAAAGAGTGGGCTATTACAATCCTATAGGACATGAAATAAGAAGTATAAGTACAACTGTGAAGTTTTACTTGTGTACTTACATCTCCACACTTGTTTACATCTGCTCCTTCCTCCAACAGCACCTGGGCAACATTCCAGTGATTGCTAGTGCAGGCTTTAAGTAGTGGAGTGACATTATCCTACAAAACATTTATTTGAAAAGCATTGTTTACCAATAGGGAATTCCAATTCTCACATTTCCAGTGGCATTCACATCAACTCTGTACTTGAGCAACAGTTTGACCAATCCAACATGACCTTGGTAGCTAGCCTCTACAAGAGGACGATGCCAGCCCCGTATAGAAGAATATAGTCTTGGTAGTATATTTAGAATTTTTTTTAGTTCTCACTGACATTAGAAGATCCATTTGGATTAGCACCATGATCTAAAAGTAGTTCAGCTGCAGTGACAGCTACACACTTGCAAGCAATTGAAAGGGGAGAGCACCCACTGGACTACAGTAGAACCAGTAGTAAAAATAAGAATAACAATGATGTCATAGGTATGATATAGACATACCTGTGACCCCAAGTCCACTGAAATGTGTAGTTGTTTGTACTTGCTCAAGAGACACTCCAGAATAGCTTTGTTTCTCAGAGTCTCCGGATAATGAAGACAGCCATCACCTCTCTTGAATCATTGGATGATATAACATGTACATGTTCATATAAATCATTTGCAGTAGACAGAAGTTGCAGTAGACTATGTACCTTGTCTAGGACTTCTGTGTCAGCTCCATGATCAATTAGCATTCGAACAATTCTGTCCTGACCTTTAACACATGCGTACATGAGTGGAGTCCTCCCCTGCGAAAAAGATGAGCTTGTACACATAAACGCACATGTTGCTCAGTCAAAGTAACCACAGGTAAACCTTTATTATGTAGAAGTACAGTGTGGACTGTTAACACACATTCATTTTGTGGCTCGACCTACATTTTACTGAACACGATGTGGGCATAATGTACCTCACTACTGCGTGAACCCAAATGACTGCCTGATTGAATGAGACTTGTAGCTGTTTTCCAATCATTCTCCATACATGCTTGAAGTAAAGCCTGACCATCATCCTACAAAGAGAAAAATTTTCACTATACTGTGTATAGCATAATATATGAAATTCACCTTTACAGGTAATGACGTGACTCTAATTTGTAGCTTTTCTTGAATCACTGTTAAGAACAAATCATTGACTATAGTATAGGCGCTAAGAATACTAAGTACAACACAGTGCGGTATGCACACACTCACATACCTTGTTTAAGCATGGTAAGTGTCTTGTCTTCTCCACAGTCTGGTATCCACCATATTCGCAAAAATAGCTGTATCTGTTTACTGAGATCATTCACTCCAGCTGTGCTTATAATACCATCAATATCGATCTTTGAGTAGCCTAGGTGAGTGGCTAGCCTCGTCCAATGATGTAGTAAGCTCAGTATGAACTCACACACAGCAGGTGGATTGCAGCAACCTATATTAGGGGAGAGGGAAAGTGAAAGCTGTTTGTGTTATAAGAACTAGGGTCTTCGGGGAGAGCACCTCCATTGCCCATGATTATGGCACACATATATTACATGCAACGACAACTGTCGGACAAGTATTATGTATAGGGTTTCAAACATTGAATCCCACCTCTCAATGTAACATGGAATAATACCAAAGTCACACACTATGATTCAAAATAGTATTCATTTAGAACACAATCGTATAGCTACATGGCTTACAGTATGGAAGCAGCACTGATACATATTTTCCAAGGGATGGTGTCAGAAGTAGGCCCAATACCAGGTCTGGAACACAGAATCCAGGTTTTTCACGGATGGCTTGTTGGATGATATCCTTAAGGTTAGCTGATGAGCCTCCTGTGAGATCTCTTAGACCAAGAGCATGTTTCAACTGGGCAGCATTTGGTAGCACAACATTGACATGTACCCTCCCCAAATCTGCAATACATCAATATATAATGTGGCAATAAGGCTTGGATTGCCTGTATATCAGGTTGACGTCGTTGGCAGAGCCAGAAGCTCAGTTGGTAGAGCACCTTGTCTGGAACACAGTATCAAGTGTCTGAATCCTGGTCTAAAAATGACTATGTTGTGTTGTCATTGAGTATTCAAGTACATGTATTTACCGTGATAGTCAATACTTGGCTGATTCAACTCTGAAAGGACTGTATAAAAGATAAACCGTTTACAGCCATCAGCAAATATTTGAATGATCAAGCAACCTTACCAGCCCGGCGCAGTGTGTCAGTGGCCATGTGACGACACCAAGCATTCTGTGAGGACTCATAACAGTCAAGCAGGGACAGGTAGAGGTTTTCTATCACTTTCTGACTGTCAGGTTCTGCTGCAATTCCTGTCAAAACTCTGCGTAAATTCGTTGCATCTTCACTCTCTGGTTTGCTCAGTATTACAGCACACGCTTTATTTGTTAAAACTTTGTGGGCAACAAGAAAGGGGAGGAGCTTCCGAATACACTGACATTGTAGCAGGTCTGAAGATACCACAGTAATGACTCTGTGAGCATATTTGCTTCCTATATGTTGGTATTAGACATGACATACCTATTTCATCTCTACAACAAAATACACGTATACACATGTAGAGATCTAAATGTATGTATGTCAGTGAGTCAATTCTATACTAGCTAGTGTCAGAAAATGAGTCTTTAATCGTCTGAGAATGCTTAAAAACACGAGTTTCACCTTTCGTTCAGGGGGTACATACCGTACAACCCACCGTAAGTTGCCTCTGTCGTTGGTTGAATATCCTTTAGCCGTACAGCATCCCAGACTGTATCATCCTTTACAAAGAGAGCGTCCATCTCCTTGACTCGCTTTCGTTAGGTAGAGTCGATTGACCCAGCCCTTAGAACTACCCTTTAGAGCCCCGATTCCGCTCACGAAAAATTTAGGTCCCATACATCACTCCGCGATTACACCGTATAGCCCCTCCCCTTTTACTGTCTAGTTAGCTGTCTATACAACTCTTAAACCAATTTCTACCAATGGTATTACTGTTTATCCAGCAGGGTAAGTATTTTATAGGCATTCAAGACAGAAGTGGCCAAATGTTCGTCACAATTGGAGCAATGCGCGTACCTGTTTTGCGGCAGCGGATTTCCATTGACATTGCGCAACTATTAAATAGAGCATATTATACTGAAGAGGGTTTTGAGTGTTCACTGTTCACTTACATGCAACTAGTTACACATGTGTCACAGAATCCGATAGCTATATACTCAAGAACTACAGAAAACGTTGTGGTTTTTATTCTCGTACTGCGGTTTTATTCTTGTTCTGCTACAATTATCGAACATTGCAGATATCAGCTCCAAGTTCCCTGACCGCACACACATTGACATGTTTCTAATCCTCCCATTGAGAGCTGAATCAGGTAGGAATGAGTCTCCACTGACACACTCAGCCACATCCAGACTGGCGATACTAGTGGGGCAATTGGGGTTGACCCTTACTAATAGCCAATGGAGAGTCAAGGATAGTGCAGTGACGACCCAATTTTGATTGATGTCCAGCATATAGGAGTGTATCATTAGTGGGTGAAGGGTTAACAAGTGTGGACCGATAGGTGACTGTGGTAGGGTTGCCATGGCAAACAAACAATCCTCGTCTCAGAAACTGTTCTGAATTCAGTGCAGTTTGTACATCGCTCACGAATGATACGAGTTACATGAGACTGTAATTGAGCTCCAATATGTTCGCTGGTCTCCAGCTGCGAAGGAATATATGGATGGAGACTAACATTCTCATATTCACACATGCATGCATGTAACTTACTTCCCAGCTGAGACAATAATAGTCCACAGGTCCAAACTGTATCTGAAAATACTTTTTATCAGCAGATTATGATAGTATATTCTATTTTTGAAAGGTCATGGAATTAAACTCACCAAAAGTAAAAGATACAGTAGTGATGAGGCTGTTTACTTCTGACAGAAGAAAGTATTGAAGAGAGAAGGTATGTCAGGTATGTCAATATCCTGGTATGCTGTCATCAGCACTCATTTCCAATGATGTCACATTTACGGGAAGAATTGAGGTATGTTCAGTCATTAGAGCACCAGTTTCATTGAAATAACTCTGGTAGTGCACTTAATTTGGTTGGAAGAGTGGAGATGGGTGTGCCCTCAGGGATTGATCATGAGCTGTTTTTATAGAAGCGTGGTGGCGTCATCCCTACAGAGACTCTCTGATAGGAAAGACGTATATTAACAATATGTATATAACACTCCTCCAGAGTGACATACTAACTTACTTTTTATTTGAGTCTTGGAGAGATGGACAACAAATACGCTGCGCAAATTAAGTTCTAAGTTCAAAGTTTCATTGCACGGCCCTTCAGGGATGGCATACAGTAGAGTACAGTACAGAACAAACAAATAAACAATGTTAACACACACAGAGAGAGCGTGTTCAGACTAAGAGGCCTTTGTTGAGGACGTGTCTATTACTTTTCTTACAGCTTTGTAGGAAGACGAAATATATAGCTTCAAAAACTGAAATATGAAAATAATCTCAGAGGGATAGAGCCCCCGCTCTGACTCTGGTCATAGGAACCATCGAGCATAATCCAGCCGGATAGAGCCCTCGCTCTGTAGGTTAAGGCCTTGTCAAAGTCTCTTGAACGTACACTAACACACTTCACCAGAAATTTGCGAGCGTACGAGCACAATATAAGCGCATGCGCTTACAGTATATATGCGCGCGCGCTAATTAACGAAGACGACACGCACATTGAACTCTCGGAACTCTCAAGTTGTTTGGACATGTATATGGGTGAATTTAAACCTTTCTGCAATCACCTACGGAGGTCCCATCTGTATATTCCTCTCTAAAGGAAATTTTAAGAAAAAGATCAGACCACACTCAGTCCATTGTTGATCCAAATATGTAATGAAGCCCTCGGCGCCACGCGTGCGTGAACCTTGAAAACGCACGCGCTATACAATGCGCGCTTTACGCAGGAAAATGGCGGACCGGAGCGGTTTCAGAGAAAACCCAACATATATTTTGACCTTCGTTGCCCGCTGAGTACGTGACAGTATTTTCAGGACGAACAGACGCTCCAGAGGTGAGATGTGACCAGACAGACAGACACACACACACACGCACACACAGACCCAACTACAGTTCCTGCGCATGCGCGCCGAGGGTTAATGTTTTTTAGACTTTGGCACTACATGTCCTAGAAATTATTCTTGCACTAACTTCTAGTTAACTTGTTCTTTCACATCCATCTATCTATTGAGAAAACTATCTGTTAGCCACATAATGGAGTGTCATTGGCAGACCACCCACTCTCCTACTCAGGTAAATGGACATTCTATAGCTATATAAACACATGTTGCCCTGAACCCACATACACCAGATGTGTCACTGTACGTGAGTGTCACAACTAGGAGGGCTAATAAATAACAGAAAACAGTGTACTGAAACAAGCTATAGCTAGGTTATATACCGAGGTACATAACTGAGGGACAAAGGTCCAAGCATAAGGCCTGAGGCTGCATGTATATATAGAACTATGCATTAACGTTAACAGTACACCTAACTGACTTGTAATGTGGCAACTATATATCAGTGCATGATCACTGTAATAATTATATGAATGTGTAACTTGTGAATTCATGCATATATATATACTCCCATTTAACCCCTCCATGCGCATGCATACAACCCTCTCTTAGGGTGACCAGGCAACTTGCGAGAGAGAGCAAAATATATGCATCATTAACTGTAATGTATTAGGATGGCTTTTAATGCATACACTTTATCTGTAACATTATTGTTGCATTTAGTTGGTCATGATAAAATGCAAATCTTTGAGCATTTGGGGGAAGAGGTAGTGTGGTCTGGGTAGGGGTTATGGGTAGAAGGCTTCGGTTTTTGAAATTGGTCCTTTGCAGAATAAGCCTTGGTGGTTCAACCTTCTGCTGTCTGACAAGGTTCAGTTTGTATGACTTAGTGAGTCATGTTCAGGTTTCTGACCTTCGCGGTCATTGTCCCGACCTTGTTGGTCATGTGTTCTGACCTCTGTAGTTGTGTGTTCTGACCTCTGCGGTCATGTGTTCTGACCTTGGCGGTCACGTGTTCTGACCTCTGCGGTCATGTTTCTGACCTCTGCGGTCATGTTTCTGACCTCTATGGTCATGTGTTCTGACCTCTGCGGTCATGGTTGTGACCTCTGCGGTCATGTGTTCTGACCTCTGCGGTCATGGTTGTGACCTCTGCGGTCATGGTTCTGACCTCGGCGGTCACGTGTGCTGACCTCTGCGGTCACGTGTTCTGACCTCTGCGGTCATGGTTCTGACCTCTGCGGTCATGTTTCTGACCTCTGCGGTCATGTGCTCTGACCTCAGCGGTCACCGGGTTCTGACACCTCTGCGGTCATGTGTTCTGACCTCTGCGGTCATGTGTTCTGACCTTGGCGGTCACGTGTTCTGACCTCTGCGGTCATGTTTCTGACCTCTGCGGTCATGTGTTCTGACCTCTGCGGTCATGGTTGTGACCTCTGCGGTCATGGTTCTGACCTTGGCGGTCACGTGTGCTGACCTCTGCGGTCACGTGTTCTGACCTCTGCGGTCATGGTTCTGACCTCTGCGGTCATGTTTCTGACCTCTGCGGTCATGTGTTCTGACCTCGGCGGTCACCGGGTTCTGACCTCTGCGGTCATGTGTTCTGACCTCTGCGGTCACGTGCTCTGACCTCTGTGGTCATGTGTGCTGACCTCTGCAGTTAGGTGTACTGATCTCTGCGGTCACGTGTGCTGACCTCTGCGGTCATGTGTTCTGACCTCTGTGGTCATGGTTCTGACCTCTGCGGTCATGTGTTCTGACGTTGTGGTCATATGTGTCGACTTCGGCAGCCTTGAGTCATATCTACTTCCCGGTCCTGCCGAACAGCTAGTTGCCGAGAGATGCTAAAACATCCCACGCATTCCACTTATAAATCCCGCGTACCCAACCGCGCATGCGCACTATACGCGAACAATGGGAGCTTATTTTCTGTCTAATTCGCTGCGCTCAAACGCAAGAAAATATATTACTTCACTTCATATATAAAAGCTGCTCAAATCTACAGTTTTACACCACTGGATGAACATGATATATTTCCAAGTTTATTTCAAAGTTCCAAGTTTATTACCCCTTTGGAAATGTATCATTTTCGTTTGATGCACATTAAATATTACATTCATGTACATTAAAATTAAAGTGCAAATACAATGGAAGTGATCTATTACTACTGTATAAAGTTGGAGTATGTGTCAAAAGTGTCCAAGAACACCAAAACAGCTTCATATATTGACAGATATTGTCCCTGTAAGGAAGATGACAGTAGTATATTGAGAGCAGATGGATAGGGCTATAAAATCAATGGCTAGCCTAGCAGATCAAGCAGCTTACTTCTTGAATAAATGGTCGGTAAAAGAACTGGAAGACAAGGAGTCATTAATAATTTATATGTAGACATTTTCCGTTTTTCAATAAAGTCTGTATATATACATTTGCTGAATGACTGTGAAAATGTTTTTACTCTTATAATATCATATAAGAGCAGCATCAATGTCAACGGCTAAAAAATTCAACTGAGCCTCACAGAGGTATAGAACCAGTTTTTCCCAAGTACACTCTGCATCATGTGAACACCAAATCCTAAAGATATCATACACCACATCATCAACACTGCCTTTGTGTGTCTTCTCGATGGTTTGAACTCTGGTGCCATCGGGACTTTTTAATAGCATGTTGCCCAACATGGGCTTGTAGTGTGGTCCCACTCTCTGCAGTATGTTGATTGTACCTGATTGTGATGTGAACTTTGTCAAGGCAATAAGGTCCACTCTGTCACCTGCAGCAAAATATATTTTCTCCTTAATTTTTAGTGGAATCTAGAGCAATAATACGTACTTCTTTTTACTGTTCTCCTAACTGTGTCGGGAAAAAAAAGGCAACATCAACATTCACATGTTTACATAAAAAAGTAATAGGGAGCTCACAGTGTATTGGCTGTGGTGTCAGTGTAGGGTCTCCTGATGTAACTGTAGTTCCATTGCTCTCAGCAGAAGGATCTTGCATTGCAGGCTGATTAGTAGTGGATAGTGGACCAGGGTACGTGTAGGGATTAGGAACTGTTCCTGGTGGACCATAATACGGGTGTACGTGAGAGTAGCTGTACATGGGTACACCTGCAAAGTAATGATATACATGTAGTTGTTACATGTGTCGGTAGACTCTATATGTAGGGATGGCGCAGACACGCCCATTAGCCCCATACAAAAGTAACGGCTCAGAACTCCCAAACGCAGATGTTTTAAGCCTTTTCAAACAAACTACATGCTCTGCGAGTGCTTCTATGTACTATAATACTCTCAAAGTACGTAAAGTATACAGCTACAGTGATTCTCAGAAATTTGTAAAAATCCGGATTGTTCATCATCTTCTTCTTCTTCTTCTTCTTTAGTTCAAACGACCTACCGCGAAACTGAGGTTAGTAATCACTCTAATTCTTTCACGAAAATCATTTATACAGGAGTGTACATGATCCTTGATGCATAAAATCTTCATACCTTCTCCCAAAGCTGTCAAACTCCAGGTCTGCAACCTTACAACAGAGGAGGCTGGACCTAATTAACCTTCGCCAATTAAGGTTACTAATTGGACTTTTATCAAACCTCTCTTACAGGCCACGCTTACCTTTTATTCTTCATATGCAGCAACAGATATATTTGTTTAGGTACTGTCCTTTTCTGTTTCGACTAAATACACTCAGAAGGAGAGATATGAACTTGTGCTCTATTGCAGTGCTCACGCGGCATGTCACATGCATGGAATGCAATTACAGACCTGCGAGTTCATATCTCTGCTTTGAAGTGTATTTTGTTGAAAAAGACGGATACCTAAACAAACATATCAGTTGCTGCATACGAAGAATAGAAGCTACGTGTGGCCTGCAAGAAAGTCCAATTAGTGACCTTAATTGGCAATAGTTAATTAGTTCCAGCCTCCTCTGACCTTACAAGTGTTAGTTTTAGATGCCATTTTCTTGTTTGCTCACGTGCCGAACATGTGAAGTTAGTTTTGTCATAGTCTGTCGGTTTCTTTGAATGATTAACTGTTGCAGGCAACTGGACCCACTGTCGTACTCAGTATTCGTAATATTCGTACAAGACAGGATGTAGGAGTCACTGACAGTTGCTAGCTATCCTGCTTATAGGTATGCAAGGGAGGTAGAACTCTACACGAAAGTCAGTAGGTTTATACGTGTTGCTACACACAGTAAAAACCAGTGAAACAAGTGTAAAAACATTTTCACTAAAATGTTGAAGGATGTAGGGATTGAAGTGCCAAAAGGCATAGAAACAAGGTCAAAGTGCAGCATGCAAAGTCAGGGGATGATAACATGCAACAATAATAACATGCGTAACCCCATATCCCTACATCTGTAAATACTAAAAGGGGCACCTAGTTCACCCCCTGCAACTGACTCTGTTGTAAAGACAGTCTTTGTGTTGTTAGGGTATGTACAAGTATCCACGACACAAGCATAATGTGACATGAGGTTGTTGGCATTCGCATTGTCAGCACAGTAAACAAGTCTGTGTTTTGTTTACTGGAACTGATACTAATTACCATTTTAAACTGAATCGAGTTATAATAGTAAAAGATTGAACTAACTAGAGTTAATTGTACTGACACATAATAGATGGTCTAGGTGGACCAATTATGGTTGTCATAACTCCTCCTGTACGATAAGTCCATGCAGCAGCATAAAAACATGGCAGCTTCTGCTTTTATGACTTTATTAGCACTAATTCTGACAATGAGCCGCTGTGCACGAGCTCAACTATAAGGCTTGTATTACAGTGGAACTGACGTAAACCTGTGGGAAAGGCTTCCAGTTGCAATTCAGCTTTAGATATGGAGCTGGTGTTTGGTATTTGGTGTTCTTGCAGAGCTATATCTAAAACACTATATTTTCAATGATGCTTACTCTACCATACCCTATATATCAAATTACCTTATTGAATATAGCTATAATCCTACTTCAAAGCCTTAGAATTCCCTGTCAGATGTAAGCTTTCTGCAAAGGCTTACCTCTGTCAGGGTGAAGAGGATCAGTTATGGCTGCTATGGGTGGTCAACCAACCAACTCTTTACACAATCAGCCTTTGGTGAAGGATCCATCAGGAGAAGAAGTTACAGATGCTACGGATGGTCCAGAAAACACTTGAATTAGATCCAGACCATTTGTGGCTGCCATATTTGGTCCAGGACAAGTTATGGCTGACGCTAGATATAGGATTGTGTGGCCTCCACTATTATACATGGCCTGAGGCTATTTCTGTTTATTTTACAAGAAGTACATTGATTTTAACATGGCGATGCACTATACCCACAGTGGAACTATATCACTGTACCAAATGTCATGTTTAAATGTGTTACCATTAGTGAGTTACGCTTTTTCAAGTGGAAGAAGTAGTGTCGGAAGGTGAACAATTTACAAAAGAGACTTTTTGTTAATTTAACCCCTTATCTACCATTTTATAATCAGTTAGTTTCTACATATTTATGTTAACAGAAATCCAGTAAGCAGCAAACTGAAAGTGAAAGTGATGAAAAAACCTTATATATGGTTTTAATGAGGATAGACCATAGCATACACAGTACTACTGTGTGACATGTACATGTATTACATTGAGAGGAGTGTCAACATCAGTATTACAAGAATCACAAGGGTTAACAACAAATACTTTTGTTATGTTGCTATTAGTGATGATATCTCTACACATGCTGAATTTCAGGTTGATGGTTACCATGGTTGCTGAGTTTTGCTCATTAGTTATTCTCATTCATAATACATTGCTGGGAGAGATAATGATCAGTAGTACAAGAACTACAAGGGTTAATTATACTTCTATTCCCCAGTACATAATGATACATTTCCACATGCAAAGATTCAACTTCATTGATCTCATGGTTATTGAGTTACGCTTCTTCAAGAAGAAGAAGAAGAAGAAGAAGAAGAAGAAGAAGATGCTGAAAACTTCAAAAAAGTAAAAAGCACTTTTTAGGCTATTACACATATCTTACATCACAACACAACCAATTTTTGTATACTGGTTATTTTTCTCAGCTTCTTCACCTTGATATCATTAAAAGTGAAATCAACTTCAAATTGAAAGTGAAAATGAACAAAATCCTTATATATGGTTTTCAATGGGGATAGACCATAGCAATCCCTATATACACAGTACTACCGTACTGTGTGATAGACAGAACAAGTCTATTATTTACTTGAGGTAGGAGTGATAGAGGCAGGAGTAGGAGTGAGAAGGATATCAAACACCAGATCAGTCACTGCTCCTCTGAACTCTATCTTTATTTGGTTTGGTTGGGCAGATGGGGAGCAACTGATTTCAACTTGGAACCTTGGGGGGTAGATTTTTAATTTTTCCTTCAATTGCAGCTGTTTTTTTGCATTTCTATCTCTGACAAAAAAGTCAATGTCACTCATCAAAATCTGTAGATATATATATGGAAAATAATAAGAATAATAATAAATTAAATGCATTGGGCATAAATATAACCTTCTTTTTGCCTTGCATTCCAACCATCCATCCAGTTGGTAGTGTATCTGATTTAGGAAGAACTATTTCCAGTGCCTTCATATGGCTTTTTGCCCTAAATTGAAACTCCTCAGCTTTCTGCTTATAACTTTGCAAATTTAAATCCTCCATCTGAATTTTCACTGTTGTAAGGCATGTTTCCAGTAGAAATGTAATGAAAACAAAAGCAAAGGAAGGTTCACCAGGAGAAATGATACGAGGGATCACAGAATACAGACAGAACCTGGCCTCCTCAAAAAACTTTGGAGTTTCTTTACATGAGATACATAGGGAGCAGAAGTGAGTGTTTTCAATCACTACATGCTTCTTGAGAGGTTCAAAAAGTACATCTCCTTCTGCTTGTTGGAACTGATACATTTTATCTGGGCTCATTTCATGGTTTCCTCTCAGAGAGGTAAGACCTAGAGACTGAATGGCATCATGACTCTCAATATTGAGGCAATGTGGGATGGTGACCTTGACGGGCTTCAAAAACTGAAAATCCTGATCACGAACACAGATCCAGAACACAGGAGACACAAGTCTAACACCTTCAGGAAACTGGAATGGGCCATACAGAGCCACACCAGTGTCAATGGTGATACTCTCTCCCTCAGGAATGGCTCCTGCTGGGATCTCCAGGCCAAAGTCATTGTGTTTATCATATAAACATCTACCATCATGAGTACACTGTGATAATGTAGCCACTGGAGTGAAGCATGCAGGAATGTACTCTCTTGTGTTGTGTGGGGTGGGTAGCAAGATTTGAGTTTCAAGACTGTAAGTAAAGGAGTCTTCTCTCTGTAGTAAATTCTCCATGTCAGTGTCTGTTATCTTATGGGTCTCAGAAAACCTTTCAGGTCTGTCTTGGTCTACAATAGAATCAGCTGCAAGGTGAGATAGATTGTCAACATCGATAGTTTGATCCCTACACATTATTTAGTGTGCCTACACACAGTGCATATATACAACAGAGAATGAAGATGGTGAGCAGCAAGACAGGAAATGATCACATACAACATCCCTCCTTACATCTTTTAATTTATTCTTGCATATGTAGCAATGCAGGGGATGATGGCAGTAACAACATGCATAACCCCATTATTTAAAAGAAGGATGCAGGTATGGTAGTGCCAAAAATCACAGAAACAAGGTGCAGCATTCAGCCAAAGGAAGGGGATGATGGTATGCAACAATAATAACATGTGTAACCCCTTTAGTAATTACAGGTAGGGATATGGTGTTAGACGTGTTATTGTGTTGCATGCCAACATCTACTTTTGCCTGAACGCTGTACTATACATTTTTACCCTTGGTGTGCATGCGCAGCAAGGGTACGATAGTTGAGTCTGTCTGTCTGTCTGTCTGTCTATCTGTCTGTCTGTCTGTCTGTCCATGCTCAATGCTTCAGCTTCAATTCCACTTTTATTGAAGAGCTAATAGTAGAGCTTCCAACTATCTAGCCTGCTGTGATGGCGTGTCTACTGAAACGCCAGTCTGTAACTGGTAGAGAAATCATGAATCTGAACTACCGAATGGGCTCAAGAATGTAAACACATTCTTCTTTGCCAACCCTCATCTGCCCGCAGCAGAGAGAGTTTTTTGACCTTGAACAACAGCTTCTCAGACCAACAATCATATTCACTCAAAAACTACCTACAAACATATGTTCATGTTGCAGTATAACAAAATATCGTGTATGTCATTTTTCAATTTTATTGAGCATAATAGGTTAACTAGATGAGAATAATAGCTACTTTGGTAAAGGATAATAGGGTACCCAAGGCTATCCAGGTAGAGAGGGTACTTTGTGTTTCCACTCGTAAGTGGTAAAGCTGGCCTTTTCCCCAGCTTCTTCCATCTCCACTAGAGGCTTAGGCCTTGAGGGAGTGCTGCAAGGCATTCTGCTAGAGCCAGGTAATCTGGGAGCAATTCCACATACTCCAGTGCCAGAATGCATCTGATCAATTTGCCTGAAATGGAGACAATGCTGTTGGCCACCTTGTATGAAGGCTTGGTCTGCTTCCCTTCCCCTGCTGGCTTGGAAACAGGCAACCCTGTAGACGATAGCACTGAACCTAAGCTTCACAGTGTGGTGTAGAGTCGATGCAGATGACACAGGAAGAAGTGGAAGAAAAGGAGGGGAAGAGTGGAATACTTGACAAAGAAGAAGGAAGGGAAGCTGCTACACTAGCTGGAGTTGGCAGAAGTGAGTGAACCTTGGACTGGCAAGGGCAGGAAGGCATAGCGGCTAATCAATAGCCTGCCATTATCATTTCCTAAAATCATGCGTATGCTATCCTCACAAGGAAATGAAGCCCCTCTGACATGCTGCCTGACACGTATGACGTGATCAAGATACTGCACCAATGGTCATGTCACTGTTCAACAAGCTAAAATGCATGCAAACGTGTACCTAAATTGAGTATGCATGCCAACATATACTTAGACTTTAGCAAAATCGACATATAATTGTCTAAATTTTTGAGCAGTGCACTATAGCATAATCTGGAGCATAATCAGTGAAGCCCTACTAAAACATTTCTGAAGTACCCTCATAGTGTGAGGATTACAGGAAATAAGCATGATTCTAAACTACAGTTGGCTGATGGAGAAAGCAAATCTCATACCAGATTCAGTTACAGGGGGTGAAATGGGGCCATGCAAAGAGGGAGCTAAACTAGAAACAGATGGAATAGGAGTGGGAAAAGATGGACCAACTGCAGAAACAGTTCCTTGAAGTGATGGTGTAAGTAGTGGTGGAGTGCTGGCATCTGAAAATAGTAGTAGTGACCTTCTTCTAATATACAATGCAAACACCCATAAAACCAAAGGTATGCCCACATTTGCGCATTTCCTTGGTTGGGCTGTGTCAGCAGTCATGTGACAACAGCATGTCTTTTTCGTGCACAGGCTCGGTAGCAAGTCTCTAATCTACTTGTCCAAGTTCGTGGACACTCATATGTAAATGTGCTATAGCTTGTTATATGCGTTTCTTCTCTACTGTGGTGTCCATCTATAGTATTATTCCCAGACCTCTATATAATCAGTAGCTATGTCTTGAAGTCACATGATGTTCCCAACATGGCAATCTGATTGGCTTACCAAGTCCAAGAAATTATGCAAAGGTAACCAGGTACTCTTTTAATATGAGGTATGGTGCTGAAGGGAGTTATTGTGAGGTCAGCTGTGCATTGATATATTGTCTCTGTGGGATTTCCTTGTTTGGGGAAATATCAGCTACAAAGGCAAGTTGAGATACTAAAGGATTTCCTGTTTATTGATCATGAAAGTGTTTAATGTGAGTATTACATTACAGTTAGCAGATGGAGAAATCTAATCTATCAGTAAGCATACCAGAGTCAGTTGCAGGGGGTGAACTAGGGCCAGGCAAAGAGGAAGCAAAACTAGAAACAGATGGAGTAGGAGTGGGAATAGATGGACCAGCAGCAGGAACAGTTCCTTGGGGTAGTGTTGTAGGTGGTGGTGGACTACTGGCGTCTAAAACAGTACAGGTATATAAGACAATAGCTTGTAATGCTCTCAGTACTAGTGAGTGTCTTACTGTCAGTATCAGTGTCCGTTGTGTCAGGAGGGTTGTTTTGGATATTCTCCACTACCTCCTGGACAGACTTGCTCTCATTTGATTGCAGAGAAACATTGCTCTTTTCACTCTCAGTGGATGATGGCAGTAGAGAAGAGCTGCTATTCAGGTCTTCAAAAGTGGATAAGAGTAGTATGTTTTGAAATGACAGGTCATATAATTTTACACATTAAGGTACACAACACCAAGAGCAGAAAATACATCATCTTACCATTTTTCACAAGGTTATGCTTCATATTCTTATCCACATTGGATTGAACCAAATCACGTTCAGCTGAATCAAAAGGACATTCATTTAAACAAAGGTATAGTACAGATTTACCCACTTACAATAAGCAATATCACAGAGCTTAAAGTTGATCCCCTTGAAAGGAAATTTTGTGCAGGTGGGAACTTTTAGTTCACCTATAGAATCAATTATAGACACTCACATTGACTATGAACATAACAGGTCTAGTTCTTGACAGGCATATACAAGTGTAAATTATGGGAATTACCAGAAATAGTAAATGTCTTTTGATCAGGAAGCATTTCAACTGGTTGTTTTGGATGGCTACACTCTGGTTGACTCAAACCATGGTATGGTTCTAGATAAAATTATGTGTACAAAATGATATTCCCTATTATAACCACATAATCAACTAATGCACCTGAACTCTTCACTGGTGGTACTGGAGGGCTATATTTCATACTGCTCACAGCATGATATGAACCTGTGCAATCACAATAAACACATGTTTCAAATGTGGCATTAGAACATTTTGTTACACCCAACAATTTTGTGTACCTCCTCTGGATACTCTTCGGTCAGTTGTCCTTGGAGTAAATCTTCCACTAAAAAGCTGAGTTAACATGGCATGAACTGCAAAGTGATGTAAGCTGTGCTACATAACTGCAGTCACTCAAATTGAACATATACATATCTTTGAACACTGAATAGTTATTGCATATCCGGACTGTGAACTTAACTTACTATTAGTGGGAAGGTCGGCTCCTCCATTCATCTATATATAATGATGCAAGTATGAATGCATGGAACTGATTGTGAGCTAAGGAAACGTACATTACGAAATGTCCATATCAGATCTTCATAAAAGCTGTCAGCATCATCAGGATGGTATTTTAGAACTTCCAATTGGAACATCTCCTGTTATAGTCAATAAACCACAGTTGTAGGATTGCACGTAATGTATATACAACTCACAGTAGTGAGCATCTTATTCATGATAAGAAACTGTAATGGCGATGTAGCCCCACTCAGAAATTCAATTCTGATGTCATCTGGACTCTGAATGATTATTGGTGACTATAAAACCTTGTGTCTCTTATAATCACACACTTACTAGACTGTTGGATAAGACTCCATGAAAGAAATTTGCCACAGCTACATTACCCATGGCACGTGCAACCTCCTCAAGATTGTCATGCTGGAATGTGAAACATAATACTGTAATGTATACGGCATAGAAAAGGAAACTTTTCGCAATAATAATAATAAACTTTTCGTAATAATAATAATAATAAACCTTTTGTAATAATAATAATACAAATCTCTGGGCCGTGTTAACTCACAGGTATGACTGGACTATTCATTATAGCAGACACACATATTTGACTGAAGTGTCTCAAGACTTCATCTATCTTGTGTTGGTTTTCTGGAATATGCAATACCTCTGGGGGCTACATATAGTGGAACATAACACATGCTTGTATGTAAATATCCTGTATATACCTACATGTTCATTCATACAGTGACTACACATAATCCATAACTAACCCCATATTGCTCTGGAATGAGGCTTGCCTATATATGGAAAACAAACCAGATAACAACCACAGATAAGCCTCACTTGTGTATACTAGGATAGTACTCACTTGATCAAGTTGGGGGTAGTTCACAGCTTGCATGTACATAAGGATATTTTCAGCTAATAACTCCATCTGGTTTTGCTGTGCTTTCATCAAAGCTTGCTTCTGTGTGAAAATAAAATGCTCCATGCAATGTATAGGTGTATCTCGTATTTCCTTGCAACAACTTACCGCTCCTCCAAGTATTTCAAGTAATTTCTCAGTGTAATAGTACTTCTCAGTCTTCACAGAAGTAATGATTGGAGTGGAGAGCTACATACAAGTAACCACTGAACAACATTCGTTATTCTAATTTGAGGATCTTACCCCCATCATGGATTTGTCTATGTGTTCACACTCTAGCAGTACGTGAAATGTTTCAATATGATCACCAATAATTGAGAATCCAATTGCCGGCATTGTATCCTATTAGTGGAAGCAACATCAAATAGATTAGTGTATATGATGATTATATTATTTTCCTTCCTACAGAACACAAGAAATTGACATTGGCTCCTTTGTCAATAAGCAGTTTGACCATCTCTTTAAATCCATTCCTAGCTGTATGAGCAAGTGGCGTCATCTCCACGATGCCTTCCACTGCACCAGGTTGGAACTACAAGGTATAAAGTAAGAGTACAATAAATATACATACATGTGCAATTTGGACCTTACTCGGACAGCATCAATCACAGCTCCCTTGTCTATGAGTGCTGAAGCAATAATGTAGTTATTTGCTGACACAGCCACAAAGAGTGGGCTATTACAATCCTATAGGACATGAAATAAGGAGTATAAGTACAACTGTGAAGTTTTACTTGTGTACTTACATCTCCACACTTGTTTACATCTGCTCCTTCCTCCAACAGCACCTGGGCAACATTCCAGTGATTGCTAGTGCAGGCTTTAAGTAGTGAAGTGACATTATCCTACAAAACATTTATTTGAAAAGCATTGTTTACCAACAGGGAATTCCAATTCTCACATTTCCAGTGGCATTCACATCAACTCTGTACTTGAGCAATAGTTTGACCAATCCAACATGGCCTTGGTAGCTAGCCTCTACAAGAGGACGATGCCAGCCCTGTATAGAAGAATATAGTCTTGGTAGTATATTTAGCATTTTTTTAGTTCTCACTGACATTAGAAGATCCATTTGGATTAGCACCATGATCTAAAAGTAGTTCAGCTGAAGTGACAGCTACACACTTGCAAGCAATTGAAAGGGGAGAGCACCCACTGGACTACAGTAGAACCAGTAGTAAAAATAAGAATAACAATGATGTCATAGGTATGATATAGACATACCTGTGACCCCAAGTCCACTGAAATGTGTAGTTGTTTGTACTTGCTCAAGAGACACTCCAGAATAGCTTTGTTTCTCAGAGTCTCCGGATAATGAAGACAGCCATCACCTCTCTTGAATCATTGGATGATATAACATGTACATGTTCATATAAATCATTTGCAGTAGACAGAAGTTGCTGTAGACTATACGTACCTTGTCTAGGACTTCTGGGTCAGCTCCATGATCAATTAGCATTCGAACAATTCTGTCCTGACCTTTAACACATGCGTACATGAGTGGAGTCCTCCCCTGCGAAAAAGATGAGCTTGTACACATAAACGCACATGTTGCTCAGTCAAAGTAACCACAGGTAAACCTTTATTATGTAGAAGTACAGTGTGGACTGTTAACCCACATTCATTTTGTGGCTCGACTTTACTGAACATGATGTGGGCATAATGTACCTCACTACTGCGTGAACCCAAATGACTGCCTGATTGAATGAGACTTGTAGCTGTTTTCCAATCATTCTCCATACATGCTTGAAGTAAAGCCTGACCATCATCCTACAAAGAGAAAAATTTTCACTATACTGTGTATAGCATAATATATGAAATTCACCTTTACTGGTAATGAATTGACGCTAATTTGTAGCTTTTCTTGAATCACTGTTAAGGACAAATCATTGACTATAGTATAGGCACTAAGAATACTCAGTACAACACAGTGCGGTATGCACACACTCACGTACCTTGTTTAAGCATGGGAAGTGTCTTGCCTTCTCCACAGTCTGGTATCCACCATATTCGCAAAAATAGCTGTATCTGTTTACTGACATCATTCACTCCAGCTGTGCTTATAATACCATCAATATCGATCTTTGAGTAGCCGAGGTGAGTGGCTAGCCTCGTCCAATGATGTAGTAAGCTCAGTATGAACTCACACACAACAGGTGGATTGCAGCAACCTATATTAGGGGAGAGGGAAAGTGAAAGCTGTTTGTGTTATAAGAACTAGGGTCTTCGGGGCCAGCACCTCCATTGCCCATGATTATGGCACACATATATTACATGCAGCGACAACAGTCGGACAAGTATTATGTCTAGGGTTTCAAACATTGAATCCCACCTCTCAATGTAACATGGGATAATACCAAAGTCACACACTATGATTCAAAATAGTATTCATTTAGAACACAATCGTATAGCTATATGGCTTACAGTATGGAAGCAGCACTGATACATATTTTCCAAGGGATGGTGTCAGAAGTAGCCCCAATACCAGATCTGGAACAGAGAATCCAGGTTTATCATGGATGGCCTGTTGGATGATATCCTTAAGGTTAGCTGATGAGCCTCCTCTTAGACCAAGAGCATTTTTCAACTGGGCAGCATTTGGTAGCACAACGTTGACATGTACCCTCCCCAAATCTGCAATACATCAATATATAATGTGGCAATAAGGCTTGGATTGCCGTGGTTGACGTCATTTGTTTTAATGATTTGGCAGAGCCAGAAGCTCAGTTGGTAGAACACCTTGTCTGGAACACAGTATCAAGTGTCTGAATCCTGCTCTAAAAATGACTATGTTGTGTTGTCATTGAGTATTCAAGTACATGTATTTACCGTAATGTTCAATACTTGGCTGATTCAACTCTGAAAGGACTGTATAAAAGATAAAGCATTTAGAGCCATCAGCAAATGTTTGAATGATCAAGCAACCTTACCAGCCCGGCGCAGTGTGTCAGTGGCCATGTGCCGACACCAAGCATTCTGTGAGGACTCATAACAGTCAAGCAGGGACAGGTAGAGGTTTTCTATCACTTTCTGACTGTCAGGTTCTGCCGCAATTCCTGTCAAAACTCTGTGTAAATTCGTTGCATCTTCACTCTCTGGTTTGCTCAGTATTACAGCACAAGCTTTATTTGTTAAAACTTTGTGGGCAACAAGAAAGGGGAGGAGCTTCCGGATACACTGACATTGTAGCAGGTCTGAAGATACCACAGTAATGACTCTGTGGGCATATTTGCTTCCTATATGTTGGTATTAGACATGACATACCTATTTCATCTCTACAACAAAATACACGTATACACATGTAGAGATCTAAATGTATGTATGTCAGTGAGTCAATTCTGTACTAGCTAGTGTCAGAAAATGAGTCTTTAATCGTCTGAGAATGCTTAAAAACACGAGTTTCACCTTTCGTTCAGGGGGTACATAGCGTACAACCCACCGTAAGTTGCCTCTGTCGTTGGTTGAATATCCTTTAGCCGTACAGCATCCCAGACTGTATCATCCTTTACAAAGAGAGCGTCCATCTCCTTGACTCGCTTTCGTTAGGTCGAGTCGATTGACCCAGCCCTTAGAACTACCCCAGATTCCGCTCACGAAAAATTTAGGTCCCGTACATCACTCCGCGATTACACCGTATAGCCCCTCCCCTTTTACTGTCTCGTTAGCTGTCTGTACAACTCTTAAACCAATTTCTACCAATGGTATTACTGTCTATCCAGCAGGGTAAGTATTTTATAGGCATTCAAGACAGAAGTTGCCAAATGTTCGTCACAATTGGAACAATGCGCGTACCTGTTTTGCGGCAGCGGATTTCCATTGACATTGCGCAACTATTAAATAGAGCATATTATACTGAAGAGGGTTTTGAGTGTTCACTGTTCACTTACATGTAACTAGCTACACATGTGTCACAGAATCCCATAGCTATATACTCAAGAACTACAGAAAACGTTGTGGTTTTTATGCTTGTACTGCTACAATTGTGGTTTTATTCTTGTTCTGCTACAATTATCGAACATTGCAGATATCAGCTCCAAGTTCCCTGACGGCACACACATTGAGGATGTTTCTAATCCTCCCATTGAGAGCTGAATCAGGTAGGAATGAGTCTCCACTGGCACACTCAGCCACATCCAGACTGGCGATACTAGTGGGGCAATCGGGGTTGACCCTTACTAATAGCCAATCAAGAGTCAAGGATGGTGCAGTGATAACCCAATTTTGAATGATGTCCAGCATATAGGAGAGTGTATCATTAGTGGGAGAAGGGTTAACAAGTGTGGAACGATAGGTGACTGTGGTAGGGTTGCCATGGCAAACAAACAATCCTCGTCTCAGAAACTGTTCTGAGAATTCAGTGCAGTTTGTACATTGCTCACAAATGATACGAGTTATGTGAGACTGCAACTGAGCTCCAATACGTTCCCTGGTCTCCAGCTGTGAAAGTATTGTGGAGATGACCCCACTTGCTCATGCAGCTGGCAAGGGATTTATAGGGATG
This sequence comes from Theonella swinhoei, assembly GCA_963970385.1. NCBI lineage: Eukaryota > Metazoa > Porifera > Demospongiae > Tetractinellida > Theonellidae > Theonella > Theonella swinhoei. The sequence continues at coordinate 1,733,889 of OZ019951.1, read as the reverse complement.
GTTAAACTGCTGATACTCCATCTGGTTCTGCTGTGCTCTCATCATAGCTTGTTTCTGTGTGTAAAATCAATGCTATGTATATGCTTATTTCCTTGCAACAATTTACCGCTCCTCCAAGCATTTCAAGTAATTTGACAGTGTAATAGTACTTCTCAGTCCTCACAGAAGTAATGATTGGAGTGGAGAGCTAAATACAAGTACCATTGAACAATATTCTTTATACATATTTAGGAGTTGTTACCCCAATTATGGATTTGTCTAGGTGTTCACACTCCAGCAGTAGGTGAAATGTTTTAATATGATCACCAATTATTGAGAACGCAAGTGGTGGCATCGTATCCTATCAATGGTGGCAACAAAGTATACATTACTGTGATATCTTATTTTTCCACCCTACAGAACACAAGAAATTGACATTGGCTCCTCCTTCAATCAGCAGTTTAACCATCCCTATAAATCCCTTGCCAGCTGCATGAGCAAGTGGGGTCATCTCCACAATACCTTCCACTGCACCAGGTTGGAACTACATAGAGTGTAAAATAAATAAACATATGTGTGCATTGTTGACCTTACTCGAACAACATCAATCATAGCTCCCTTGTTTATGAGTGCTGAAACAATATGGTAGTTATTTGCTGACACAGCAGCAAAGAGCGGGCTAGTGCAATCCTATAGGATATGAAATAAGTACAATGGAAAATTTTTTACTTGTTTACTTACATCTCCACACTTGTTAATGTCTGCTCCTTCGTCCAAGAGCACCTGGGCAACACTCCAGTGATTGCTGGTACAGGCTTTAAGTAGTGGAGTAACATTATCCTACAAAACGTTTATTTGAAAAAACATTGTTCACCAATAGGGAATTCCGATACTCACCTTTCCAGTGGCATTCACATCAACTCTGTACTTGAGCAACAGTTTGACTAACCCAACATGACCTTGGTAACTAGCCTCTACAAGAGGACGATGCCGGCCCTGTATAGAATAAAACCAGAATATAAATGCTCTTTAAGCATCTCTGAAGTTCTGACATTAGAAGAACCATTTGGATTGGCACCATGAGCTAGAAGTAGTTCGGCTGAATTGACAGCTACACACTGGCACGCAATTGAAAGGGGAGAGCACCCACTGGACTGTAGTAGTGGTAAGAATAACAATGATGTCATTGGTATGCCACAGAGTACTACATGTACATACCTGTGACCCCAAGTCCACTGAAATGTGTAGTTGTTTGTACTTGCTCAAGAGGCACTCCAGAATAGCTTTGTTTCTCAGAGTCTCCGAATAATGAAGACAGCCATCACCTCTCTTGTTGGATTGTACAGATGCATATAATCAGTTGCAGCAGACAGTGGTCGCAGTAGACTATATGTACATATACCTTGTCTAAGACTTCTGGGTCAGCTCCATGATCAATTAGCATTCGAACAACTCTTTCCTGACCTCTAATGCATGCGTACATGAGTGGAGTTCTCCCCTGGGAAAAAATGAGCTTGTACACGTAAATATATACACATGTTGCTGAGTCAAAGTAACCACAGGTAAATGTAGTACCTCACTACTACGTGCATCCAAATGACTCCCTGATTGAATGAGACTTGTAGCTGTCTTCTAATCATTCTCCATACATGCTTTGAGCAAAGCCTGACCGTCATCCTACAGTGAGCAAAAACCTTCATAACAATACACTCCAGTGTATATAGCACACAAAATTCACCTTCACAGGCAATGGCTTGACGCTAATCTGCAACTTTTCTTGAATCACTGTTAAGGACAAATCATTGAGTACAGTAGGCACTAAGAACACTAAGTACAACACAGTATGGCATGCACACACTCATGTACCTTGTTTAAGCATGGGAAGCGTCTTGCCTTCTCTACAGTCTGGTATCCACCATATTCGCAAAAATAGCTGTATCTGCTTACTGACATCATTCACTCCAGCTGTGCTAATAATACCATCAATATCAATCTTTGAGTAGCCGAGGTGAGTGGCCAGCTTCGTCCAATGATGTAGTAAGCTCAGTATGAACTCACACACAGCAGGTGGATTGCAGCAACCTATAATACATATGAAGAAGGAGGGAGAGGGAAGCTGTTTGTGGCATAGGAACCAGGACCTCCAGAGGGCCAAAGCCTACATTGCCCACAGAGTATGTAATTTGGATCACACATATATCACATATAGCGACAACAGTGGGACAAGATTCACGTCTAGGGTTCCAAACAACTCTTAATGTAACCTGGACCCATACTAAAGTCACACACAAAATAACTATTCACTTAGAACGAAATCACTATAGCTTACAGTATGGGAGCAACAATGACACATATTTTCCAAGAGATGGTGTCAGAAGTAGCCCCAATACCAGGTCTGGAACAGAGAATCCAGGTTTTTCACGGGTGCCTTGTTGGATGATATCCTTAAGGTTAGCTGATGAGCCTCCTGTGAGATCTCTTAGACCAAGAGCATGTTTCAACTGGGCAGCATTTGGTAGCACAACTTTGACATGTACCCTCTTCAAATCTGTTTAATGCACCAAAACATAACATGGCGATGTTTGGATTGCCTGTACATCAGTGTGACCTCATTTTATGTATGAGCCAGCTAATCAGCTCAGTTAGTACGAGCACAATGAACACAGTAGGTGGGGTTTGAATCCTGCTCTAAAAATGACTACTTGAGTGAGTTGTATTTTCATTGAGTAATGAAGTACATGTATTTACCGTAATAGTCAATACTTGGCTGATTCAACTCTGAAAGGACTGTATGAAAGAATGAAAGATAAACCATTCACAGCCATCAGCAAATGTTTAAATGATCATGCAACCTTACCAGCCTGGCGCAGTGTGTCAGTGGCCATGAGCCAACACCAAGCATTCTGTGAGGACTCATAACAGTCAAGCAGGGACAGGTAGAGGTTTTCTATCACTCTCTGACTGTCAGGTTCTGCCGCAATTTCTGTCAAAACTCTGTGTAAATTCTTTGCATCTTCACTCTCTGGTTTGCTCAGTATTACAGCACATGCTTCATTTGTTAGAACTTCATGGGTAACAAGAAAGGGGAGGAGCTTCCGGATACACTGACATTGTAGCAGGTCCGAAGATACCACATTAAGGACTCTATGAGGGTATTTGCTTCCTGTATGTTGGTATTGGACATGACATATCTACTTCATCTCTACAACAAAACACATTTATACACATGTATATAGTACATGTATGTCAGTGAATTAATCTGTACTAGCTAAGTGTCAGAGGATGAGCCCTAAAACAGTCTTTCATCTGCTCTCTGAGAATGCTTAAAAACACGAGTTTCACAGTTTCGCTCAGGGGTGTAGCTACATGTAGGTCAGTGCATAGCGTACAACCCACCGTAAGTTGCCTCTGTCGTTGGTTGAATATCCTTTAGCCGTACAGAGTCCCAGACTGCACCATCCTTTACAAAGAGAGCGTCCATCTCCTTGACTTGCTTTCGTTAGGTGGAGTCGATTGACCCAGCCCTTAGAACTACCCTTTAGAGCCCCGATTCCGCTCACGAAAAATTTAGGTCCACTCCGCGATTAAATCTACGTACCGCGAACTCACCGTATAGCCCCTCCCCTTATACTGTCTAATTCCTAGTTGTCTATACAACTGTTAAACCAATTTCTACCAATGGTATTACTGTCTATCCAGCAGGGTAAGTATTTTATAGGCATTCAAGACAGAAGTTGCCAAATGTTCGTCATAATTGGAACAATGCCTGTTTTGCTGCAGCGGAGTTCCATTGACATTGCACAACTATTAAATAGAGCATATTATACTGAAGAGGTTTTTGAGTGCTCACTGTTCACTTACATGCAACTAGTTACACATATGGCACAGAATCCGATAGCTATATACTCAAGAACTACAGAAAATGTTGTGGTTTTTATTCTTGTTCTGCTACAATTGTGGTTTTATTCTTGTTCTGCTACAATTATCGAACATTGCAGATATCTGCTCCAAGTTCCCTGACCGCACACACATTGAGGATGTTTCTAATCCTCCCATTGAGAGCTGAATCAGGTAGGAATGAGTCTCCACTGGCACACTCAGCCACATCCAGACTGACGATACTAGTGGGGCAATCGGGGTTGACCTTTACTAATAACCAATCAAGAGTCAAGGATGGTGCAGTGATGACCCAATTTTAAATGATGTCCAGCATATAGGAGAGTGTATCATTAGTGGGTAAAGGGTTAACAAGTGTGGACCGATAGGTGACTGTGGTAGGGTTGCCATGGCAAACAAACAATCCTCGTCTCAGAAATGTTCTGAGAATTCAGTGCAGTTCATACATCGCTCACGAATGATACGAGTTATATGAGACTGTAACTGAGCTCCAATACGTTCCCTGGTCTCCAGCTGTGAAAGGAATACGTAAATGAAGACTAACACACCCACTTTCACACATACAATCATATACATGCATGTGACTTACTCCCCAGCTGAGACAATAGTCCACAGGTCCAAACTGTATCTGAAAATATTTTTATCTGCAGATTATGGTATATATTACATTGATTATGGTAGGTATTGAAGACTTAAACTTATAAACTCACCAAAAGTAAAGGAAACAGTAGTGATGAGGCTGTCTACTTCTGAAGAAAATGAGAAAAGGTGTGTCGATATCCCAGTATGCTGTCATCAACACTCATTTCCAATGATGTCACATTTATTGAGGTATGTTCAGTCATTAGAACACCAGTTTCATTGAAATAACTCTCGTAGTGCACTTTGGTTGGGAAGAGTGGAGATCCATTCCACTTTATTTTAAGAGAAGTAGCATTTTTTGACTTTAGTGATATTACCATTGGTGCTGTGAGAAAATATATATTATGTGCAATGAGCCTTTTATTATTATGACCATTGGAATATTGAGCCCTCTGACGTGCAAAAAACGATAGAGTAATATAGCCTGCATGCATATTGCTTTGGCAATGGCAGATTTAAATTTAATGCTGACTATATACCACTTGGCCATGGGTACATAATAATTATACTCACCTTCACTTTGATAAAGTCCAATATAATAAAATCCTTTTATTATACCATATCCTGTGTTTACTGTAATGTTACAGCAATATATACCAGAGTCACTCCCACTATTACGATACAAATCAACTCTCTGAGCATGACTACGCTGATATATAGCCACACTTGATGGTAGTACTGTCCCATTGGGAAAGGTCCAGTATCCTCTACCATGGCCCTGATATCGAGTACAGCATGTCTCCACATCAGTATGACATTGAACACTGTCACTGTGAGAAGTCCCCACTAGACTGAGATCCAAGTAGCTGTGGTTAGCTAAAGCATTTCCCATGAAGGTGACCTGAGGATATTCTTCAGCCTGACAGTGAACACTGAAGCAGAGCCAGACACACACAACTGCAATCTTTACCACAGCCATCATCTACATGAATTAGGGACACTATATACTACATATGGTAAGTTCATGGCTACAAATATTTGGCTCGAACCATGTTCATTAGACCATACATAGTCATTTCTCTGTTGTATCATCTTGCATTCATTGATTATGTTCTGGCAACTAGCTGTATAGGCTTTTAAAAATGTTGGCTGTAATTATTTAGACAAAAGTTGTAGTCACTCAGGTATAGCAAGGAAACACATACTAAATGTCATATCATTTCTCTCTCAGTACAAAAGCTAGCTAGCTAGGAGAGTATTAATGTTTCGCAAGTCAATTACTGAATGAGGCTCACCTATATATGGAAAACAAAGCAGATAACAACCACAGATAAGCCTCACTTGTGTATACTAGGATAGTACTCACTTGATCAAGTTCGGGGTGGTTCACAGTTTGCATGTACATAAGGATATGTTCAGCTAATGACTCCATCTGGTTCTGCTGTGCTTTCATCAAAGCTTGTTTCTGTGTGTGAAATCTATGCTATATATATGCTTACTTCCTTGCAACAATTTACCGGTCCTCCAAGCATTTCAAGTAATTTGTCAGTGTAATAGTACTTCTCAGTCCTCACAGAAGTAATGATTGGAGTGGAGAGCTAAATATACATAACCATTGAACAATATTCTTTATACATATTTAAGAGTGTTACCCCCATTATGGATTTGTCTAGGTTTTCACACTCCAGCAGTAGGTGAAATGTTTCAATTTGATCACCAATTATTGAGAATGCAAGTGGTGGCATCGTATCCTATCAATGGAAGCAACAAAGTATACATTACTGTGATATCTTATTTTTCTTCCCTACAGAACACAAGAAATTGACATTGGCTCCTCCCTCAATCAGCAGTTTAACCATCCCTATAAATCCCTTGCCAGCTGCATGAGCAAGTGGGGTCACCTCCACAATACCTTCCACTGCACCAGGCTGGAACTACATAGAGTGTAAAATAAATAAACATATGTGTGCATTGTTGACCTTACTCGAACAATGTCAATCACAGCTCCCTTGTTTATGAGTGCTGAAGCAATGTGGTAGTTATTTGCTGACACAGCAGCAAAGAGTGGGCTATTACAATCCTATAGGACATAAATTAAGACCATATCAGGTACTAAGTACAATTAAAAGGTTCTACTTGTCTACTTACATCTCCACACTTGTTTACATCAGCTCCTTCATCTAAGAGCACCTGGGCAACACTCCAGTGATTGCTAGTGCAGGCTTTGAGTAGTGGAGTAACATTGTCCTACAGAAATCCATTGAAGAGCTTAATTATTCACCAAAGGGAAACTTCACCTAATTCCAATTCTCACCTTTCCAGTGGCATTCACATCAACTCTGTACTTAAGTAACAATTTGACCAACCCAACATGACCTTGGTAACTAGCTTCTACAAGAGGACAATGCCGGCCCTATATAGAATGAACTATATATTAGTAAATGGTGTACACACATATGCATTCCTCTGACATTAGAAGATCCATTTGGATTGGCACCATGAGCTAAAAGTAGTTCAGCAGCATTGACAGCTACACACTTGCAAGCAATTGAAAGGGGAGAGCACCCACTGGACTGTAGTGGTAAGAATAACAATAATGTCATAGGTATGCCACAGAGAACTACATGTACACACCTTAGCCTCATACCAAGCTCTTTCCGGGGCGGGGGGGGATCCGGAGCCTGGTACACACTGTATGCGCAGGCGTTTCATTAAGATTTTAAAAGCACGAGTTTGGGTGGGGCGTGTTGTAGATGACGTACAGGAAAGCAGTATGCATCAATGACTACGCCATCCTATTTACGATTCTACTCGACTTCTCTATCTGACCATCTACCAGCTACTATATAGTGCCTCAGAAGCACAGATCAGATGGCTGTTACTAACTAAACTCCGAGTCCACCCTGCTTCCTGAAGACCTGAAGACATGAAGCCTTTACAGACCTGATTTCACACCCTGCGGACTTGATTAACCATAAGAGAAACGAGCGGCAATACAATGACAAGGCTCTTGTCTCTGCCATGCTTCTTGTCAAAAAACGTGATCGCGCTCTTTTCCCTCCCCCCCCCCTCCCCCCCTTGGAAAGAGCCTGGATATGAGGCTAGTACATACCTGTGACCCCAAGTCCACTGAAATGTGTAGTTGTTTGTACTTGCTCAAGATACACTCCAGAATAGCTTTGTTTCTTAGAGTCTCCGGATAATGAAGACAGCCATCACCTCTCTTGAATCATTAGATGAAATAACTTGTGCACATGCATATAAATCAGTTGCAGCAAACAGCAGTTGCAGTAGATTACCTTGTCTAGGACTTCTGGGTCAGCTCCATGATCAATTAGTATTCGAACAATTCTGTCCTGACCTTTAATACATGCATACATGAGTGGAGTCCTCCCCTGGGAAGAGATGAGCTTGTGCATATTAACACATATGCAATTGAGTCAATTATATAGATGTACAGTGTGAAATGTTAACACACATTCATTTTGCAACTTGGCCTATACATACGTATGTACTTTACTGAACATATTTGAACTGGTGTGTGCATACATGTATACATAAGATGTACCTCACTACTACGTGCACCCAAATGACTCCCTGATTGAATGAGGCTTGTAGCTGTCTTCCAATCATTCTCCATACATGCTTTGAGTAAAGCCTGACCATCATCCTACAAAAAGCAAAAACATTCATAACAGTACACTACAGAAATCTAAGAGACGGTTGTGGTGTTTGCTGTTGAGGTAGCAGTATACATACTGTGCAACTTTTGCAATGTTGCACTTTCTCATTACATCGCTTACTACAAAGCATCCATTAAATTTTCATAACCCTCTCCCACAAGTTACAAATGTGGTGGCTAAAGGGAATGAAACTGGGCCTTTATCATGCATCCTTGCCTTCCCACACCTTCTTTTGAAGATAAAATTAATAATAATGAGCCTCACTCTTACTTGTGTGGGTTGAGGGAGCATTGATGAACTGTTTGATGATTCCATGTCACTGCCTCCTTCACTGGTTGTAGCACTGCCAGGAGGAGCTCTCTCGGTGTGAAGTCACTTTCACCAGCTATTTGTCTGCTCCACACGCAACGTCAGTCAGTACAGCCGAATCGCCAACGTACAAATCACGTGAGTTTTATTTGCAACATTACGTCATTATAGTACTCCAATGGCGGCGTTTGTGACGGACGCACGTGTGACGAAGAATGGGTGGGTCTATACAGTAATGTGCGGACGTAGAAACGCTCGGTAGCAGGTCAAACGTAGAACTGAAAGCGTATTTAAAAGACCTGTGGAATTAAAGGAGCCAAACTGCACGGGTCAGAGACGTTGTTCAAGGTAAGAGAGGATGATGTAATAATTGTTTGTGTGTGTTTATAGGAAAAAATATTTTTAATTAAATAGTGGACTGCTAGAACAAGCTGATAGCTAGCTATGTTTTAGTCCTACTTATGTTCTATTAGTTAAATAAATGCTGTATTTTTGTGTCTTTGCCAAAATAGATTCCTGACAGTAAAAAGGTGACTATGGCCATAATTGGCTTGTGTCACCAATTTGATGTGATATTTCAAGCATTTGAATATGAACTAGGTATTATATCTACATCTACAACGACTTATTCTCTATTCCAAACACTCTATGCTGATGTATGATGTTGCTCTAGTGGGTTTTTACAGGTGGGAATGTATGTAGCAATTCTTTGGTGCCACAGAAGCTATATGTATGACATAGGCGGCGGAAGCGGGGGGCTTTGGGGGGGCTATTATTATTAACCGTCGGCGCGCGCATGCGCAGGGTTACAGTCGGTGCGTAGGACAGCGACATGGCGTGTGGTTCCGGTGTGAGTCACTCTCTGTTGTGAGTCACTCTCTGTTGTTTTGATAGAGCCTCCGGCAGTTTCCATTACGCTCTAACTACGCTCGACGATGTCCCAGTTCGAGGCGAACCAACAGTCAGGGCTCTATCCTAGAGATTATTTCTGTTTCTGGCGTGCCTACATGCTGTCTCTGTACCGTCTGGTGGTCTGATATGGAACAGAGCGAGTACTTTGGCTCTCTGAGAACTCTTGGACTGATTTAAGAATTGCGTGCTGTGTGTAATTTGCCATGTATTGTATTGTACATGCCGATGCCCTATGGGTCCAGGCTAAATGAACCTTTGAACCTTTGAACCTTTGAACCTTCGTAGTTGTGTGTCTGGTTCTGGAGCATCTGTTCGTCCTGAAAATGCTGTCACATACTCAGCGGGCAACGGAGGTCAAACAATTTGTGGAGATTCTCTGAAACCGCTCCATTGCAGAGATCCAACACTCCCTCCGCTAAAGGCCATACGAACCGGCGGCCATTTTCCTGCGGAAAGTGCGCATGCGCATTATGCCCTAATAGTACGTACGTGGTGCCGAGGGTTCTGTGCTTTAGTGCATCCTATATACTTCGTGCAACCCTAGCCCGTGAGCCTGGTTTCAGCCAAAGGCAGGGGATGATAGCATGCAACAATCATAACATGCGTAAGCAGCGTAACCCCATATCCCTACATCTGTAAATACTAAAAGGGGATCTGAATTTGTCTGCATGCTTGCTGCACTTTGACCTTGTTTCTATACCTTTTGGCACTTTAATCCCCTACATCCTTCAACATAGTAAAATATTTTTACACTTTTGAACTTACAATACACCACTGTCAAATACACATTGCACTTGTTTAAAAAGGCATGCAAAAAACGTCACATATAATACACGAACTAAATGGTAGAACAGTTCGAAACTCTAAGCTTACATATGAAAAGAACTAATTTAAAATATTGTTTGGTTATTGGAAACTGCTGTTCGGACAGTACAAACATGGTACGTCTTTCATAGGCTCCAACTGTCCCGGAATCTCCCGGATTTTTAGAATTTGTCCCAGGTGACCGAGTCCCGGACGGACGTACAGTGTGTCCCGGAAAATGGCGTACGTCGATCGTCGCAACGGCAGTTTTGCGGGTGTATCGTGGGTGGGGCTATGTGGCTGTGGCTATGGTCCCTGAAGCAATTTTCAACTAGAATATTCGAAGAATACGTACCCCGCGGCGAGTTCGGTCGCTCAGAGAGGCTTTCAACATCATTATGCACAATAAACTACCACGTTATACTGATGGTATATGGTAGGCGAAACACGTGCTCATAGGCATGCTCTCCGTAATTTAAAAGATCTTTCGTGCATCCATCCGTATTTTCACGTAATTTGAAATTATGGTAGGCGGAGCGAACTTCGCTAATTTTTGGAACGGCGGGAAGTCAATACGTTTTTCTCTTATCTTTAAGCCGTATATATACTGTGCATATAGGACGGATTTCAATATTGTTTTAACGACTGAATGGCTGACTGACTGACTGACTGACTGACTGACAGACAGACACAGACAAAACCGGATTGTTTGACCCCGCTCTGCGCATGCGCAGCCGCGGGTAAAAGTTGGAATACAAATATATAGCTACAGAGGAATCACAATCAATTCCGCCATATCCAAAGTTCTGGAAACCTTGATTCTTGATAGGCTGGAACCTCTCTTCATGGAGGCACATCCTAACCAGTCAGCCTACTGGAAGAGTGTATCATGTGCTGACGCAATCTTTGCCACCCAGGATGTGATCAACCGATATTTGCTTGAAGGGGGAAAGGTGTACATATGTCTATATGACTTGGAAAAGGCTTACGACTCAGTAGAGTTCTTTGTTCTTCTGAAGAGACTGTTCCAGGTCGGAGTAAACTCCAAAACATGGCACATACTATGGAGCTGGTATACTGATGGTCATAGTTCAGTTCGCCTGAGACAACATGTGTCACCTGCCTTTGTTCTGGGGCATGGAGTGCGCCAAGGTTCATTTCTGTCACCAGCACTGTTCCTACTCATCATGGACTCTCTCCTACAACAGCTACAATCTCTATCTATTGGAGCGTCAGTGAACAACATGTATGTAGGTGGCTTTATACATGCAAATGATATCCGTATGCTAGCCTCCACCACTTCTACATTAGAAGTACAGATATCAACTGTCAAATGGTTCACTGAAGGCAACTTTTTGAAGGTTAACTCATCCAAGTGTGAGATTGTGGCATTCAAGAAAGCTTCTACAAGAATGAATGAAGAAAGAATTGAAGTTGGTGAGTGTACCTTCTCATTGGGGGGGAGTGCTACCTACATAAGATATCAGTGGAAGGATGATTTGTCATTTTCTCGTGCAATTCAAATTTGTGTCCAGAAAGATCGGAAGGCCTACTTTCAATATGGCAGCATTTATGCATTTCAAGGCAAGGTCCTGACTGTTTTAGTCATATTTTATGCCATTTACATTTATTTTAACAGTTGTGCATATTCCCTTTACTTTATTTTGTGTCGACATTCCTCTTTTCTGTCTCTATGTATGTCATGTCCGGGTGGGCCAATCGACATAGTTGGAGCCTATGGTCTTTACGTCCTGCGAAGCGGTAGTTGTGTTCACGCATCTCTGGTGGATCCTTCGTACGGTTAATTGCACGTTGTTTGGTATTACTCTGCTCCTCATACACCAAGCTAGACGTTAGTATACTCTAAAGAAGTCTAGCATTAGTACTTTTCAACTTTCAAACACACAAAAACATCGCTCGAAACTAGTTGTATACGTTACGGAATAGTACATCCGGTTCAAAATTTGTCAACTCATGCTGACTGCAGCCTTAGATTATTGGGCGAGCGCAGCGAGCCCGTACTAGTGAACTCAATGCCAATTCTGTTTGTATGTACATGTATGTATGTACAGCGGTGTTCATAGATCTTGCAATCTCAAATGCGTGAAGCAACATACGCATGTGCGCAATCCACATGCGCACTTCGAAAGATCAAAGCTGTCGGTTTACGCATGAGACTGCAAGATCTGTGAAAAACGCTGTATGTTTATACGTCATCAACCGACCGCTCAGGGCGCATGTCCCCGCGCAACGCGCAAACGTAGCCGGCCTTGCTTCTTGCATTCTCTAGTTTTATCCATTACGTAAGTGCAATGAACATGTCTAACCAGGTACTCTCCCTTTGGAATGTCCCGCCCCTGCTCGGCACCGCCCACTTACCAATGTTAATCGTTGAAATTAGCTCTTGCGCAATACAAATAGCATGTTAGTCTAGGTAAGTATCATCTACTACTACTGTAAGAGTCAGTCCAGGTGTCTGGAGCCTTCTAATGATGACATCACATGCTGCTTGTTGCTAACACATCTCTAGTGCACTTTGCAACTCTCTAAATGTCCTGCCACTGTCACCAGCATTCAGCCAATACTTCAACACCTACAAAAATAGGAATAAAATCTTACAAAATACAAAATATGCACTGTGCAAGAAATCCTTGAGGCTCTCTCTCTCCTCCTCCGTGAAGGCAGGAGTGTAGTAGTAATACGAACTAGACTCGCTCATGGCTCTTCACCAACATTCACATGGTTAGAGCAGTTCAGCCCTATTAATCTTTATTTTTTACATTACGTAAGTGCAATGCCAATTAATGCATACTACAATGTGGTACTTTCCCCGGGAATATCCCGCCCTCTGCGCCGCTTTATATACTACTAAATATATACACATATACACAGCAAATGAATAAGACCTTATAGTCTACGTATCATCTAGTACTACTGGCTGTACTACTGGCTGGAGATCTAAGAGTCAGTCCAGGTGACTGGAGTCTTCTGATGATGACATCACATGCTGCTTGTTGCTGACACATCTCTAGTGCACTTTGCAACTCTCTAAATGTTCTGCCACTGTCACCAGCATTCAGCCAATACTTCAACACCTACAATAAAATACAAGATATACACCTATGCTCAATTACTCTGCAGATATTTATGCATAATGACTGGGACCAGTATCACACCTGATAATATCTTTCCTCTATCATTGAATAGTCAACACTAATCTTCCTGAGTTTCTCCAGTGGAATGTTGAGTCTCTGTGCAAAGTGAGACAAGATGTGGGCCGGGAGTCGCTGACAGACGTCCAGTATTGCATACTTGTGTGTAGTGACTGAGATATCAATGGTGGCATTGAGAAGCTGCTGAGAATGATCATGTAAATGATCAGTGGATGTACTGAGGTCGTGACCTAGACATGACATAAGATGACATATACACCCTCCATAGATAGTGCTACCTGTACACAAACATTAAAACAACCTGTAGACTAGCTCATGACAAATGTACATTGCATTTCTAAGAAATATATGCTATGAATCACACTCTATATTACATTCATAGAATTCTGTTTGTATATAAATCTATTGAATAGATATTAAAGCTACTCACTGTTTATTGCAGGTTTGGGAGATCTGAGGGACAGTTGTGGTGATTCTTGTACAGGTAGAGGAAAGGAGTGTACATACTGCACAAAATTTTGCATTGTTGCACTTCCTAATTGTATCACTACTTACTACAAAGCATCCATTAAACTTTCATAACCCTCTCCCACAAGTTACAAATGTGGTGGGTAAGGGAATGAAACTGGGTCTTTACCATGCATCCCTGCCTTCCCACACCTTCTTTTGAAGATAACATTAATAATAATGTGTCTCACTCCTGCTTGTGTGGGTTGAGGGAGCATTGATGAACTGTTTGATGATTCCATGTCACTGCCTCCTTCACTGGTGGTATCAACTGCACTGCCGGGAGGGATTCGGTCAATGTGAAGTGTGAGCGGGGGTGACATGTGAGGTGGTGTGCTTTTGGTGATAGAGTGAGCACCACTATAATTGAGTTTGTATGAGGAATGGCTGCTGGACAAGTGGTATCTAATGTCGGTGGCTCAGAGTGGGAAGGAGCAGTGGAGGAGACCGGTCGATCCAGTGTTATCCCTATGTGTAATTACCATAAAATCCAAAGGATAGAGTTTAACAACTGTTCAGAGTTTAAGCATTGGGGATACAGAGGCAGAGAACCTGGGGGGCAGGGGGGCTTGAGCCCCCCCCACTTTTCAATAAGGGGGGGCTGAGCCCCCCCCCCCCCCCCAAATTGGAGATTGTCACAAAGAACATATTAAATACTAATAGCCTATTCAGAATGAATGTGAATAACCCCCCACTTCATGAACGCCGAGCCCCCCCACTTTTGACATGCTGTCTCTGCCTCTGGGATGTATACACTGTGCTTGCATTCTATCTACATGCTTACCACAATCTTCGGCCATTTGTTTAGCTCTCTATTCAAATCCTTTTACTCTCCTAAATGCTGCTAGGAGTTGAGTCATCATTTCTCTTTCAGAAAGATCAGTGCTCAGTCCTTCCTGCCATAATCTATACCAGTAAGTAATTATCAGTGAGTAGAGTACTAAGTTGGCTGACGGTCATAATAAGTTAACCTGATCGTGTCGCGAGTACATAGTTTGGGGTCATCTTTATGTTCCACCACAATTCGGTACCTTTCCCTGGCCTTGTCTCCGAGCCCTAATCTAGTGAACAGCTGAACCCACTTCTTCCCTATTTCACCAGCTATTTGCTCTGTTAGACTCTCCATCACGCAACGCTAAGTCGAAGTACTAGTACACACCGCCCCCAGCTCCGTCACGTCAAAGTTTCACTTTGAACCCCACCTAGTGAAAGAGCGGCGGAAGAGAAGTGACACATGGAAATAAAGGACGTTAAATGCCGTTGGAAATGGGACATGGAAAGACTTGGTGATCTCGCTGATCATCTCAAACAAAGAGGTAAGCCTATATGTAAGTTTATAGTGTATGATTTCTCTGATGAGTGATGCTGCTTACTGGCGGTTTGATGCCTCTTCTATTTTCGGTTCTGCTTCCTTATACCGTGTAAAATCACGTGATAGTAGCTAAACATGACTGCACTGTATGATACGACCATAATAGTCCTATCAGAAGCTTGGTTGATCCATATTATTGGCATATAGTTAATCTCATGCATGCATGATCTACATGTATTTGCTCCACACATATCATAGATGTGTATCCCACTACTGACACCAGTGCATGATAACCTGATTTTCTGTTTGCCCCAAGGTGCCGAAATATCCATCCCTGTGATTCGAAACGTAACCCCTGATTTGACTAAGCTGGGTTCGGTGAGCTGTTTGGCAACCTCCCTATACCACAGAGATTTGATAAAGCAAGATGATCTCAATCGTGTATTACAACCAACAGCAGCTAGAGATACCCTTACTTGGATTCTTATTAATGCCAGTCATGAGAGTTATGGACGAGGAAAACATATCGTTGAGAATCTCTACCTCTCTCTGCTTGATGTTTTCCTGGACAAATGCAATCAGTCATGTCATGATATAGCAATGAATGTCTTAAGAGAAAATGGTAAGCTTAACAAACTCAAATTTCAAAAATAGTTTAAAAACATATCTTCAGCTGTTAGGGAATTGGGATTATCACCCCAGCTCTCCATTGGACAAGAGATAGGTATAGATATCTGATATTATGCTAAGGTGTAGGTATTACACATTAATTTTATCTACATGTAGATTTGAAAATCATTGCCACTGCTATTTCAAAAATATGTTTGCCAAGTTCAACTGCTTCTGAACTGCGGCAGAACCTCAATCTAGACAAGAGCAGCAGTGACGAAGGTTCCAATCTGCATAGTATGCTGATTGAATCAAAAAGATCACTGTGTGATATTGTGAGAGCCATGATGATAACTCGAGGCGTTGGACGATATACTGTCAAGCTATTACCTTTTCGTAAGTTTCATGTGGAGGTTTCATGTATTCCATCATGCACGTGGTAGTATGAAGTGCATAGTCACATACTCTCTATTTTCTCAACAGACCAGTCCTATCCAGTGGAGGTGTTTCTTTTTCTCAACAAACTGGGCAAGCACTGGGTTGAGTTTGCCCAGTTCCTGGGCTTCTCTGTTGATGAGGTGGAGACTCTTCAGTCTCTGTCATGCCATGGTACAGAGGATGAAATCAGGAATTTTTCAAAAGTCTGGCGGATGCCAGATTTGAAATCAAGAAACAATGATGAAGTTCTGTACCGTGTTCTTCAAGTAGCCAACATCACTCTGGGTATGTGTTAATTTTTATTTATAAATAGAGTGTATTAAATTATACCTTTGCAGACGATGTACTATCCCCTCTACCCAGTGACTCACCCAATGTCATTCATGTTCAAATATCTGCCAGGTACACAAAATATGTTTACCACAGACATCACGTGTTTATTGTGCTCTCTTCATTCCAACTCGGTTTACGTATCACCTAATAGTAATGGGATACTTTCCACACAAGTATCACAGGAAAGTCCTGTCGCACTCAGGAGGGACAGAAGTTGGGTATGCACATCTACTGTGTTTCCGTAACATATTTTATACTTGCAAGAGCTATAATATCTTTACCTTTAGTCAAATGGGCGTCATCCTCACATGAGAGATCTCAGGAGGTATGTAGTATTAGAATATTACAGAGTAACCATGTGAAAGACTAGAGGTGATACAGTGAAACCCCTCTAATCTGGACACCCTTGGGACAGAAGAAAATATCCTGATAATGAGGTGTCCTGATATAAACATTGTATTTGGGACAGCCAAAAAGTCCTGTATATTGAGGTGTCCTTATTTCATTGATTAGAAGGGTTTCACTCTACATTATGTGTAATCTCACAGTGCTCAGGGTAGTGGTTCCAGTGAACTCTCTTCAATGGACAGTGATATTCACCCTCTTGTACGACAGCAAAGGTGTGTTCAATGTATATTTGACTACAGATAGCAGAGATGTGGGTCAACTATTGTCATTTATGTATTCAGTCAAATGAGTGCAGCAAATGATGTGGATGTTAGCTTGTCTACCCCAGTGAGTCTCCTGCAATCACCTTACGAGAGGTATGTAGATATATCATATAGCTAGAGGGCGAGGGAAATTTCACAAATGGTTAAGAAATTATCCACAAATTGTGGGACACACCAACATTGCATAGTCTAATACACAGCAATATTTTCACATAAAAGTGAAATTCATGAAAGTTTTAATTTCCACTTGTTATATGTTATAATTGTCTTTTTCTCCAATTGACATGTTAGTGCCCCAGTGTCACCACATCCCACATCATCAGAGCCAGTACAGGCATCAGAGCGAGGCAGTGATCCAAAGCAAGTACACTGCAAAAAAGAGGTGGTTGTTTTGACCAGTGTGTGTGGTTAACTCAGTTGCTATAACCTGTCTTGGTATTTAAAAGATATGTGGAACATAATTATTTCCTCTATGAGATAAGGTATTATCACAGGGAATATTATTGTCACTTGAGATACACAGACATCATTCCTTACGGATATCCTACCTCTTGGGAGGTTGTAGTTACAAAACTAGCTATGTTGCAACTGAGGTAACCATGCACACCTAATGGTTAAAACAACCACCCATTTTTTGCGGTGTATAAATGATATATATACTTTATATTGTATGTATACCTTTGTGTCTCACATGTTACAGCAGGAGCAATATGTAATATGTAAAACACATGCAAGTTCAGTCAGTGTTACAGAACAGTCGAGTTCTGTTCAAGTCCAAACTCCCACATTTGAACCAGGTGATCAAATTTCACCTCCGTCTAGAAGTTTGGGGATTGGACTGTATGGAGAAGTACTTGAGGTAGATTACAAGGGTAAGAAATATGCAGCAAAGGAATATCGCAGTGGGTTCATCAGTCCTGAAGAATTGAAGACCATTTTTGCAAAGAACTTGATTGGTCTCAGGCATCCCAATGTAGTACCATATTATGGTGTGTGTAACATCATGGGTACTGACCGTTGCGTGGTGGTTATGGAGAGACTGGAAACTAACCTAGCTTCTTTTATTGACACTGCAACTAGGAAAGAAAAACGGGAAATTGAGCCACAAAGAAAGCTCTCTACTCTATATGATGTAGCCAAAGGCCTGGAATATCTTCATTCACTAAAGCCCGCCATTGTTCACTGCGACTTGAAACCACGTAATGTATTACTGACAGCTGAACTAACAGCTAAGATTGCAGATTGTGGTAATTGTCATGTGAAACCTATTTCAATTATCGAAGCACGCCAAGAAGATACTTTATATTTAGATTATCTGTCTCCAGAAGCTACCAGTGGAGATGAATGTTTATGTAGTGATAAACAAGATGTTTTTGCATTCGGCCATTTATCACTATATCTCATCATAGAACGTGAACCCCACAAACTTGCTACACCAACCTACAAAGACTATCATGGGAAACTGAGAGCCCGGAGCGAACTGGAACGCAGACAAGCATACATAAAGGAAGCAACTGAGAAGATTGGCAAGTGTACAAATGTATTGTATCCACTTTTAGAGTTTATACAGCAATGCCTAGATGATGAGGCAGCACTAAGACCACCAATCACAAAATTCGAAACAATACTACCAGACAAAAATTAGTGTAAATTACATTCAAGTAACATAATTTTATATGTATATGCATGTTATAAGTGTTGTCTATAATTGTAGTGAAGCTACACTGCAAAGAATAGGTGGTTGTTTCGACATGCATGTGTGGTTATCTCAGTTGCATAAATTGGATGTCCCCGAGAAGGCCTGAGAGGCTAGTTCAATTAACTTCATCCGCGCGCTATACGTGGCCATGGAAATTGGCTGGAATACAGCTCACTTTCGAATTTCAGCTCTCTGCACGTGCCGCGGGACTATATTGATATTAGTGTATCCTTGTAATCACAGAAATTAAAGACGCTAAATATATAGCGCAATTATGCGCACAATTATATATAATTATAGCTTTACGTGCGCGCGCCGGCCGGGAACAAGGCTAGCTAGGCTGTTCCCGGCCGGCGCGCGCCACGTAATTCGCGCACGCTGCGCAATAGCATTTATTATTTATTAGCATTTGGCCTCTAGGGGATTTTTTGGGGAAATATACACAAAGTGAAATTGTTCATCAAAGGTTTAATCAATAATGGTTCAGGATTACGGGCATGACCCTTTTAGAGTTGGTAGACACTTTAGAAAGTCGGTATATAGACTCATGGCGCCAACACCCCCATTAGTCAGCGTATATAGACGCTGAATATAAATAGCCTGCGAGTGTTTCTATACACGATAAGACTCTCAAAGTATAAAGTATATCTATGATGGATTCACCACAACAAAAACCCAAGCTAAATGGAGATGCATCGCAAGGTTAGCCTTATAGTCACACACGAACTGCAGAGCGCAGGCGATTACGCGCGTGCGGCAACGTGTGTCGTACGTCTTACCTTTTACACAGCCCTGGAAGAGAATGAAATTTTGGGCGAAGGCGACATCGCGACTGTGCTTGATGAGTTATTGCCTGCACAGAACAAATCTCGCTACATCGGACTGGCACTAAAGGTTCCAGAGTATATTGTGGAAGCTATACATCAACGGTGTACAAATCCGCAAGACTGCCTCTACCACGTTCTTCTGGAGATTCTGAAGCGAACAGACCCGATTCCAACGTGGTTGGTCATTGCAAATGCATTGAAATCCCGGCTAGTTGACTTTCCTAAACTTGCTCATGATATACAGAAAAAGTATTGCAGTTCCTTCTCATCAGTGTGTGGTGGTGCTTCAGGTAGCACTAAATACATGTGATTTTCTATATTATGAGCATATGTATCCTCCCTTACTCCCTGGCATACTCTGGTCTCATGATCGGAGAGTCAGTAGATCTAGACTCTCTATGTACCGATGGCGCCGACACGTTCATTTACAAACGAAACGGTTTAAAACGCGGTACGCTGAAATTATGCCATCTATAGGCACATCACATAGCCTACCAGTGTTTCTATACACGACAAAACTATCGAAGTATCGTTACAATCACATAGCACTACGATAAACTGCTAAAACTCCGTGACAGATCTCTAATTCTTCAAACGGCTTAGCTAGTCTAAGATCTACGTACGTAGAACAAAATTGGTACAATTATTTACGTACATACCAAACAGCTTCTTGCTCCCGTCGACCCGCAGTGCCTCTGACTAACATAATCTTTTTACGTACGATAGAACTTCCGTGCAATTTCCATGTTATGTGGTTTCATGTGACCGCGAGCACTAAAGGCATACGCGGAGATTTGAGAAAGAAGAGTAAAAAAGCATTTTCATATACGATTTAGAGTTGGAAGTCAAGTGCCAAAAAGTGTAGGAACGAGGTATTTATGCCTCAAGACAGGTTGGTATACAACAAACGTGTGTTACATCATATGTAATGGGGTTACGCATGCTATATATATGTTGTATGACATCATTCCCTGTCTTGAGGTATATACAATTATATTAATTGCACCTTGCAATTGTTCCTACACTTTTTGGCACTTCCATCCCAAACACTTCATATACACATAATTATATAGATACTCCCATATTCGGTCAAATTTCACCTCCATCAGAAGCTGAACAGTCGAGTTCTGTTCAAGTTCAAACTCCCTCCTTTGAACCATGTGATCAAATTTCACCTCCGTCTAGAAATCTGGGAAATGGACTGTATGGAGAAGTACTTGAGGTAGATTACAAGGGTAAGAAATATGCAGCAAAGGAATATCGCAGTGGGTTCATCAGTCCTGAAGAATTGAAGACCATTTTTGCAGAGAAGTTGATTGGCCTCAGGCATCCCAATGTAGTACCATATTATGGTGTGTGTAACATCATGGGTACTGACCGTTACGTGGTGGTTATGGAGAGAGTGGAAACTAACCTAGCTTCTTTTATTGACACTGCAACTAGGAAAGAAAAACGGGAAATTGAGCCACAAAAAAAGCTCTCTATTCTACATGATGTAGCCAAAGGCCTGGAATATCTTCATTCACTAAAGCCCATCATTGTTCACTGCGACTTGAAACCACGTAATGTATTACTGACAGCTGAACTAACAGCTAAGATTGCCGATTGTGGTAATTGTCATGTGAAACCTATTTCAATTATCGAACCACGCCAAGAGGATTCTTTGTATTTTGACTATCTGCCTCCAGAAGCTACCAGTAGAGATGAATGTAGTGATAAACAAGATGTTTTTGCATTTGGCCATTTATCACTATATCTCATCATACAAAGTGAACCACACCCACTTGCTAATCAAACCTACAGCGAGAATGGGGAACTGAAACCCCGGAGTGAACTGGTACGCAGACAAAAATACATCACTATAGCAACTGAGAAGATTGGCAAGTGCACTAATGTATTATATCCACTTTTAGAGATTATACAGCAATGTCTGGACAATAAGGCAGCAAACAGGCCTCCGATTTCAGAGATCAGATGGAGACTTAAACAACTTGAGATGGAGACCATAAAACAATGATAACATCATATACATGCCTAATACTAGTAGCCTATATTACTGTGTAACTGTACAAATTAACATATGTACATTACTGTGTAAATATACTCTATAATTATTATAGCATATATAGTTTCCTTATTTTCAGCTGTTGTTTATAATGGTGACAAATATACTGCTAGCAAGAATGTCAGCACAGCTAGGACGTTTGCGAGGCTCATTCTGGAGACATCCAATGATAATAGAGTAAAGCTCATGTTGCTCTCCACCAGGGAATTTTGTTTTCATTTCATCTAGATATAACACACGTCTCTCTACTTCAGTACGGGCCTTTAGCTCACCATGTTCTGTGTAATATGTAGGCGTCTGAAGTGGATGAGGGCGATGTTGAATCAAAACATATATTGACAAGTGCCCAAAAGAAAAGATATCCAATTTGTTGTTGTATTCACCACCTCCAAGTGCTTCTGGTGGCATGTAGTCAAGTGTTCCAGGATGGGATGATAGGAGTTCAGGTGTTGCATACATGTCGATCATGCGAGAATTTCCAAAATCTCCAATTTTTGCCACTCCTCTTCTATCAACCAGTACATTTGTTGCAGTTAGATCTCTATGAATGATAGCAGGTTTCTGTGTATGAAGATGGTGTAATCCTTGGGCAATGTGGAGTAGAAACTGAATTTTTCGTTGTGGAGTAAGATTTTCATTCCTTTTGTCTTCTAGAAATGCACTCAAGTTTGTTACCATCCTTTCCATGACTATGACATCTGTATTGTCATTAGCCAGTTTACATATGCCATAGTATGGAACAATGTTTGGATGTTTGATTCGAGAAAAGATATCTTGCTCTTTAGTAAAAACAGCAATTGGGTTATCAATGTTTTTGTACTTCTTAGCTGCATATTTCATTCCCTTGTACTCAACCTCCACTACATCACCATAGCAGCCATGACCCAGATAAGCTCCAGTCGGATTTACTTTGCAGGTTGGTAGATGGAAACCGATTTCTTCTGAAATGGATCCTTCTTCTAAAATACAATACAAACACCCATATAACAAAAAGTATGTTGATTGGTTGTGCTGTGTTAGCAGTTATGTGATACTTTGGTACTTGCCCTTTTTCTGTACCACTGCAGGCTCAGTAGTATGTCTCTAATCTACTTAACCATGTTCATGCACACCCATAAAGTGCTATAGCTTGTTATATACATTTCTCTGCTGTGGTGTCCATCTATAGTGTCATACCCAGACCTCTACCCTGTAAATGATCAGTATGTATTGAAGTCACATGATCTTCCCAATAGCTTGTTATATACATTTCTCTGCTGTGGTGTCCATCTATAGTGTCATACCCAGACCTCTACCCTGTAAATGATCAGTATGTATTGAAGTCACATGATCTTCCCAATGCAGCGATCTCATTGATTTACCAACAGTCAATATATGCTGTGTCAGCACAACCAATGCAAGTCACCAGATGTATTTTTCATATGAGAATATGGGGCTGAAAGGGAGTCAAAGTGGAGTCACATGATTGTGCATTGATATGCTGTCTCTGTGGGATTTCCTTGAAATATCAGTTTAGAGTACATACATGTACAAAGGCATACTGGATTTCCTGTTTATTGAAAAAGTGTTAAATTAAATGTGCATGAGGATTACATGACTTTTAATATACAGTTGGCTGATGGAGAGGGCAAGTCTATCCGTATATCCATATCAGATTCGGGGTGCACTCGTTCCCAGGCCGATTCAAAGCCGCGGAGAAACGGCCTGGCATCGACTGTTCGCGCGCATGCGCCAAATACCCCACGATTCGTGGGGTATCGGATGCACTTCTAGTATATTTCTGCTACATGTTACCATGCATTTTCGTATACTCGAGTAATATCGCTGTGTCAGCATTTGTCACAAGGTGTCGCTTTTGAAAAAACGCGCTATACAAGTCTTGTTACGGCTCGGAAAAGGACGTGTCTCAAATCGGCCTGGGGATCGGGACGAGGTTAGGGTGCACGTGAATTAGGGCCAGGCACGAACCAGAAACAGATGGCGTAGGAGTTGGAAAAGATGGACCAGCAGTAGGAGTACAAGTCAGGGGCGTAGCCAGGATTTAGATAATGGGGGGGCTCAGCGAGTCAGTGGCGCGCGCGCACGCAAAGCGCGCCGAAAATTTGTTTAGCCACGCCCTCATTTTGAACCTTGATCGCTCTCTGGTATATAGCGCCGTGCGGAGTCGATTGCGAGTTTGTGAATTTGCGTAGCTACTAGCAGTAGCTACACGTGTACTGTAGTGCTGTAGCGAGTGACACTTAGTCAGTTACATTAGCTACTGGAAGGCTCATCTAGAGCTAGCGGGCGAACCCGCTAACACTTTTTATGTCGACGTCTCCGTATATATGCAGTTGCAACGAAACAAGCTTGTAAAGTATTTTACAGTTCTAAGTTTGTCGTGCTTGTCAGGCCAAGCGATGATATAAGCAAATTAGTAGAGTCTAAGATTGTTACTGGGCCCAATTTGGAATACAAAGGGGGGGCTCGAACCCCCTGAGCCCAATGCTAGAACTACGCCCCTGAATGTCAAGTACATGAGATAATAGCTTGTAATGCTCTCAGTACTAGTGAGTTCCTTACTATCCGTATCAGTGTCAGTTGTGTCAGGAGGGTTGTTCTCCTTATCCTTTTGGACAGACTTGCTCTTAACATAGTCTCATATAAATAAGAAAACTTTTTCCAAGTTGAGGCATAAATTTAAAAAGATGGTACCACCTCATACAAAAGTTTCCTACACTTTTGGAGATGTGCCAGAAGCATGCTTCCTGCATGTGTAGGAAGGATTCCTGCATTTCTTAATACAACTTCTTTTTTTCCTACACATGCAGGAATATTCTACCATGCATTTCATTTCTTCCGGCACATTTGCATTTTGCAAGAATATTTGCAGGAATATTTCCTACACATTTTCAGAATTTCCTACACATGCAGGAAGCATGTTTCCGGCACATTTGAAAAGTGTGGGCCATTTTTCTATTTAGGGGTGGCACAACTTGAAAAATTGTTTTCTTATTTAAATGAGAACATGTTTCTTGTTCAATGGCAGAGATGCATTGCTTTTTTCACTCTCAGTGGATGCTGGCAGTGCAGAAGAACTGCTATTTAAGTCTTCAGAAGTGGTAAGAGTAGTATGTTTTAAATGGCAGCTCACATAATTTTACACATTAGTGACCATGCATGCATAAACCAACCCTATGCTGCATTTTATCATTTTTGAGATAAGCAGAGCATTGAATAATGATTTTAAAGCTGGTTGTAGTGATCTTTTTAGATTTTTGATTGGACTTTCTATTCCATAATTATGAAGAGTTTTATGTTTTGTATTTGTATATGGTATAATGGGAAAGTGCGAACTATTTTTGTTTATGGTGAAAATTATACTTTTGTGGCATAAGGTTGGTTTATGCTTGCATGGTCACATTAAGGCACACAACACTAAGAGCAGAAAATACATCCTCTTACCAGGTTTCACAAGGTTATACTTATCCGCATTGGATTGAGCCAAATCACGTTCAGCTGAATCAAAAGGACATACATTAAACAAAGGTATAGTAGAGATTTATCTACTTACAATAAGCAATATTACAGAGCTTATGGTTGATCCCCTTGATCCCCTTGAAAGGGAATTGTGTGCAGGAGGGCACTTTTACATGTAGTTCACCTATAGAATCAATTATAGACACTCCCATTGACTACGAATGTAACAGATCTAGTTCCTGACAGGCATATACAAGTGGTCTATATGGCACTTACCTGAAACAGTAAATGTCTTTTGATCTGGAAGCATTTCAATTGCACGAAGTGGTTGTAATGGATGGCTATATTCTAGTTGACTCAAACCATGGTATGACTTTTGCATTTCAACTGCAAAAAGTGGTTGTAATAGATGGCTATACTCAAACCATGGTATCACTTTTGATCAGGAAGCATTTCAACTGCACGTAATGGATGGCTATACTCTGGTTGACTCAAAACATGGTATGTTCTAGATAAAGTTGTAGTCTAGTGCCCAGCAAGATCAAAGGAAAAACTGTTACTACAAACCCCATAGTTAGCACTTAAGTCCAGACAGTTAGTGTTTTTTAGGGTTGGCCCACTCAAGTGGAAAATATAAAACAGTTTGGGAAAATATAGGAATATATAGCATAGTTAGCACGTGACCAAATTGAATGTATACATAACATATGCGCTTATAAGGCATGCAAAGCTCTGACACGCGCGAGCGGCAAATCGGCATGTAGTCGATGCCTGTAGCCTGTCCCTTCTTCAAGGACAAAGACAGCCGTCTCTCTTTAGCGGGAGGCGTTCGACAACTCGGCAGCCACAGAAAGTTATCCCGCGCTTCGAGTGGACGGAGAGTCCGGGTCGAGCGCCACCTCCTCCGTCTTTCCGCATCCGTCGTTTCTGCCCGTCTTTTTCGGTCTCGTGGTTGACTACAAACCAGTTGCTTTTGCTCGTACTGTGTGCTCGTGCTGCATGACAGCCCAATGTTTCCCATGTAGCACTCGCGCGGGTGCTTTAACTAGTACAAAATGATATTCATAATTACAAACACACAATTTGCTAATGCACCTGAACTCTTCACTGGTGGTACTGGAGGGCTATATTTCATTTTGCTTACAGCATGATATGACCCTATGCACATTGCAATCACAATAATTCAAAGTATGGCATTTGCAATTTTGTGTACCTCCTCTGGACACTCTTCGCTCAGTTGTACTTGGAATAAATCTTCCACTAAAAAGCTGAGTCAACATGGCAAGAACTGCAAAGTGATGCAAGCTGTGCTACACAACTGCCAATAAGTCACATGAAATTTCCAACTTACTTTTAGCGGGAAGGTCTGCTCCTCCATTCATCTATATATATATATATATATATATATATATATATATATATATATATATATATGAATCCATGAAGGACATTAAGTATGAATCCATGAGGGACGTGTAAGTGATCAGTTCTAAGGAAACATACATTACGAAATGTCCATATCAGATCTTCATAAAAGCTGTCAGCATCATCAGGATGGTATTTTAGAACTTCCACTTGAAACATCTCCTGAAATAAACGTATCACATAGTATGGTAGTACTATGTATTAAATATAGGGATTGTATAGAAAGAACACACATGCTATATAAATCAAGTAATGGTATTGATGTAACATAGTATTTCTGTCCCACTGTTCCTTTCATCCAATCCCTATACTACATTTCAAATTTCCTAAAGTTTTTGTTTACTCGTATGCATATACAACTCACAGTAGTAAGCATCTTATTTGTGATAAGAAAACGTAATGGCGATGTAGGCCCACTCAGAAATTCAATTCTGACTTCATCTGGACTCTGAAAGATGACCATTCATACAAAACTTCGTCTCTTATAATCAGACATGAATACACTTACCAAACTGTTGGATAACACTCCATGAAAGAAGTTTGCTACAGCTACATTGCCCATGGCACGTGCAACCTCCTCAAGACTGTCATGCTGGAATGTGAAACATATCATACTGAATGTATATGGTATGGAAGTGAAAAAAATGCCTCTGAGCAGCGTTAACACTCACAGGTATGACTGGACTATTCATTATAGCAGACACACATATTTGACTGAAGTGTTTCAAGACTTCTTCTATCTTATGGTGGTCTTCTGAAGTTCGCAATACTCCTGGGGGCTATATATAGTGGAATATAACACATACTTGTATGTAAATATCCTTGTGCTATACGTATATACAGTGACTAGTTAATACTCACTTCTACACAACTAACCCGATATTGCTCGGGAATGAAGCTCACCTATATATGGAGATAACAACCACACATAAGCCTCACTTGTGTGTACTAGGACAGTCCTCACTTGATCAAGTTGGGGGTGATTTACAGCTTGCATGTACATAAAGATATTTTCAGCTAATAATCCTATCTGGCTCTGCTGTGCTTTCATCAAAGCTTGCTTCTGTGTGTGCAATAAAGTACTCCTGAGTCCAAATACATATGCAATACATAGTGGGCATTATTTCCTTGTAACAACTTACCGCTCCTCCAAGCATTTCAAGTAATTTCTCAGTGTAATAGTACTTCTCAGTCCTCACAGAAGTAATGATTGGGGCAGAGAGCTAAATACAAGTGTGTAACCATAGAACAACATTCATTACACCTATTAACATGTCTTACCCCTATTATAGATGTGTCTAATTGGTCACACTCCAGCAGTACGTGAAATGTTTCAATATGATCACCAAGTATTGAGCATCCAATTGCTGGCATTGTATCCTATCAGTGGAAGCAACAACATATAAATACTATACATGGCAAATATCTTATATTTCCTTCGTACAGAACACAAGTAATTGACATTGGCTCCTTTGTCAATCAGCAGTTTGACTATCCCTTTAAATCCATTCCCAGCTGCATGAGCTAGTGGAGTCATCTCCACAGTGCCGTCCACTGCACCAGGTTGGAACTACAAGGTATAAAGTAAGAGTACAATAAATATACATACATGTGCAATTTGGACCTTACTCGGATTGTATCAATCTCAGCTCCTTTGTTTATGAGTGCTAAAGCAATGTGGTAGTTATTTGCTGATGCAGCAGCAAAGAGTGGGCTAGTGCAATCCTATAGGACATAAAATAAACCATATCTATGTTGGGAAGTTTTACTTGTGTACTTACATCTCCACACTTGTTTACATCAGCTCCTTCATCCAAGAGCACCTGGGCAACACTCAAGTGATTGTTGGTACAGGCTTTAAGTAGTGGAGTGACACTATCCTATAGAAAGATTATTATTCACCAAAGAAAAAATTCACCCAATTCTCACCTTTCCAGTGGCATTCACATCAGCTTTGTACCTAAGTAACAACCTGACCAACCCAACATGGCCTCGGTAACTAGCCTCTGCAAGAGGACGATGTCGACCCTATATTAATTTACTATTAGTAAAGGCCATACACACATATGCATTTTCTCTGACATTAGAAGATCCATTTGGATTGGCACCATGAGCTAAAAGTAGTTCAGCTGAAGTGACAGCTACACACTTGCAAGCAATTGAAAGGGGAGAGCACCCACTGGACTGTAGTGGTAAGAATAACAATGATGTCATAAGTATGGTATATGTACATAGAAAAACCAGTAGTAACTATAAGAATAACAATGATGTCATAGGTATGATATAGACATACCTGTGACCCCAAGTCCACTGAAATGTGTAGTTGTTTGTACTTGCTCAAGAGACACTCCAGAATAGCTTTGTTTCTCAGAGTCTCCGGATAATGAAGACAGCCATCACCTCTCTTGAATAATTGGACGAAATAACATGTACATGTTCATATACATGTTTAAATCATTTGCAGTAGACAGAAGTTGCAGTAGACCATACATACCTGATCTAGGACCTCTGGGTCAGCTCCACACTCAATAAGCATTCGAACTATTTTTTCCTGACCTTTAACACATGCGTACATGAGTGGAGTCCTCCCCTGGGAAAAATGTACTTGTACACATAAACACACATGTTGCTCAGTCAAAGTAACCATAACACATTAGATAGAAGTACAGTGCTGACTATTTAACACACATTCATTTTGTGACTCGGCGTACATTTTACAGAATTGATGTGGGCATATACGTAAGATATACCTCACTACTGCGTGGACCCAAATGACTCTGTGACTGAATGAGGGACTCAGCTGTCTTCCAATCATTCTCCATACATGCTTTAAGCAAAGCCTGACCATCACCCTACAGTGAGCAAAAACCTTCATAACAATACACTCCAGTGTATATAGCACACATAAAATTCACCTTCACAGGCAATGGAATCTGTAACTTTTCTTGAATCACTGTTAAGAACAAATCATTGACTACAGTAGGCACTAAGAACACTAAGTACAACACAGTATGGTATGCACACACTCACATACCTTCTTTAAGCATGGTAAGTGTCTTGTCTTCTCCACAGTCTGGTATCCACCATATTCTCAAAAATAGCTGTATCTGCTTACTGACATTATTCACTCCAGCTGTGCTAATAATACCATCAATATCGATCTTTGAGTAGCCGAGGTGAGTGGCCAGCTTCATCCAATCTTGTAGTAGGCTGAGTATGAACTCACACACAGTAGATGGATTACAGCAACCTATACCCATAACCATATGTTTCAGTCAGCCTATGTTGGCCTTCTTCAGTAGGATACATACAGACACAAAAGCTACCATAGATATCCATAGATACCATTGTCTACTAAAGGTGACTATAGTATGACTAAAACATTAGGTGAAAAAGTTACGTTCAGTGCAAAAGTTTTAAATAATGGCCATTATAGAGGGTCACTGGAGTGTAGCTAATTAAGAGCTGTTTATTCAGCAGGTGTATCAATAAACGTGATTATAGTGTTATACTAGACTCGTCCCCAGGCTTCTCCTCCGCATGGATGCAATTGTTGTGAGTTGTGACCTTTGAACCCCGGAGAATAAGCGGAGGTTCAAAGGTTACAACTCACAATAATTGCATCTGCATAGAGTACAAGCCTGGGGACAAGGCTACATGTTATACACTGGCCTGGCCAGAGAATCATTCTGGTGAAGCTGAAATACATACCCAGTATTTAGCTACACAGGGCTTTTCAGTAACCTTACATATGAAGGGAAAGGGAAAGCCTTTAGTGACATAGGAACCAGGGGCTCCAGGGGTTGGAACCTTTGTTTTTACAGTGGGATTACAGTGGGATTACAGTGGGATGAGTATATGTACTACATTTGGGCCTTGCACCAAATGTCTATGCACCCCACGAAGACATCTTATCGCACTTCTCGATGTAACCAGACACATACTCAATGTCACACGCTATGATTCCAAATAGCTATTCAAATAGTAATCACATTTTGCCATAGCTTACAGTATGGAAGCAGCACTGATATATATTTTCCAAGAGATGGTGTCAGAAGTAGCCCCAATACCAGGTCTGGAACACAGAATCCAGGTTTTTCACGGATGGCTTGTTGGATGATATCCTTAAGGTTAGCTGATGAGCCTCCTCTTAGACCAAGAGCATGTTTCAACTGGGCAGCATTTGGTAGCACAACATTGACATTTATACTCCTCAAATCTGCAACATACCAATACATGACATAGCTATGAGGTTTAGATTGCATGTGTATCAGGTTGATTTTATTTGCATTTCTTTTAGCTACGTATGATTTGGTGCAGTCAGCTAATCAGCTCAGTTAGTAAGAACACCTGTCTGGCATACAGTATCAAGGGTTTGAATCCTGCTCTAAAAATGACTACTTCAAGATGAGTTGTGTTGTCATTGAGCATGCACATGTATTTACCATAATGGTCAATACTTGGCTGATTCAACTCTGAAAGGGCTGTATGAAAGATAAACCATTCACAGCCATCAGCAAATGTTTAAATGCTCAAGCAACCTTACCAGCCCGGCGCAGTGTGTCAGTGGCCATGTGCTGACACCAAGCATTCTGTGAGTACTCATAACAGTCAAGCAGGGACAGGTAGAGGTTTTCTATCACTTTCTGACTGTCAGGTTCTGCTACAATTCCTGTCAAAACTCTGTATAAATTCATTGCATCTTCACTCTCTGGTTTGCTCAGTATTACAGCACATGCTTCATTTGTTAGAACTTTGTGGACAACAAGAAAGGGGAGGAGCTTCCGGATACACTGACATTGTAGCAGGTCTGAAGATACCACAGTAATGACTCTGTGAGCATATTCACTCCCTATATGTTGGTATTGGACATGTATGTCAATACTTCACCTCTACAACTAATATATTAATTAGTTAGCTACATGTATACACATATCTACACATGTACATGTAGGTCATTCATCACTAATGCCAGCCTGATATGTAGGCCTAGGTCTGAGAATGCTCAAAAACACGAGTTTTATAGTTTCGCTCAGGGGTGTACTGTAGGTGCATAGCGTACAACATAGCTACCGTAAGTCGCCTCTCTCGTTGGTTGAATGTCCTTTAGCCGTACAGCATCCCAGACTGTATCATCCTTTACACAGCGAGCGTCCATCTCCTGGACTCGCGCTTTAGTTAGGCCAAGTCGATTAGCCCTAGTCTACACCTGGCCCTTAGAACTAGCCTGATTACGGTCATGAATTTGGGTGAATCCCACTGATTTGGACCATTTATCATGATTTCTCGCCGCTATAGCGCTAGTACGCAGTAAATTGGAGGCGCGCTGGCCGGTTGGGGTTCGCGTGCGCGCGCGCGCATGAGCAATTGACGCGAATCTTTTTTGTGACTATCTCATCATACGTGAACACCACCCACTTTCTAAACACACAGACCTCGATCAGATGCAGAATTCAGCTGCAGATGAAGACCATAAACAATCGCAACACTGTATTTATTGTGTAACTGTACATAGGTATGTCGTGTTACTTTAGCAAAAATATTTCCATAACTTTTCAACTATTGTTCAAAATAGTAACAAATATACTGCTAGCAAGAATGTTAGCACAGCTAGGACGTGCCTGAGGCTCATCCTGGAGGCATCCAATGATAATAGAGTAAAGCTCATGTTGCTCTCCACCAGGGAGTTTTGCTTTCACTTCGTCTAGATATTCTGCACGTCTCCCTACTTCAGTACGAGCTATTAGCCTGCCATGTTCTCTGTATGTATGCCTCAAAAGCGGATGAGGGCGACGTTGAATCAAAACATAAATTGACAAATGACCAAGAGAAAAGTTATCCACTTTGTTGTCGTAGTAGCCACCTTCAAGTGCTTCTGGTGGCATGTAGTCGAGTGTTCCAGGAGTGGAGGTCAGGATTTCAGGTGTCACACATACATTAATCATACAAGAGTTTCCAAAATCTCCAATTTTTGCTACACCTCTTGAGTCAAGCAGTACATTTGTTGCAGTTAGATCCCTATGAATGATAGGATGCTTCTGTGTATGAAGATGGTTTAAGCCCTGGGTAGTGTGGAGTAGAAGCTGAAATTTTCGTTGTAGGGTAAGATTTACATTCCTTTGGTCTTCTAGAAATGCACTCAAGTTTGTAACCATCCTTTCCATGACTATGACAGTTGTATTGTCAGTAGCCAGTTTACATATGCCATAGTATGGCACAATGTTCGGATGTCTGATTCGAGATAAAATTTCGTGCTCTCGACCAAAAACCTTCATCAAGGTATCAATGTTTCCTTGCCTGTACTTCTTAGCTGCATATTTCTTTCCTCTGTACTCAACCTCCAATACATCACCATAGGAGCCCTGGCCCAGAAAAACGTCAGTCAGGTTTACCTGAGAACCAGTTGGTATATGGAAATCCATTTCTTCATCAAAATGCTCTTCTGAAATGGATCCCTCTTCTAAAATACAACACAAACACACATACAACAAAAAGTAGACATACATATAATTAATAGGCACTGCCAAACTGAATCACTGTGGGTTAGCTATGCTGTCTCTGTGGGATTTTCCTTGTTTGTGGAAGTATAGTACACACAAAGGTACAGTAACATTGTGTGGGGTACTAAAGGATAAGGCTGCACTGACAAAGCGAGCATAATTTTTGCCTGCGAAGAGCATCGAGCATAACGCTGGTATTTTACATGGCATTCCGAGGCATTTTGGCTACCTAGCAGGTGTTGAAGACTGAAAGCAATAGCATAAAGTGCTGACAATGTCACATCACTGTTCGATAAGCTAAAGCGCGTGCAACTGTGTATCAGAATTGAGTACGCATGCCAACATGTACTCAGACTTTGGCATGATTGACATATAATTGTCTAAATTCTTGAGCAGTGCACTAAGCATAATCCATAAAAATTGAGCATAATCAGCCCTATTAAAGGATTTCTGAAGTGTCATCATAATGTGAGAATTACAGGAAATAGCATGACTCTATACAGTTGACATCTCATACCAGAGTCAGTTGCAGAGGGTAAAATAGGGCCAGGCAAAGATGGAGCAAAGCTAGAAACAGATGGGGTAAGAGTGGAAAAAGATGGACCAGCAGCGGAAACAGTTCCTCGAAGTGGTGGTGTAAGTGGTGGTGGAGTGCTGGCACCTAAAACAGTACAAGTACATGAGACAATAACTTGTAATGCTCTCAGTACTAGTGAGTGACTTACTGTCAGTATCAGTGTCTGTTGTGTCAGGAGGGTTGTTCTGAATATTCTCCGCCACCTTCTGGGGAGATATGGACTTGTTCAATGGCAGAGATTCATTGCTCTTTTCACTCTCAGTGGACGATGGCAGTTTAGATGAACTGCTATTCAAGTCTTCAAACAACATATATACAATTGAAATGACAGCCACATAATTTTATACATTAAGATATACATCATCATCATACCACTTTCATTAAGGTTGTTTCTCAGATTCATATCCAAATCACATTGAGCTGGAACATAGAGTCATAAAGATAAGGTACAGATTTACATTACCCACTTACAATCACGGAGCTTAAAGTTGATACCCTTGAAAGGAAATTGTGCCCATGAGGAAATTTTCAGTTTACCTGGAATCAATAATGACACTGACATTGAGGAAGAACTAGTAAGCCATCTTGATAGGCTTAGCATACAGGATGTGGTCTATTTACAACTTATGGCAATTACCTGAAGTAGTAAATGGCTTTCGAGCAGGAAGTACTGGAGCTGTTGCAACTGCACTAAATGGATGGCTATACTCTGGTTGACTTGGAGCATGGTATGATTCTAGATAAAATATGTGTACAGAATGATATTCACAATTACAACCACTCAATCAGCTAATATACCTGAACTCTTCATTGGTGGGCTATATTTCATACTGTGAGAAGTATGATATGAACCTATACACATATTGCAATCACAATAAACACGTTTCGAAATATGGGCTTAGAATATTTTACCTCCTTCGGACACTCTTCGGTCAGTTGTCCTTGGAGTAAATCCTCCACTAAAAAGCCGAGTTAACATGGCATGAACTGTAAGCGATATAAACTGTACTACCATGTGAAATAACATATCTACTTAAACTATATACCAAATACTTAATCACATATCGCTAATATTCCATAACTTACTATTAGTGGGAAGGTCTGCTCCTCCATTCATCTATATATAATGATAAAAGTATGAATGCATGGAACTGATTGTGAGCTAGGAAACGTACATTACGAAATGTCCATATCAGATCTTCATAAAAGCTGTCAGCATCATCAGGATGGTATCTTAGAACTTCCACTTGAAACATATCCTGTTCAAGTCAATAAAACAGTTATAGGATTATGTGTATCAGAGAGTTGATAGCCTATGCAGGGATAGCACCAACATGCTCATTAGCATTAACAAATCAAAAGGGTCAGAACTTCTGAACACTGTGTGTATAAGAGTTTTAGACAGATAACATGGCCTACAAGTGCCTTTGTACATAATAACACACTCAAAGTAAGCAAAACACACCGCTACAAAGACATGTGCTAAAACCCTGATTTCTCCATCTTCTTCAAATGACCTAGCACAAAATTGATATTAGCAGCTTCTTATTCCAGTGCCTTTGACCATGAGAATTAATCTTTGTAGAACCTTTCATGGACAAGTAAAACTAAGTACTTCAATGTAGTTGAATGCCATTTCCTTGTTATCAGCCATGCATGATTTCACATGACCATGAGTTTGCACTCACACAAGAGTATGCATTTGTATGGTAGTTAGTATACCACAAGAAACAGTGAAACAAGAAAAAAAACATTTTCATTACAGTACCAGTGCCAAATATCAGAGAAACAAGTGCAGCAGTAAGACAGGGGATAATAGCATGCAACAACAATAACACATGCGTAGCTAACCCCTCCCTACATCTTTTTATTATGGAGTTATAATTGTTGCATTCCATTATCCCCTGTCTTGCTGCATATATACATATGGCATGGTTTCCTTCCTTTTTGCCACTGTTATCTTTAGCAGTTAATGAATCTAAAGAACTCACAATAGTAAGCATATTATTTGTGATAAGAAAACGTAATGGCGATGTAGTCCCACTCAGAAATTCAATTCTGACTTCATCTGGACTCTGAAAGGTTATTGGTGACTATTCACAAACTCTTTACATGAATACACTTACCAAACTGTTGGATAACACTCCATGAAAGAAGTTTGCCACAGCTACATTCCCCATGGCACGTGTAACCTCCTCAAGACTGTCATGCTGGAATATGAAACATCATACTGTGATACAATAACGTACACTATAGAAAGGTTACCCAAACTTAAGGGTAGTGCTAACTCACAGGTATATCTTGACTATTCAGTATAGCAGAGACACATATTTGACTGAAGTGTCTCAAGACTTCATTTATCTTGTGTTGGTCTTCTGGAGTACGCAATACTCCTGGGGGCTATGTATATATATATAGAAAGAGAGAGAGAGAGAGAGAGAGAGAGAGAGAGAGAGAGAGAGAGAGAGAGAGAGAGAGAGAGAGAGAGAGAGAGAGAGAGAGAGAGAGAGAGAGAGAGAGAGAGAGAGAGAGAGAGAGAGAGAGAGAGAGAGAGAGAGAGAGGAGGGGGGGGGGGGGGGGGGAGAGTGGAATATAACACATGCTTATATGTAAATATCCTGTATTACACGTTAAATTCATACAGTGACTACACATAATCATTCCATATATAAACAGGAGTAAAATATTGAAGGATGGAATGCCAAAATCACATAGGCAACAATCAATAACATGCGTAACCATATGGGGAGGGGAGTACGTTATTGTCTGCCATGCATACATATATGTACATGTATATGCAAGTATATTGTCTTGTTCCCATGATTGTTAGCATTACCATCCCTACAGCCTTCAACATTTGAATAGAAAATGAGATTTCTGAGTTTCTTGTCATCAATCTATATAAGTACATATGGGAGGCCGCCATTTTTGTACTGTAGCGTCACATGACCCACCCACAGCAGAAAACAGGTAGGGCTTGTGCATGGTACTACAGTAAGAGAATGGCGGCCTACACACAGACCCATATATAGTATTCAGCTAATTTTGTTCATCAAGAACACCAGACGTTTGTGTGAAAGAACTGTGGCAAATACTTGCCCCCATTTGAGGTATTAGAAGCAACAGCAGCTGAAAATTGAGGTTTGACTGTTATATATGTTATTATAGCCGTGTACTTTACGTCTTATGGGCTGCAAAAACACTCATAGACCACGTCACATGTCTGGAAAGGCTTATAACTGTAGCATTTGAGAGTTTGGAGCTGTTTCATTTGTAATGGACGTGTCAGCACCATCGTTACATAGAGAGTCTACCAACTCTCTGATAACTATAACTAACCTCATATTGCTCTGGAATGAAGCTCACCTATATATGGAAAACAAAAGTGGATAACAACCACCTCACTCGTGCGTACTAGGACAGTACTAGTCCTCACTTGATCAAGTTGGGGGTGGTTCACGGCTTGCATGTACATAAGGATATTTTCAGCTAATAACTCCATCTGGTTTTGCTGTGCTTTCATCAAAGCTTGCTTCTGTGTGAAAATAAAATGCTCCATGCAATGTATAGGTGTATCTCGTATTTCCTTGCAACAACTTACCGCTCCTCCAAGTATTTCAAGTAATTTCTCAGTGTAATAGTACTTCTCAGTCTTCACAGAAGTAATGATTGGAGTGGAGAGCTACATACAAGTAACCACTGAACAACATTCGTTATTCTAATTTGAGGATCTTACCCCCATCATGGATTTGTCTATGTGTTCACACTCTAGCAGTACGTGAAATGTTTCAATATGATCACCAATAATTGAGAATCCAATTGCCGGCATTGTATCCTATTAGTGGAAGCAACATCAAATAGATTAGTGTATATGATGATTATATTATTTTCCTTCCTACAGAACACAAGAAATTGACATTGGCTCCTTTGTCAATAAGCAGTTTGACCATCTCTTTAAATCCATTCCTAGCTGTATGAGCAAGTGGCGTCATCTCCACGATGCCTTCCACTGCACCAGGTTGGAACTACAAGGTATAAAGTAAGAGTACAATAAATATACATACATGTGCAATTTGGACCTTACTCGGACAGCATCAATCACAGCTCCCTTGTCTATGAGTGCTGAAGCAATAATGTAGTTATTTGCTGACACAGCCACAAAGAGTGGGCTATTACAATCCTATAGGACATGAAATAAGGAGTATAAGTACAACTGTGAAGTTTTACTTGTGTACTTACATCTCCACACTTGTTTACATCTGCTCCTTCCTCCAACAGCACCTGGGCAACATTCCAGTGATTGCTAGTGCAGGCTTTAAGTAGTGAAGTGCATTCCAGTGATTGCTAGTGCAGGCTTTAAGTAGTGAAGTGACATTATCCTACAAAACATTTATTTGAAAAGCATTGTTTACCAACAGGGAATTCCAATTCTCACATTTCCAGTGGCATTCACATCAACTCTGTACTTGAGCAATAGTTTGACCAATCCAACATGGCCTTGGTAGCTAGCCTCTACAAGAGGACGATGCCAGCCCTGTATAGAAGAATATAGTCTTGGTAGTATATTTAGCATTTTTTTAGTTCTCACTGACATTAGAAGATCCATTTGGATTAGCACCATGATCTAAAAGTAGTTCAGCTGAAGTGACAGCTACACACTTGCAAGCAATTGAAAGGGGAGAGCACCCACTGGACTACAGTAGAACCAGTAGTAAAAATAAGAATAACAATGATGTCATAGGTATGATATAGACATACCTGTGACCCCAAGTCCACTGAAATGTGTAGTTGTTTGTACTTGCTCAAGAGACACTCCAGAATAGCTTTGTTTCTCAGAGTCTCCGGATAATGAAGACAGCCATCACCTCTCTTGAATCATTGGATGATATAACATGTACATGTTCATATAAATCATTTGCAGTAGACAGAA
The DNA here is from genome assembly GCA_963970385.1 of Theonella swinhoei. Classification (NCBI taxonomy): domain Eukaryota; kingdom Metazoa; phylum Porifera; class Demospongiae; order Tetractinellida; family Theonellidae; genus Theonella; species Theonella swinhoei. Next base: position 1,695,198 of record OZ019951.1, on the reverse strand, counting down.
GTTGCTGTAGACTATACGTACCTTGTCTAGGACTTCTGGGTCAGCTCCATGATCAATTAGCATTCGAACAATTCTGTCCTGACCTTTAACACATGCGTACATGAGTGGAGTCCTCCCCTGCGAAAAAGATGAGCTTGTACACATAAACGCACATGTTGCTCAGTCAAAGTAACCACAGGTAAACCTTTATTATGTAGAAGTACAGTGTGGACTGTTAACCCACATTCATTTTGTGGCTCGACTTTACTGAACATGATGTGGGCATAATGTACCTCACTACTGCGTGAACCCAAATGACTGCCTGATTGAATGAGACTTGTAGCTGTTTTCCAATCATTCTCCATACATGCTTGAAGTAAAGCCTGACCATCATCCTACAAAGAGAAAAATTTTCACTATACTGTGTATAGCATAATATATGAAATTCACCTTTACTGGTAATGAATTGACGCTAATTTGTAGCTTTTCTTGAATCACTGTTAAGGACAAATCATTGACTATAGTATAGGCACTAAGAATACTCAGTACAACACAGTGCGGTATGCACACACTCACGTACCTTGTTTAAGCATGGGAAGTGTCTTGCCTTCTCCACAGTCTGGTATCCACCATATTCGCAAAAATAGCTGTATCTGTTTACTGACATCATTCACTCCAGCTGTGCTTATAATACCATCAATATCGATCTTTGAGTAGCCGAGGTGAGTGGCTAGCCTCGTCCAATGATGTAGTAAGCTCAGTATGAACTCACACACAACAGGTGGATTGCAGCAACCTATATTAGGGGAGAGGGAAAGTGAAAGCTGTTTGTGTTATAAGAACTAGGGTCTTCGGGGCCAGCACCTCCATTGCCCATGATTATGGCACACATATATTACATGCAGCGACAACAGTCGGACAAGTATTATGTCTAGGGTTTCAAACATTGAATCCCACCTCTCAATGTAACATGGGATAATACCAAAGTCACACACTATGATTCAAAATAGTATTCATTTAGAACACAATCGTATAGCTATATGGCTTACAGTATGGAAGCAGCACTGATACATATTTTCCAAGGGATGGTGTCAGAAGTAGCCCCAATACCAGATCTGGAACAGAGAATCCAGGTTTATCATGGATGGCCTGTTGGATGATATCCTTAAGGTTAGCTGATGAGCCTCCTCTTAGACCAAGAGCATTTTTCAACTGGGCAGCATTTGGTAGCACAACGTTGACATGTACCCTCCCCAAATCTGCAATACATCAATATATAATGTGGCAATAAGGCTTGGATTGCCGTGGTTGACGTCATTTGTTTTAATGATTTGGCAGAGCCAGAAGCTCAGTTGGTAGAACACCTTGTCTGGAACACAGTATCAAGTGTCTGAATCCTGCTCTAAAAATGACTATGTTGTGTTGTCATTGAGTATTCAAGTACATGTATTTACCGTAATGTTCAATACTTGGCTGATTCAACTCTGAAAGGACTGTATAAAAGATAAAGCATTTAGAGCCATCAGCAAATGTTTGAATGATCAAGCAACCTTACCAGCCCGGCGCAGTGTGTCAGTGGCCATGTGCCGACACCAAGCATTCTGTGAGGACTCATAACAGTCAAGCAGGGACAGGTAGAGGTTTTCTATCACTTTCTGACTGTCAGGTTCTGCCGCAATTCCTGTCAAAACTCTGTGTAAATTCGTTGCATCTTCACTCTCTGGTTTGCTCAGTATTACAGCACAAGCTTTATTTGTTAAAACTTTGTGGGCAACAAGAAAGGGGAGGAGCTTCCGGATACACTGACATTGTAGCAGGTCTGAAGATACCACAGTAATGACTCTGTGGGCATATTTGCTTCCTATATGTTGGTATTAGACATGACATACCTATTTCATCTCTACAACAAAATACACGTATACACATGTAGAGATCTAAATGTATGTATGTCAGTGAGTCAATTCTGTACTAGCTAGTGTCAGAAAATGAGTCTTTAATCGTCTGAGAATGCTTAAAAACACGAGTTTCACCTTTCGTTCAGGGGGTACATAGCGTACAACCCACCGTAAGTTGCCTCTGTCGTTGGTTGAATATCCTTTAGCCGTACAGCATCCCAGACTGTATCATCCTTTACAAAGAGAGCGTCCATCTCCTTGACTCGCTTTCGTTAGGTCGAGTCGATTGACCCAGCCCTTAGAACTACCCCAGATTCCGCTCACGAAAAATTTAGGTCCCGTACATCACTCCGCGATTACACCGTATAGCCCCTCCCCTTTTACTGTCTCGTTAGCTGTCTGTACAACTCTTAAACCAATTTCTACCAATGGTATTACTGTCTATCCAGCAGGGTAAGTATTTTATAGGCATTCAAGACAGAAGTTGCCAAATGTTCGTCACAATTGGAACAATGCGCGTACCTGTTTTGCGGCAGCGGATTTCCATTGACATTGCGCAACTATTAAATAGAGCATATTATACTGAAGAGGGTTTTGAGTGTTCACTGTTCACTTACATGTAACTAGCTACACATGTGTCACAGAATCCCATAGCTATATACTCAAGAACTACAGAAAACGTTGTGGTTTTTATGCTTGTACTGCTACAATTGTGGTTTTATTCTTGTTCTGCTACAATTATCGAACATTGCAGATATCAGCTCCAAGTTCCCTGACGGCACACACATTGAGGATGTTTCTAATCCTCCCATTGAGAGCTGAATCAGGTAGGAATGAGTCTCCACTGGCACACTCAGCCACATCCAGACTGGCGATACTAGTGGGGCAATCGGGGTTGACCCGTACTAATAGCCAATCAAGAGTCAAGGATGGTGCAGTGATAACCCAATTTTGAATGATGTCCAGCATATAGGAGAGTGTATCATTAGTGGGAGAAGGGTTAACAAGTGTGGAACGATAGGTGACTGTGGTAGGGTTGCCATGGCAAACAAACAATCCTCGTCTCAGAAACTGTTCTGAGAATTCAGTGCAGTTTGTACATTGCTCACAAATGATACGAGTTATGTGAGACTGCAACTGAGCTCCAATACGTTCCCTGGTCTCCAGCTGTGAAAGGATGGAGACTAAAGCTCTCATTTTCATACAATCACGTACATGCATGTAACTTACTCCCCAGCTGAGACAATAGTCCACAGGTCCAAACTGTATCTGAAAATATTTTTTATCTGCAGATTATGGTAGTACATTCTATTATTGATAGGTCATGGAATAAAACTTATAAACTCACCAAAAGTAAAGGATACAGTAGTGATGAGGTTGTCTACTTCAAATTCTGACTGAATAATGTATTGAAGAGTAAAGGTGTGTCGATATCCTGGTATGTTGTCATCAACATTCATTTCCAACAATGTCACATTTATAGGAAGAATTAAGGTATGTTCGGTCATTAGGGCACCAGTTTCATTGAAATAACTCTGGTAGTGCACTTTGGTTGGAGATCCATACCACCTTATTTTGAGAGTAGTAGCATTTTTTGGCTTTATTGATATCACCATTGGTGGTTTCAAAGCTGAGAAAAATATATACCCAGTATACAGGTACAAGGAGGTTCTTTTGATCTGGATAACAGTATATTTAAACATTCAGCTGTGCATATATCAGATATATGCACTACTTGTGGGTGTATATATGCACTCCACCCTTGGGTGTCATTTATATATTAAGCCATATCAGGTCTTTTATTACATGGCCATTGGAATATAGAAAAAAAAAGCACCACCAAGGACTCTCCAGCTAATTGTTTTATAAAATACTCTGTGTGTGTGTGTGTGTGGTTCATTAACAGAGTTTTGCATATAATGTAAGCTCTTCCAAGTACATTAATGCAGTGCTACCAGAAGGAATGAAGTGGTGTTTATGATCAAATGCTAACTAGCTGCATGCATGGAAGGTGCAGATTTATAAGTTATATTGAACACAGAGCATACCTAAATAAATGGTGATATTTTTCATTACACTTCGAAAGTGTTCAGAGAGGCCAACAATGGATATAGTGTAATAATTTCTGTTCTCTAGTCCAGTTAGAGTAGTTGAAGTAATTGAAACATCACTTATATCCTTCACACCAGCAAAAGTGCTCTGATTGACATTAGTACAAAAGATTGTGTATCCAACAGTGTTCCCTGGTGGAGATGGTGGATTCCAAGAGACCCTCACACTTGTTGGACCAACTTGCTTCAGTGTAAGGTTGCTAGGTGCTGATGCAACTATAGCACAACATTTGCAGTTATATAGAATTGTACAAGTTACATTGTACATATGCATTGAATTAAATCACCTTGAACTGTAAGGCTCAATGAGTCCCATGATGGTTTATTATTAGACACATTACACTGGTAGAGTCCTCCCAGTTTCCCAGTCACAGTCAGTGTATGGGTATACTGTGCAGTTACTGCATCATCCAACACAGTCACCTTGACTCCTTTAGCTGCTTCAGAGTTCCTGGTCCAAGTGACTGTGGTGGCAGGTCCACCAGTAGATACACAGGTGAGAGTGAATGAAGTAGGACTATTTGAGGTTTCAGCAAAATGTATTACACCTGACATAACAACATCACCTGTAATGCAATGATAGAAGTAATGTGCAATGGCAATGGCAGCATATGAACACACAATTGCATGTCAGATATACACTTATTGGCCATTGTTTATATGTATGTTCAATGTGACTCTAAAATACTCACCTCCATTTTGGTAGAGTCCAATGTAGAAAAATCCAATTATATAACCAAATCCAGAGACTATGGTAATGTTACAGCAATATATACCAGATTCACTCCCACTATTACGATATAGAACAACTGTCTGATAATGACGACGCTCATATATATCACCATGCCATGGTGGTCGTGTCCCATTGGGAAAGGCCCAGTCTCCTCTCTCTAGGCCCTGAGCAGCACTACAGCATGTAACCACATCAGTATGACATTGAACACTGTCACTGTCAGAAGTCCCCACTAGACTGAGATCCAAGTAGCTGTGGTTAGCTAAATCATTTCCCATGAAGGTGACCTGAGGATATTCTTCAGCCTGACAGTGAACACTGAGGTAGAGCCAGACACACACATGTACAGCTGCAATCTTTAGCACAGCCATCATTCTACATGAATTAGGGACATACTACATATGGTAAGTTTATAGCTACAAATATTTGGCTCAAACCAAGAAATGACTGTTTATTAGACCATATATAGTCATTTCTCCGTTGTACCATCTTGCATTCATTGATTATGTTCTGGCAACTAGCTATATAGACTTTTAAAAATGTTGGCTGTAATTATTTAGACAAAGTTGTAGTCACTCAGGTATAGCAAGGAAATACATACTAAACATCATATCATTTCTCTCTCAGTACAAAAGCTAGCTAGGACAGTATATATTAATGTTTCGCATGTGCAAGTCAATTACTGACTAATGTGTGTACCTTTGAAATGTATTGTTTCAACAACTATACAGAAGTACAGTTAGCCTAGCACTGGCTAGAAGTATAAAACACTCTCAGAGAAATGCATCTGTATTAACAAAAATTGGAAAATGCTCCATGACTCAATCTACTGCTACAAAGACTGTCAAGCCATGCAAATATTTGCATGCCAACAAAAGTTGCGTAAATGTACATGTACTTGTCCTAATATTCTCTGACACTATATATTCCACTTCAACATTTTACAGTGCTAGCCATCAGAGAAAAAACATGTTCTCAATGGTTTTGAATTCTTCTATAGTTCTATTTCATTCAAAACTACAGCATACAGTAGCTATAACGAATATAAAACTACTTAATTCCAGTGAAATACCAATACGACACAAACTAAAACTAATTCAAAGCTGCACTTGTCCATATGCAGTGTTGGGTGAAGTGGGAATATTCTCACTCAAAGCATATACATCCTTGTCATTGAGCTGAGTCTTTTGTGTACTACTTGGTACATCCACCACCTCATAGGTGACTTCCTGGGGGAGAGGAGAGAGAGAGGTAGAGGGAGACTTGCCCTTGCCTCTCTGTATGAGGTGGAGACCCACAGCTCCCAGTAGAACTCCAACACTCATAAATACTAGACTGCACACCACTCCAACAATAACAGTAGTACTGTCACTGCAACTTTCACTGCTGTCGCTACTACTGTAATCTGCATAATCAGAGTAAGAGTTATTGGATGGAATACAGCAATTCTTGTCCCTCACTCATTGAAAGTGTGTGAGTGTGTTTAGAATGGCTATACCTAATGTGCTAGCATTAATATTACGTGTGAAAGGACCAATGCCAGCTGAGTTGACAGCAGCAACTCGGATATCATAGTGTGTCAGAGGCCTCAATCCAGTGATGCTGCCAGTAGTCATCTCTTTCTGTCCTCCAACTATACTTATAAAAGCCCCAGTTGTATCTTCATTATCAATCTCTTCATACTCAATCATGTAGCCAGTGATGTTTCCATTCTGATGGATGCATGGAACTACCTTCCACTGGAGAGTGATACTTGATGATGTAGCATTCAAGAATGTGAGATCATCTGGAGTAGCAGATGGAGCTGGAGAAAAAGAAATTATTATTGACATTGCAACTCACAATTTACTGTAGCAGCTTGGGGCAATATTGGTCATATGCCACAAAGTTCTGTTTTCTGATGATCATATGTTGTTTAAGTTAAATGATATGAATGGCATACCTGATTCATTGGTCATTGCAAAGATAGAATCATTGATGTTTCCAATACTAAATGTTATGTTGTAGTTACTATATTCTTCCAATTCAGCAATGGTTATTATGTTTGACATTGTAGTAGTAATAGACATAATATTGTTATTTATTGAGCACAGATTACTTCTCTTCCATCTGATTAATGTGTTTGTGTCTCCAACAATGTCAACTTCAGACCATGTCAGTGTGATACTGTTTGGTGTTGTGGACAGCACTGAAACAACTGCACACATATATAATTATTGTTACTTTTAAAAATACTTGTGTACACAGCATGTAACTTACATGATAATGTTGATGATATTACATTTCCATAAATGCCAGTGCCAGCACTATTTAATGCTGCCACTTCAATTACATATTTGGTGGAATGTTGCAGCTCATTGATGAATACCATTGTATTGTCTGCAGTAATATTGATATTCTGATGTTCCTCCTCTTGTCTGCCTTGTTTGTGATATCTAATTGAGTATCCTGTTATATTTCCATTGCGATGGATACATGGTACTGGCTTCCACTGGACTGTCATACTGAATGTACTACTAATTACACTTATATCTTCAGGAGGAGCAGAGGGAGCTGAAATGGAAGAACATTGCAATTATCAGTTTGTGTGAAAAATGTCTGTTTACCTTCTTCCACTGTAGTTGCAATGACTGGACTACTGGAATTACTACCTGCCTCATTAGTTACAGTCACAGTAATATTGTAAGTACTGCCTTCATCCAGCCCTGTTATCAGGTATTCCATCAATGATGATGGAGCATACATAGTATTGTTATCAGGACATGGATGTAACTTCCTCCAAGTCACAGTAATACTATAGTCATTCCCTGGTACAGTGGCAGTTACATTCAGTGATATTGTTGTGCTTGTTTTACTACTCACTATGACCTTTATATCACTGGGAGGTGTAACTATGGAAGAGAAGGTAATAAATATCAGTATGAGTAATATTATAATAATATTATGCATAATTATTAGATAGCGTACCTAAGTAGATGGTGGCATTTATCACTTCACTTTGCAAGTGTTCAGAGAGGCCAACAATGGATATGGTGTAATAATATCCATTCTCTAGTCCAGTTAGAGTAGTGGAAGTAGTTGAAACATCACTTATATCAATATCTGTGGCATTGCTCAGGTTATAGGAGACTGTATATCCAACAGTGTTCCCTGGTGGAGATGGTGGATCCCAAGAGACCCTCACACTTGTTGGACCAACTTGCTTCAGTGTAAGGTATTCAGGTGCCAATGCAACTAGGGTGTAAGTGTAAGGCGTTCACGTGCAGATGCAACTATAGCACAACAGTCAATAACACCACTGTGCCTTCATTATACGCCAGAAATGCATGGGCTTAACTACCATTGGGGAAGGTAGGGCAGTCGCCCCACTGCTTTTCGAAATCAGTAACTTAGCGTAGTGCAATTATGGTGTCACCACCTAGGATACATAACCTGGGAATGAGGCTAGTTACACCCTTTGCTTTGCTATAATTATTCAAGTTACGTCCCTGAAATATTATGCATCTTGAACTTTTAAAGTTATTGTAACAATCATGTTAACATGTTCACAATGCCAAAATATGAACTTATTGTATTAATATATACATGTATTACAGAAACTTACCTTGAACTGTAAAGCTCAATGAGTCCCATGATGGTTTATTATTAGACACATTACACTGGTAGAGTCCTCCCAGTTTCCCAGTCACAGTCAGTGTATGGGTATACTGTGCAGTTACTGCATCATCCAACACAGTCACCTTGACTCCTTCAGCCGCTTCAGAGTTCCTGGTCCAAGTGACTGTGGTGGCAGGTCCACCAGTAGATACACAGGTGAGAGTGAATGAAGTAGGGCTACTTGAGGTTTCAGTAAATCCTATTTCACCTGACATAACAACATCACCTGTAATGATAGGAGTGATGTGTAATGGCAATGGTAGCACATAACCATTGTCAGATATACACCTATTGGCTATTGTTTACATGAATGTTCAATTTAACTATAGTCACCTCCATTTTGATAGAGTCCAATATAGAATAATCCAATCATTGGGCCAAATCCTGTGCGTATTGTAATGTTACAGCAATATATACCAGATTCACTCCCACTATTACGATATAGATCAACTCTCTGAGCATGACCACGCTGATATATATCACCACTTGATGGTAGTACTGTCCCATTGGGAAAGCTCCAGTCTCCTCTATGATAGCCCTGAGAATTACTACAGCATGTATCCACATCAGTACGACATTGAACACTGTCACTGTCAGAAGTCCCCACTAGACTGAGATTCAAGTAGCTGTGGTTAGCTAAATCATTTCCCATGAAGGTGACCTGAGGATATTCTTCAGCCTGACAGTGAACACTGAGGTAGAGCCAGACACACACAACTGCAATCTTCAGCACAACCATCTTTCTACATGAAGACACTGTGAATCTAGAAGTATCACTTCCATCAAGGAGTGCATTAATTATTTTGACTAAACTACTTTCTAGATTCAAGTCTAGCAAGAACATATATGGTCCAAATGCTATACTAGTTCTGGAAATGAGGGATGACAGTGCCAAAAAGTAGAGAAACAAGTGCAGTATATATGCAGCAACACAGGGATTGAGGGTATGCAACAATAATAACATGCGTAACCCGAAATTAAAGGATGTAGGGAGGGGTTACGCATGTTATTATTGTTGCACGCCCTCATCCCCTGTTTTGCTGCATATATACTTAGTTTCGGGTTACGCTTATTATTATTGTTGCATACCCTCAATCCCTGTGTTGCTGCATATATACTGCAACTTTTTGGCACTGTTCTCCCTACATCCTTCAACATTTTAATGGAAATGTTTCTTGTTTCACTGATTTTTCGTTGTATACTTGCTTGCAAATGCAATACTCTTTGCGTGAGTGCAAGCCCCACCCCTTTTGCTCCTCGTAGTCATATGAAACGCACGTGAGTAATAACGAGGAAATGGCGTTAGAAATCGGCAGTTTAGGAATTTTCTGTATGTCATTGTAGCGGTGTATTTTACCTACTTTGAGAGTTTTATTGTGTATTATGTGTCTGAAAAGGCTTATAACTGTCCCGTTCAAGAGATCTGAGCCGTTTCATTTGTTAAGGCTAATGGCGTGTCGGTGCCATCCCTACATATAGAGTCTACCGACTCTATGATAAATGCGTTCAGGAATTTGAGGCGTGTTGGCGTACCCATCCCTACATAGACTAAGAGACTTTCTGATAGGAAAGATGTATATTAACAAGACCTATAACACACTTCGGAGTGACATACATAGGCATTTATTCAATTCTAACTCACTTTTTTGAGTCCTGGAGGGGTCTGGCTGTACAAACAACTTTGAAACCCGCGCACAATACGAGCTCATGAGGTTACGATATGTACGCGCGCGCGCCAATCCGTCTTACCTCTAATTGGTTTAACAATCCGTGAAATGCGGAGGAATATTACCACGCCTATTTTGCAAAATCATCTCTATACAGGAAGTATCAAGAAGAAATATTATTTTTCCTCAATTAGGGAGTAGAGTCTCCTAGGCCTCTCTCCTTCCACTTCATTATATACATTTTTGCAATTTGAAGAACATGCTGAAGATTGCATTTTGATGTAAATATATGACAAATGTCACTTGGGTTTCAGACTTTAACACATGTTCATTAAAGTCTTCAATAACACTATCCATAGAGATACTATGTTTTGTACTAAAATACGGAACAGCAGGGTTCACTCTGTTTTCCTATCAGGGTGTAGATGGTTCCACAGTCTTCTCTTGGCTGGATAGTACAGATATTAGTCTGTAGAGACCCCAATTAGTCACTAACTGCACTGTATTATAATGCATATACAGGAAGCAGTGTAATCTGCATGGACATTCAATACATACAAGGGAATACATGCTACAGAGAGTGTTCCCCTAAACAACTTTGAACCCACACACACACCAGATGTATCTCTGTGAGTGTCAACACCATCAGGGTTTTAAATAACAGAAAACAGTGTACTGAACAGTTTCAAAGTATAGGTTACTGTACATCCCAGGTGTAGGTTGATGAGTGATTTTCACAACTGAGGGCTAAAGGCCAAACTGAGGGCTAAAGTCCTGACTGTGTAGAACTCATATATGCATCAACTGTATATATGACTAACCATGGCAATATGTACTGTTTATATATCAGTGCATGATTACTGTAACAATGTATCCATGCGTAACTTTCAAATTATGCAGCCTGTTGTGATGACTAGGTGGGCTCACTCTGCTCACCAAAAATATGCTATACTTCATGTAGACACTTCCACAATATACATTAGAAAGTGCAAATACCTATCCATTAAAGTTGGAGTATGCGTCAAAAGTGTCAAGTGTGCTATTGGCAGCCAATATTGAACCCAGTGATGTATTAATTTTCTTAGTAACTCTTTGGATGTGGAAATGTATCAGTATGCACAAACTTGTGAATAGAGGTATACTTTTTCGGTTAACCATGATCAGAGAAAAAAACATGTCGTTTGTGGTTCCACTATATATACATTGTATATCACTTGGATACGGACATGACTGTGTACCTACTTATACAGTACAATCTCATATAAATATACATAGAGAGGAAACAACACGAAACTAAATGTCATTGTAATGCTAAAACATTCATAGCTGCACTTGTCCATATGCTGTGTTGGGTGAAGTGAGAAAATTTTTCACTCAAAGCATATTATACAAGGGAGTAAAAGCATTTCCATTAAAATGTTAAAGGATGTAGGGATGACAGTGCCAAAAAGTAGAGAAACAAGTGTAGCGTATATATATATTCAGCAACACAGGGAATGAGAGACTATATTTATATGCAGCAAGACAGAGGATGAGGGCAGTATATTATATGCAGCAAGACAGGGGATGAGGGCATGCAACAATAATAACATGCGTAACCCCATAATGAAAGATGTAGGGAGGGGTTACGCATGTTATTATTGTTGCATGCCCTCATCCCCTGTCTTGCTGCATATAATATACTGCCCTCATCCTCTGTCTTGCTGCATATAAATATAGTCTCTCATTCCCTGTGTTGCTGAATATATATATATACGCTACACTTGTTTCTCTACTTTTTGGCACTGTCATCCCTACATCCTTTAACATTTTAATGGAAATGCTTTTACTCCCTTGTTTCACTGTTTTTTTGTTGTATAGAAACAGTCGTATGCTATATTATGTGTCTATAAAGCCTCATAACAGCACCGTTCAGGAGTTCTGCGCTGTTCAATTAAGGCTTTATGGGCGTGTCGGCCTCCAGACACTTCCAAAGCCAGTACGCGCGATGGAGAGCGGGGATACTGAGAAAAAAACAGCAGATTCTGAGAACAGAGTCGATCAACGCCTGTAACGCAAAACGAAGTTACACTAATTTGCTGCACACCTATGCTGTAGCCTCGTAGCTACGCTCGAATACGTGCACAAAATAAAAATGGCGTACAACAGAGAGGAAGTCTGTGGGCGTGGCTCTTAGTTGTACTTTATATAACCATTTTTTGGTGAAAGGCACTGCGCCGGCCAAATAGAAACCGATTTGTGCAAAAATGAAGACAAATACTTAAGCCGATTTTGAGTTATGCCTGTTTACTGAAGAAGAAGAAGAAGAAGATGTTGAAGAAATCGGGTTTTAGCAAAATCACGCATATCATTGTAGCGATGTATTTTACCACCTTTGAGGGCCTTATCGTGTATAGAAGCACTCGTAGGCCATGTTATGTTTCTAAAAGGGCTTATAGCTGCCGCGTTGGAGAGTTATGAGCCGTTACATTTCTTAAGGCTTAATGGGCGTGTCGGCGCCATCCCTACATAGAGAGTCTACCGACTCTCTGATACATCCTAGTCATTGAGATGAGTCCCTTGTGCATGTACTACTTGGCACATCCACCACCTCATAGGTGACTTCCTGGGGGACAGGAGGGAGGAAAGTTTGGTACAAGGTGGAGACCCACTACTCCCAGTAGAATTCCAACACTCAGAAATACTAGACTACACACCACTCCAGTAATGACAGTATTCTACACAATCAGCATAATGAGTTATTACGTTAAGGTGAATAGGTGTTTCCTGAAGTACTGCATCTCTTGTGTCATTAATATGTTGGGCTGGAATGAGGAAGTACCAACAGTTTATTTTTATAGAAAAGTGTATATAATGCTATACCTAATGTATATACTAGCATTAGAACTATTTGTGAAAGGACCAATGCCAGCTGAGTTGACAGCAGCAACTCGTATATCATAGTGTGTCAGAGGCCTCAATCCAATGATACTGCCAGCATGGATAATATAGCGGAAGCAGTTCCGCTATATTATCTATGCCGCCAGTTGTCATCTCTTTCTGACCTCCAACTATGAGAGACGATCCATCTTCCGACATTGACTTTTTCATACTCAATATGTATAGCCAGTGATGTTTCCATTCTGATGCAGGGGCGTAATAAGATGCTTTGGGATGCCTGGGGGGCTGACCTTGTGCTACATGTACCTACTGCATGCTCCCCCCAGGATATTTTTGTCAAGTGGCCTTATCGCGGCACATGCGCACGTATAAGCTCGTGTTATCTGTGCGTAACATTACCAAGGCCACTTGAGAAACACTTCGTTATCACATTCCATGATCACCCGGTTTTGGGTGCACGCCAGACGTGAGGGTCTGTATCCACACCCGAGCGCGCGCAAGCGCGAGAGCCTGCTAGATCTATATTGCAGTCCAATCAGATTGCAGAACAGCCAATTACGGAATACCGCTTACTATTTGCAAATCAACTTATGCCACCTAGGTGACCTAGCCGACCAGACCGTAGATATTCTCTTCCTCTTTTCGATGAGGGGCTGGCTCGCGAGATTAGACTGGACTGAAACAAAGAGATGGATTCTCGCTGTGTAAGGGATGATTCAGTTTGGGACACCGTACGGCTAAATGATATTCAATCGAAGAGAGAGCCGACTTATGGTGTGTTGTACTTACAGCACTGAGCGACCGTAAAATGGCGCTGGAGGCGAAGGGTGATTAAAGGCTTACTAGTATTGAACCCAGAGTCTTTTGGTGGGACTTCATAGCTATCAGTTTGTGCATGTACATGTCATATATGTTTGTGCATGTACGTGTCATATATGTTTTCTAATAGGGAGTGAATATGTTCACAGAGTCCTTAATGTGGTATCTTCTGACCTGCTACAATGTCAGTGTGTCCGAAAGCTCCTCCCCTTTCTTGTTGCCCACAAAGTTCTAACAAATGAAGCATGTGCTGTAATACTGAGCAAACCAGAGAGTGAAGATGGAATGAATTTACACAGAGTTTTGACAGGAATTGTAGCAGAACCTGACAGTCAGAAAGTGATAGAAAACCTCTACCTGTCCCTGCTTGACTGTTATGAGTCCTCACAGAATGCTTGGTGTTGGCACATGGCCACTGACACACTGCGCCGGGCTGGTAAGGTTGCTTGAGCATTTTCTGATGGCTGTGAATGGTTTATCTTTCATACAGTCCTTTCAGAGTTGAATCAGTCAAGTATTGACCATTACGGTAAAACACGTGCATAAATACTCATTTTCTTGTTCAGGATTCAAACCCTTGATGCTAGACATGTGTTCTTACCAGCTGAGCTGATTGACTGTCCCAAATCTATAACAAATCTGACAATCATTACCACGTTATATATTGGTGTGTTACAGATTTGAGGAGGATACATAAAATTGTTGTGCTACCAAGAGCTAGCGCTGTCCAGTTGAAACATGCTCTTGGTGTTAGAGGAGGCTCATCAACTAACCTTAAGGATATCATTCAACAAGGCATCCGTGAAAAACCTGGATTCTGTGTTTCAGATCTGGTATTGGGCCTACTTCTGACACCATCCCTTGGAAAATATGTATCAGTGCTGCTTCCATACTGTAAGTTTTAGTTATAGCTGTTCTGAATCATAGCATGTGACTTAAATAGTGGTTACTAATGTCTTCATTAAGGAGTGCATATACATTTGGCCCAAGGCCTACATGTAATATTTGTCTTACTGTTGTCTGACTGTAACCAAAATCACATGATCATAGCCCATGGAAGTGTCAACTCCTCGGTTCCTATACCATGAAGGCCCTCCCTTTCCCTTCATATGTACTGTCAATTTAGTACATACAGGTTACTTGTGTGGCTAGGTATATCAATTAATCACAATTCAGAACTGTTGCGCTAGCCATACTGTAATCCAATGTTTCGATCACACTATATGGTGGCCTTCTTCAGAGGGGAATGGTAGGTACAGACATACATATACATGTATATGTCTGCTTTTGTGTCTGTATATACCATTTTCCACTGAAGAAGGCCACCATAGGGTGAAAGAAATGTTTGATTAGGTATGGCTAGTGCAACAGTTGAATCACAATAGGTTGCTGCAATCCACCTGCTGTGTGTGAGTTCATATTCAGCCTACTACATAATTGGACGAAGCTGGCCACTCACCTCGGCTACTCAAAGATTGATATTGATGGTATTATTAGCACAGCTGGAGTGAATGTCAGTAAGCAGATACGGCTATTTTTGCGAATATGGTGGATACCAGACTGTGGAGAAGACAAGACACTTTCCATGCTTAAACAAGGTGTGTTACCATGTTAACTATAACCCAGTTCTATTGTGTTAGGCAAGATTTTTCAATAATTTATTTTGCCCTTTTAAACAGTGATTCAAGAAAAGTTGCAAATTAGTGTAAAGTTGTCTGTGAAGGTAAGTTTTGCAAGTAAAAATAGAAGGTTGGGACACAGATGTGTTACCAGTGGCGGCGGTAGAGGGGGGGTAATTGCCCCCCCCCCCCTCCTCCCCCCCAATATTCCACAGTAGGGGCCCAATAAATAGGAGCTATGAAGACAGAATGTGCTAGAATCGCATGCCTTTCACTCGAGTCATGCATCACATGAGCGCGGACAGCATAAATAGCCCCACCTCTTAATTGTGTGCCAGTCCTGCATGCGTAACGCGGGCGCATGCACGTAGCATGGTACATGCTATACCGAATCTCGCCCTTCCCAACTTCAAACTGCTGCCGTCACCTCTGGTTATGATGCACCAACATGCCAATATTTTGGTGTCCTCCCATTTTATTGACTTGTCTCCTGTCATTTTTTAATTGGCATCATTGGTCATTTCTTATTAACCCTCGGTACGCATGCGCAGGAGGGTTACTGCATACTTGTTTCTGTCTGTGTGTCTGTTAAGTTACATCTCACCTCTGGAGTGTCTGTTCGTCCTGAAAATACTGTCACATATTCAGGGGGCACCTGAGGTCTAAAACTTTGTGGGTTTTGAAACCACTCCATTGCAGAGATCCAGTACTCCCTCCATTGAAAGCCATACGTACAGTCAGCCAAACCATGCATGTGCATTATAGTATTTACCAAGTGGTGGCGGCGAAGATTCTGCACTTTAGTGCATTCACTAGCATATGTAGTTATAGCAGTACTATGAAGCAAATACATTGCACTGTAGATCTAATTCTATCAAGGTAAATCAGGATGTACAGCACCACATATGTGATTGGGTGGGGTCAGGGTACTGCAAAGTAATTCACTGTCTGCTACTGCAACAGCATTCCCACTGTGAATTGAGTCCCACCATGTTACACGATCTCACGACCAAACTCCGTTTTCACACGACCAAATAGCAAATACTGAATCTATCTAGCTCGTTGACGTTAATACACTGAGTTTTATGCACCAGTTCATAGTTCGCTGTTTCATCATGTCTCACGAGAGAGATCAACACCTTTTAAAACACTATTCTGTGTGATATGTGCCTGTGTGCTGTTATAAAGGTATTACTCTATGTAGGATGATGGTCAGGCTTTGCTGAAAGCATGTATAGAGAGTGATTGGAAAACAGCTGCAACTCTCACTCTATCAGGGAGTCATTTGGATGCACGTGATGACAAGGTATATTTCTCGCCTAAATCTGCCACTGTACATCAATGAATATTTAATTACATGCATGTGTTGTATTCCACTTTAGCCTTCTCAAATATTGCTCAAGAAACTTGAAGTCTTAAGACACTTCAGTCAAATATGTGTGTCTGCTATACATGAGAGTCCAGTTATACATGTGAGAATTTAGATATCTGTGTTTTTATTAACAGTAATACTCAAAAGCTGCCATACAATTAATGCAATTGATCATGCACCAACAATCATAGGCAGAGCCTCACATATGTGTCCAGACAGGAATGTAAGTAACTCCAGTCAGGTATAGATACCTACCTACTTAAGGGATTGAAGTTGACTAGGGCAGAATTCCTCATTATATAGTTTATGTTTACATGCCTCTCAAATGTGTACACGTACGTAGGTTGTTGAAAGGTAGGTTACATAACGGGGTATGCATGTGTGCAAGCCAAAATTTTGGATTTCTAGACCTTCTGAGATCGTATCTGATGCAATTTTGGAGTAATAAAGTCCCTGCAAACACTCACTGTACTTGATTGGCAAAGACTGTTACTATTTCAGGGATGAGGCCTGTTAGAGTGCATGGTGCACACGTGTATCTTTAGCCAGCGATCTCACTGCAAGCGTGAGTCAATCACATATACTACCCAGTTGAAAGGGGGGTTCGTCCCCCACTAAAGCTGTTTCATCACTGTCTCACGAGAGAAATAAACACCTTTTTAAACACTATTCTGTGTGATATGTGCCTGTGTGCTGTTATAAAGGTATTACTCTATGTAGGATGATGGTCAGGCTTTGCTGAAAGCATGTATAGAGAATGATTGGAAAAAAGCTGCAACTCTCATTCAATCAGGGAGTCATTTGGATGGACATGATGACAAGGTATATTTCTCACCTACATGTTTACATCATGTTTGTCAGCAATACATCAGAGTTACTTTAGTGTATACTGGATACTGGCAGATAGAATAATCAACTACATATGTGTGAGTAGTTAAGTGTCTTGGGATAGTCCAGAGATGTTAGAGTATCTTGGAAATATGTAGACACTGGGCAGAACATGGTGCCATTGGATATACATGCTTTCACAGAGTAAATGTCTGTTGAAGTCCTTATTGTACATGTACACAACAATGTTAAGTTTGTGGTTACTCTGACTCAACTATGTTCATGAATACAACTTGAGCTCATCCTCTCTAGGGGTGGACTCCACTCCTGTATGCATGTATTACGAATCAAGAGAAAATTGTTCAGATGTTAATTGAGCATGGAGCTGACCCAGAAGTCCTAGACCAGGTATGTATTCTACTGTAAAAGATGTATGTGTACAAGTTGTTTCATTCCAGGAAGGTAATGGCTGTCTTCATTATCCGGGGACTCTGAGAAACACAGCTGTTCTTAAGTATCTCTTGAGAAAGTACAAAGAACTATGTATTTCAATAGACTTAGAGTCACAGTTGGTATGTACTCTACATACATGTACCTATGATATTCTTACCACTTTTTCCTACTATAGTACTGTGGGTGCTCTCCTCTTTCAATTGCTTGCAAGTGTGTAGTTGTTAATGCTGCTGAACTACTTTTAGCTCATGGTGCCAATCCAAATGGATCTTCTAATGTCAGAGAAATGCATATGTGTGTATAGCATTTACTAATAGTTAATCATACATAGGGTCAACATCGTCCTCTTGTAGAGGCTAGTTACCTAGGCCATGTTGGGTTGGTCAGGTTATTGCTTAGGTACAAAGCTGATGTGAATGCCACTGGAAAGGTATGAATTGAGCTTTGTACTTTAGTATGGGTAACGAAATGATCTTCTATAGGATAATGTCACTCCACTACTTGAAGCCTGCACCAGAAATCACTGGAATGTTGCCCAGGTGCTCCTGGATGAAGGAGCAGATGTAAACAAGTGTAGATATGTAAGTATATATAGACGAATCCTTGTACAATATTTAGAACTGTTACCCCTTCATGTTTTGGTTGATGTCCTATAGGATTGCACTAGTCCACTCCTTGCTGCTGTTAATGCAAATAACTACCATATTGCCTCAGCACTCATAAACAAGGGAGCTGTGATTGATGCTGTCCGAGTAAGGTGCTGAATGAATGTATACATTTTGATTCACTCTCTATACCGTGTAGTTCAAACCTGGTACATTGGTGGAGGTGACCCCACTTGCTCATGCAGCTAACAAGGGATTTAAAGGGATGGTTGAACTGCTCATCAATAGTGGAGCCAATGTTAACTACTTGTGTTCTGTAAAGGAGCAGGCACAAAAAGTATACCATGCTTTTATTACTAATGGCTTTGTGTCTCTGCCACCACTTGCATTCTCAATTATTGGCAATCAAAATGACATTTTCCACCTACTACTTGAGTGTGACAACCTAGACAAATCATTAATAGGGGTAAGACCGTATACTAGGTACAAAGAAATATATTCAGTGTTCCTTATATGTAGCTATCTACCCCAATCGCTGCTGCTGTGAGGACTGAAAATTACTATTACACTGAGAAATTACTAGAAACACTTGGAGGACCTGTAAGTTGTTGTGAAGAAATGTTACATTACATCACGGCAAGGTTTATGTTGTGGTTGCGGAACAGGCTCATCCTTTAAGCCAAGCCTATTCATTTCCCATAATGTTATATATTTTTTTGGTTCCCTTGTGTCCCTTGTGTTCCCTCCAATGTGTTCCTATAGTGTTGTATGCCTACAGTGGTTTGCTGTGTTTGATGTAGGGAGGGTTACACCTGTTATTATTGTCATCCCTACATTCTCTTATTCTTGTTACACTTGGTTTTTATTGTACGCTCCTTGCATGTGCTGGCCTGCGCGAGCCCCACACTTTATGCTGTTCATGTCACGTGAAAGCACACACAATTGAAGAAATGGTGTTCAACTCTGCGGATGACTAGTATTAATCCTCCAAGAAAGGTTCTACAAAGATTCTGTTAGCCGCAGGCACTTCCACAGGAATAAGAAGCTGTTCCATGTGGAAATAAAAATATACCAATTGTGTGAAGTTTTTTGATAATTTTATTGTGTATAGAAAACACTGGTTGATCTGTGATGTGTCTAAAGGGCTTATACGTGTAAATCCAGCATTCCTGAGTTCTAAATCATTTCATGGGCGTGTTGGCACCATCCTATATAGGGAGTTTACTGACTCTCTGATACATTTTACACACATATAGAGAGTTTACTGACTCTCTGATACATTTTACACACAGAAACAAGCTTTGATGAAAGCACAGCAGAACCAGATGGGGTTATTAGCCGAAAGTATCCTTATGTACATGCAAGCCGTGAACCATCCCCAACTTGCAATTGTAAGGACATGGCTTTGCTTATCTATTGTTGTTTATCTGCTTCATTTATATACTTAGGTGAACCATATTCCTGAGCAGTATAGGGTTAGTTTCTATAGAGTGTGCTAGTCACTGTACATCAATGAATATTTAATTACATGCATGTGTTGTATTCCACTTTAGCCTTCTCAAATATTGCTCAAGAAACTTGAAGTCTTAAGACGCTTCAGTCAAATATGTGTGTCTGTTATGCGTGAGAGTCGAGTTATACATGTGAGAATTTAGATATCATTAACAGTAATACTCAAAAGCTGTCATAGCATTGATCATGCACCAACAATCATAGGCAGAGCCTCACATATGCATTCAGGCTGGAGTGTAAGTAACTCCAGTCAGGTATAGATCCCTACCTACTTAAGGGACTGAAGTTGACTAGGGCGGAATTCCTCACTATATCGTTTATGTTTACATGCCTCTCAAATGTGTACACCATACAGGCCCATACATAGGTTGTTGAAAGGTAGGTTACATAATGGGGTATGCATGTGCACAAGTGCGCTGCCTAGTCCCCCAGAAAAATTTTGGATTTCTAGACCTTCTGAGATCGTATCTGATGCAATTTTGGAGTAATAAAGTCCCTGCAAATACTCACTTTACTTGATTGGCAAAGACTGTTACTATTTCCATAGATAAAAGAAAAAGACTAAACGGAACCAAATCACAATCCCATAGCTCACTTCCTATATGCTGTTGTCTCATAGGGTTTATCTAGAAACCTCTTTGGGAGAGGTGATGTATTACCCTAGTGCTATTACATTTTTACATGTACGAAGGGTTAGCTAAATGTATGATGTAATAATTAGTATGTGTGTGGTCCTGCAAGGGGAGATCCCGGAGGGGGCGTGGCAGCACTCTGACCACTTTCTCTGGAGTGGCCTGCTGGTCTCTTAGGAAGTCATGCGATTTCTAGCAAAGTGGCGGTATAGAGAGACCCGCCTCTTTGTTTCAGAAGCGTGCCGATGCATGTGAAAGCACACCCTAAGGCTGTTGGAAGTTAGGCCTATGTACAGTTTCTCACATTTTCTGTAAACAATGCAGTAAATGCACATGTGAAAGGTGTATGGTGTTTTGGACACTGCTGAAAATATATAGGACACGTCTTCATTCAGCATTAGGGCACGCTTTGCAACGTTTATCGGCACATCGCACCATGCGTTAGTCTAGCTTGGGTATGGGTATGGGGGGTACCTGACCTGTTGGGGGACGTGGAGCTCCTGGAAGTTCTGCTTTCACCAAGGTGTCTGCAATAGTTGGGTTCCTCCGGAAACAGAGCTGGAGTGAGGTAGGGAATAAAGTGGAGAGAGTTGGATCATTGTGTGACCAGTATTTGTTTATCAGGCATGACAATGATGTGTAGTAAGGTGAGTAGGTAGTGATAAGTCTACTATGTTTAAGGCAGGGCTGATACTCCAGTGCTTTTCTGGCTGATAAAACTGACTGTTTTCTCTTTGAATCCCAATTTTTAAAGAATGCATACCTACTCTGCTCTCAGTTAATGACAGGGGATCATAACATACAACAGTAATACCATGCGTAACCCCATAATAAGGATGTAGGGAGGGGATACACATGGTAGGATAACTAAAGCTGTTTTATCATGTCTCGTCAACACCTTTTAAAACACTATTCTGTGTGATATGTGCCTGTGTGCTGTTATAAAGGTATTACTCTATGTAGGATGATGGTCAGGCTTTGCTGAAAGCATGTATAGAGGGTGATTGGAAAAAAGCTGCAACTCTCATTCAATCAGGGACTCATTTGGATGCATGTGATGACAAGGTATATTTCTCACCTACATGTTTACATCATGTTTGTCAGCAATACACCAGAATTACTTTAGTGTATACTGGATACTGGCAGATAGGATAATCAACTACATATGTGTGAGTAGTTAAGTGTCTTGGGATAGTCCAGAGATGTTAGAGTATCTTGGAAATATATAGACACTGGGCAGAACATGGTGCCATTGGATATACATGCTTTCACAGAGTAAATGTCTGTTGAAGTCCTTATTGTACATATACACAACAATGTTAAGTTTGTGGTTACTCTGACTCAACTATGTTCATGAATACAAGCTCATCCTCTCTAGGGGAGTACTCCACTCCTGTATGCATGTATTACGAATCAAGAGAAAATTGTTCAGATGTTAATTGAGCATGGAGCTGACCCAGAAGTCCTAGACCAGGTATGTATTCTACTGTAAATGAATGCACTAAAGTGCAGAACCCTCGGCGTATATAATTAACGGTTGTAAATTATGCGCATGCGTATGATGTTGTCGCCTCATCTATAAAGTATACGGAAAATACCGAAGAATATACTGGTCCCACTATAGCTGGGCTAGAACAGCTCGCTCTATCCAATTGGCGTTTGAAGCCTCGATGCCTATCCGTAGTGAAACTTCTGATGCCTCCACGGTGCGTGCAAAAAGTAGTCGAGGTAAGCCGGTGCTAACATAATGCTTGTTTTCATGCCATAACTTTTGAACGCAGTAGTTTCAGGAAAAAAAACATTTTAAAGCGCTACTTGCACTGATGCTTTTAGTATCGCTCCGACACCACTTCGTTGTCTCTAGTGCAAGAATAGCGAGACAGACACACACACACACACACACACACACACACACACACACACACACACACACACACACACACACACAAACACACACACAGACAGACAAACCATAGATATTATACACGGAACAGTTCCGTGAATAATATCTATGGACAAACCAAGTACCGTAACCCTCACTGCGCATGCGTGCCAAGTGTTAAAGATGTATGTGTACAAGTTGTTTTTATTCCAGGAAGGTGATGGCTGTCTTCATTATCCGGGGACTCTGAGAAACACAGCTGTTCTTAAGTATCTCTTGATAAAGTACAAAGAACTATGTATTTCAATAGACTTAGAGTCACAGGTGATATGTACTCTACATACATGTACCTATGATATTCTTACCACTTTTTCCTACTATAGTACTGTGGGTGCTCTCCTCTTTCAATTGCTTGCAAGTGTGTAGCTGTCAATGCTGCTGAACTACTTTTAGCTCATGGTGCCAATCCAAATGGATCTTATAATGTCAGTGAAATGCATATGTGTGTATAGCATTTACTAATAGTAAATTAATATAGGGTCGACATCGTCCTCTTGTAGAGGCTAGTTACCGAGGCCATGTTGGGTTGGTCAGGTTGTTGCTTAGGTACAAAGCTGATGTGAATGCCACTGGAAAGGTGAGAATTGAGCTTTGTACTTTAGTATGGGTAACGAAATGATCTTCTATAGAATAATGTCACTCCACTACTTGAAGCCTGCACCAGAAATCACTGGAATGTTGCCCAGGTGCTCCTGGATGAAGGAGCAGATGTAAACAAGTGTAGATATGTAAGTATATATAGACGAATCCTTGTACAATATTTAGAACTGTTACCCCATCATGTTTTGGTTGATGTCCTATAGGGTTGCACTAGTCCACTCTTTGAGGCTGTTAATGCAAATAACTACCATATTGCCTCAGTACTCATAAACAAGGGAGCTGTGATTGATGCTGTCCGAGTAAGGTGCTGAATGAATGTATACATTTTGATTCACTCTCTATACCGTGTAGTTCAAACCTGGTACATTGGTGGAGGTGACCCCACTTGCTCATGCAGCTAGCAAGGGATTTAAAGGGATGGTTGAACTGCTCATCAATAGTGGAGCCAATGTTAACTACTTGTGTTCTGTAAAGGAGCAGGCACAAAAAGCATACCATGCTTTTATTACTAATGGCTTTGTGTCTCTGCCACCACTTGCATTCTCAATTATTGGCAATCAAAATGACATTTTCCACCTACTACTTGAGTGTGACAACCTAGACAAATCATTAATAGGGGTAAGACCGTATACTAGGTACAAAGAAATATATTCAGTGTTCCTTATATGTAGCTATCTACCCCAATCGCTGCTGCTGTGAGGACTGAAAATTACTATTACACTGAGAAATTACTAGAAACACTTGGAGGACCTGTAAGTTGTTGCGAAAAATGTTACATTACATCAGGACAAAGTTCATCCAGTATTGCCATACATTACAAAAAGTGTGATGCACAACATCTTTCAGCTTCTGTAGCAAGCTAGTGCAAAGCAGAGGATAATGGCATCCATCAGTAACATGCATAACCCCATAATGATGTAGGGAGAGGTCACACATGTTATTATTACCATCTCTACATCCTTACATATTGGTTTATTCTTGTTACACTGGTTTTTTGTTGTACACTACTTGCAAGTGCTGGCCTGCGCGAGCCCCACACTTTATGCTCTTTATGTCACATGAAAGCACATAAATAAGGAAATGGTGTTCAACTCTGTGGATGACTAGTATTAATCGTCCATGGAAAGGTTCTACAAAGATTCTGTTGGCTAACTGTAGAAAAGATATATTTAGGAAGTACTCTTTCCAGAGCCACTGCGCACAAGCTGTTCCATGTGGAATAAATGTATATAAGTTTACCAATTGTGTGGTAGACCATTTTGAACTGAAGAGGAAGAAGAAGAAAAAGAAGAAAATATTATTGTAAACACTCATAGACCATGTGATGTGTCTTATACATGTAAATCCAGCGTTCCTGAGTTCTGAGTCGTTTCATGGGTGCATGTGTTGGCACCATCCTATATTTTACCGACTCTGATATATTTCACATGCAGAAACAAGCTTTGATGAAAGCACAGCAGAACCAGATGGGGTTATTAGCTGAAAGTATCCTTATGTATATGCAAGCTGTGAAACATCCTCAACTTGCAATTGTAAGGACACAGCTAGGCTTATCTATTGTTGTTTATCTGCTTCGTTTATATACTTAGGTGAACCACATTCCTGAGCAATATAGGGTTAGTTTCTATAGAGTGTGCTACATCAATGAATGATTAATTACATGCATGTGTTGTATTCCACTTCAGCCTTATCGAATATTGCTCAAGAAACTTGAAGTCTTAAGACACTTCAGTCAAATATGTGTGTCTGCTATACATGAGAGTCCAGTTATACATGTGAGAAATAAATATCTGTTAACAGTAATACTCAAAGCAATCATAGCATTAATGCAATTGATCATGCACCAACAATCATAGGCAGAGCCTCACATATGTGTCCAGACAGGAATGTAAGTAACTCCAGTCAGGTATAGATCCCTACCTACTTAAGGGACTGAAGTTGACTAGGGCAGAATTCCTCACTATATACTTTATGTTTACGTGCCTCTCAAATGTGTACACCATACTCCTTTAACTAAACGGAATTAAATCACAATCCCATAGCTCACTTCCTATATGCTGTTGTCTCATAGGGTTTATTTAGAAAACTCTTTGGGGAGGTGATGTATTAGCCTAGTGCTATTACATTTTAACATGTACAAAGGGTTAGCTAAATGTATGATGTAATAATTAGTATGGTGTTATGCATGGTATTGTAGTCCATCACCCCGTCTCTTGCTGCATATATACAGTCCTTGTTTCTCTGATTTTGACCCTACCATTCCTACACCTTTCAACATTTAATACTTGTATATCAGTGTAAGCCATGATATACATCGATATCTACATATTTTGACATAGCTTGAAAGTCTTGAGGAATTTGCACGTGCCACAGGCAATGTTACAGTGGGAAACTTCTTCCAGGAAGTCCTGTCAAACACTCTAGTAAGTTTGTTCCTGTTTGAATTAGAAGACCGTGTTTGTGATTGTCATATATGCAGACACCAGATGAAATGTGGATTACATTTTTGAGTGGAAATGCATCTCCATTACATTTTCTCATCATGAATAGGATTCTCACCACTGTGAGTTCTACATGCATGTACAGTAATCCAAAGAGCTGTGGTTCATTGACTTTTACAGGAAATATTTCAAGTGGAAGTTTTAAAATACCATCCTGATGATGCTGACAAGTTCTATGATAATCTGATATGGACATTTCGTAATGTATGTTAGCATGCACCCATACAGATACGCACACTTAGGATATGTTATCTGATTATTTAGATGAACGGAGGAGCAGGCATTCCCACCAATAGTGAGTTATGGACATTGGCTAACTGACATGTAAATAATAAACAATGGCATGCATAAGCTGCCAACTCACTTTCCTCAGTCTTCTTGTAATTCTGTAGTTAAACAGTACTATCTTATAACTGGTATGAGTACTTCACTTTGGCATGAAATACATAAAATACATGCGTAAGTTGCCAAAACAGTCTTCTTGTAATTCTGAGGACTATAACTCGTATAAGTACATCACTTTGGCATGAAATATATGTCTAGGTTCTTATTCGTTTTGCAATGCCTCTGGCCAACTAGGAAATATTAGCATCTCTGAATAGTTGAATTTGATTAATATAACAATGTATACGTGTGGTTTCATGTGACCATGACGAGCAAAAAGGTGGGGCTCACACAGGTAGGACTACTATAGGCAGGACTACTGCATTTGCAAGGAAGTATGCAACAAAATACCAGTGAAACATTAAACTGTCAGAGACAACAATGCCAAAATTTTATAAACAGGATACAGTAAGAGAAATAAGCAGCAGTATGAAAGCAAAGGCAAGGGATGATCATGCAACAATAACGTGTATACATTCTTTAATTATGGGGTTATGGTGGTTTGCATGATCATTCTTTGCATTTGTTTTTGTACTGCACCTTGTTTCTTATTCCACCATCCCTGCCTTTGCTTGCATGCCTCATCTTATTTCCATACTTTTTCCACAGTCATACCTATATCCCTTAACATTGAAAATGTTTTACTCTTGTATTAATTTTTATTATTCCTGTATGCTGAATTACAGTGATGGTAGAATTCTGGTTACACCACTTTGCAGCTCTTGCCATGTTGACTCAGCTATTTAGTGGAAGATTTTTTCCAAGGATACCTGATCGAAGAGTGTCAAGAGAAGGTAAGCATATGCATAATGTAATGGTCTTTTACAACATCCCCCACAAATGTATTTAGCAACATGAAGCACTTCTGAACTGCCGCGGAGCATCACGTACACAGCAATACAAAATAGCGTAAATCTACTGTGTATGTAAATAGCGAATGGACCATAAGAAATTTTAAAATATGAGCTTTGTGTCGGTGTTGGTTGCATACTCATTGCCCATTTAGTGACAGAGAAACAATGGTTCAAAGAAGGGAAGTCAGTGTGTGTATGTGTGTGTGCGTGCTGAAGTAACTGGGGGCTCTTAAACAGGTAAGAATAAGCACTGCATGCCTATAAAACGAGATAAGAATACTTATTCTTACGTGTTCACTGTTAAAAGAGCCTCTAGTAACTTTCTACACACCCTATAGACTTCCTTTTCTTTGAACTGCTGTTTCTCTGTCGCTAAACGGACTATGAGCATAAAACCAACACTGAGACATTGCACACTGTCTAAAATTTCTTATAGTGCATTTGTTATTTACGTATACAGTATATACATTTCAGTGTTGATGGCTGCACTATTTTGTATTACTCTTTATGGCCCCAATGACAGTCGCCCCAATGACAGTGGCTCCAATGACAGTCCGGAAATGATTAAATCAATTGAAACGGGCCATTGAATCATAAATTTTTGACTGTCATAAATAGTTGAAATATTCTGGGTAGCTAAAAAATATGGACACTTACTAGTTTGCAATATACGTTGTACCCTTCTCCTAGAGAAACGAAGTATAGCTATTAGCAGATCTTGGTTACGAATATACCAGCAATAGCTGGACATTAAAAGTTTACAAGTTACCGTGGAAATACATGTGCATAGCACACCTAGCTATGTAAGAAGTAGGAAGGAATGAAAGGCAAACAAGGCACATAACCCCCAGACCAGACAGACAGGACACACAGAACAGAGACCATGAACAATCACTCCAAGAGATGCTGAGAAAGGCCAGGCAACAACAACAACAACAACACAACAGAAAGGCAAAGTAACACAACACAACTCACCCGAAACAGTCATTTTCAAAGAAAAATTGGCTGCCTTGGGTGGGACTTGAACCCATGACCATCATGCATACTACCGGAAGAGGCAAAGATATGGGGCATGCTTGGCCTAACATAGTACACTTTACACCATATTTTACACTGTAGCAAGTCATTTTTCCTGTCATTGTAGTGAGTATTGAGATGCTTCTAAGTAGCGCATGAAGGTGGTACTTCCTTGGCACTTAATATATCCCTGTACTACAATCTTGTTAATATTTAAGATCCATTTGCATGGTTTTAGCTTGTTTGATAAAAACAGCAAGAACAAACTGATCGCATGAAATCATGCAAATTTGTAGGCGTTTTTTAATGATGACCACTAAACCTAGCATATCAATTTAATTTTTCTAGGATCATATCCTGAGTTGAGACAATCACAGTATAACCATCCATTACGACCAGAAAAGGATTCAGATGCATTTTCAACAGCTCCAGTACTTTCTGCTCAAAAAACATTTGCTATCTCAGGTACCATATAGTCAACCACTTTCTACATGCTAAGCTCCCCAGGAGGACTTAACTACATGTAGCTAGTTCTTCAATTTGGAAATGATTGTGCTCTGTTATACATGATTCCAGGTAAACTGAAGAGCCCCTCCTGTACACCATTTACTTTCAAGGGGATCAACAATAAGCTCTGTGATTCAGGTTCTGTTTAGTGTATGCGGTCAATGTACGTATATGTATTGTAATATCCTTTTGTTCAGCTGATTGTAATTTGGTCCTATCCAAAGTGGACATGACTCTGCAGCAAAACCTTGTAAAAATTTCTGTGGGTAAGATGATTTGTTCTCTGTTCTAGGTTCATTTATGAATTGTGTGGGTTATCATCAATATGCATTCCATACTCTACACGTTCTATTGCTATATCACTTTTGAAAGATGAATAATACTTCTGCAATGTGTCTCTTACATCAGATAAGAGCAAGTCAGTCCAGAATGTTGCAGAGGAGGAGAATGTTCAAAACAACCTTTCTGACACGACAGACACTGATACTGATAGTAGACACTCACTAGTACTGAGAGAACAACTCATCATTACATATACAGCTGTTATGTATATGGTTTTCTTGTAATATTTTGCTTTGTGGTGAAGTGTTAATGAGGTATCTAAATCTGATAGATACCTGCCAATAGATACCGCCCCATGATAGATACCTAGGCCCACCTTTTGTGGTTACTGCTAGGTTACAGTGACATTCAAAAATCCTTAATTGCATATTTGCACTAAGCCTAAATTGGTTAGAACACTCCTTGTCCGTATCAAAGGAAATGAGATACCTATATACCACAAGTTGTATATGTCAGATATACACTTGCTGTGAAGAATTATTGTGATATTTCCTGAGGGCTAATGACCTGAGGGATATATCACAAATGGAACTTCCGAACATAGCAGGTGTATACCTGAAAATATACACTTGGTTTATACTATGTGATGAGGTGTATATGCAATATATAAACCTGCCATTACCATAGCAACACGGTGTATATCATGCATGTACTCTGTACTCCTTTAAATTAGACACTGGCACACCATCACTACCTAAAGCAACTGATCCTACTCTTGGTTCTGCTCCATCTTTGTGTGACTCTAACCCACTCCCTGCTACTGAATCTGGTATGCATACTTATTTATCGGCCAACTGTAGTCATTCAATTTTCCTGCAACTTTGAATTTGCTCACATTAACCTTTCTGATAGGACATTCTTTAGTAAATATTTTCATAAACAACCCATTAGACATCACATATCCTATGCACTGTTCAGAGCACTGTCCATTATGTGTGTATATTTGTAGGTAGAGTATTAAAGGCACCAGCCTCGTACCCATGCAGACTCCACACAAATGGGAAAGGGTCTGGTGACAATTGAGTGTTTTCGTGAGTCAGCTTTACGTCGTTTACCATGTGATTCACATGAGCGCACTTACTTCAGACACGATGGATCATATAGCATGCGGTCAACTGTTCATCTAAAGCTCTTCTGCAGTTATGGGGCGTATATCATTCGCAGGTAGCTCGTATAGCTACATTGTGTAAATTACAGTCCTAATAATGCCATGTGCAAGTCACACATACAGTTTAAATGTTGCAATTTGGAATCCAAGACTGCTGCAGCACAGGCAAGAATCACTCAATTCCTTTTCCTTCACTGGGCACGAGACAACTCACTTACCATCGACTGTATCGATATACTTCCTTGTTTCTATTGCATTTCCATCCCTGTTTCATTCAACATTAATTTTTATGTTTTACAATTACATGTATACATATGCTACATTGCTTACTGCTTGACATAATTATTTGTTGTGGTATTTTTACAATTACATGTATACATATGCTACATTGCTTACTGCTTGACATATTTCTTGTGGTATTTTTGAACAATTCAGGACCCATTCCAGAAGAGTCTTGTGATGAATTCCTCCATCTACCAAACTGTAAGGTGAACCCGACTGGAGTTGTGCTAGGCTATGGTGCTTTTGCTGATGTATTGGAGGTTGAGTACAAGGGAAAGAAGTATGCAGCTAAGAAGTACAGACATGCAAATATTGAAAACCTGATTGGTGTTTTTAGTAGAGAGCATGAAATCTTATCTCAAATCAGACATCCAAACATTGTGCCATACTATGGCATATGTAAACTGGCTACTGACGATACAACTGTCATAGTCATGGAAAGGATGGTCACAATCTTGAGTGCATTTCTAGAAGACAAAAAGAATGTAAACCTTACTTCACAACAAAAATTTCAGCTTTTACTCCACATTGCCCAAGGATTACACCATCTTCATACACAGAAGCCTGCTATCATTCATAGAGATCTAACTGCAACAAATGTACTGGTTGATAGAAGAGGAGTGGCAAAAATTGGAGATTTTGGAAATTCTCGCATGATCGATATGGATGCAACACCAGAACTCCTGACATCCAATCCTGGAACACTCAACTA
This sequence comes from Theonella swinhoei, assembly GCA_963970385.1. Classification (NCBI taxonomy): domain Eukaryota; kingdom Metazoa; phylum Porifera; class Demospongiae; order Tetractinellida; family Theonellidae; genus Theonella; species Theonella swinhoei. The sequence continues at coordinate 1,664,187 of OZ019951.1, read as the reverse complement.
CATGCCACCAGAAGCACTTGGAGGTGACATATACAATGAGAGATTGGATATTTTTTCTTTTGGGCACTTGTCGATTTTTGTTTTAATTCAACATCGCCCTCATCCAATTAAGACGCCTACATACATAGAACATGGCAAGCTAAAGGCCCGTACTGAAGTGGAGAGGCGTGTGTTATATCTAGATGAAGTGAAAAGCAAACTAGCTGGTGGAGAGCAACATGAGCTTTACTCTATTATCACTGGATGTCTCCAGGATGAGCCTCACAAACGTCCTAGCTGTGCTGACATTCTTGCTGGTAATATGTTTGTTACTGTTCTGAACAGAAGTTGAAATGAAATATTTACATGACATACACTTATACAGTAGTGGATGTTACTATTTTTGGTATATATGTATTCCTGGTCGTCTAGGTCTCCATCTAAACTCTGAGATTTGAGGCCTGTTTCCTGCCTCATTGTATAAACTCTAAAAGTACATAAGTGTGTCGCGAGTTGCTTCATCTATGTATGCTCATCTGCATTCCGGGTTTTCAGTTTCCCGTTCTCTCTATGGGTTGGTTTTAGCAAGTGGGTGTGGTTCACACTGTATGATGAATGGTCAGATGTGAAAACATATTGTATTCATCTCTACTGGTAGCTTCTGGAGGCAGATATTATAGTCTAAATAGGAATGTGTCTTCTCAATATCATTTGGTAATTGAAGAAGTTTCACATGATATTTACCACAATCTGCAACATTAGCTGTTAGTTTAACTGTCAGTAATACATTGTGTGGTTTCAAGTTGCAGTGAACAATTGCAAAACAGTGTACTGAACAATCAGTTTACAAGTCCAGATTAGCTATACACTTGGGGTGTAGGTCAAGTGATTTACACAAACTGAGGGCAGTTTGTAAGTTCATCCATTTGGACTGCAGTGTTCTGAGAGGAGGTCATGCAATGCTTATTAGGCCTGAGGCTGTATAAAACATATGCATCAACAGTATACCTAAAAATAACAGATTTGTATATACTGTGGTAACTATATATCGGTGCATGATCATGTATGGATGTATATAACTTGTGAATCCATGCATACTTCACAAAAGCTGCTCAGATCTATATGTATACAGTATTACACAAATTTTCCATTCATGTACATTATAATTAAACAATATAAGTGCCTATTACTACTGCATAAAGTTGGAGTATGTGTCAAAAGTGTCCAAGAACATCAAAACAGCTTCAAATATTGACAGATATTGTCCCTGTAAGGAAGGTGACAGTTTGTAAGTTCATCCATTTGGACTGCAGTGTTCTGAGAGGAGGTCATTGCTTATAAGGATCTTACCACAGTACGCACAGCTCCTGGTTTCTGAGCTCTCATGGCCTTCACTACCTGGAACACATCCACCACACCCTCTGTCTTACACCTCTCAATGGTGGTAGTGATGGCACAGAACACAGCTGAGCGACTCACTGTGTCCCTACATGTATGTATAGTGATCTGCAATTACAGCAGGATACAGGAGGGAGGTGGCTTGTAATAACTACTATATACCTGCCATGGACTACAATGGTGTTGTTGCCAGTCTTTCTCTGAACTTTGGCAATGTTATCAATCATAGTAATCACATTCTTCATGTCAGGAAACTGATCCCCAGCAGTCCAATTGGTGATGTGGAATTGGCACACCTGATGAGTCTTAACAAACTGCTGAAAATAAAAGTTTACTACTCTAACTATAAGAATAACTTTTTAGTTGTAATTGTATGCTTTAAAATGGTTTAGCTTGTTTTTTTTTGACACAAATATGCAACTGAGGTAGAAATTTGCAGTTTCTTCAGAATGTTGGTAATAGTATATGGTACATAATTGAATATGCAACTACTGACTGTACTGCAGAAATGTTTTAACTCTCAATGTTTGCAAACATGGTAAACTATGCCAATGGGCTTGAATAATAGTTTGTTGTGTTGCCACAAACAGAGTGTATGTATACAACATACCTTGGCTTGTTGAATACTGAATGTCCTCATCACATATGCAGAGGATATCTCTTTACTCATCAGCTCAACTCTGAATTCTCCATAGCTCTGGAATGTTTGCCCAGGCCAGTACTGGTAGCACACCTCCTGAGGGACAAACCAGTCATGTCTTCATGATACCTGATTGCTATACTTGAGTTACCTCTTCTTGTTCAACTAAGTCAGAGAGCATGACAATCACACTACACTTTCTGCTACACACCATCTTCCAGAAGTCTCTACTAGTGGACTGCATGGGGCCCTGGGTGATGATGAATGCTCTCTGCTGCTTGTAGCCCTAAAATATGTTTAATATCAAGAAAATATTTATTCTCTATACAACTCTCAATAGTTAGCTCACATGGATATCAGTAGCATTAATATAATCCGGATTTTCTCCTCTTAAAACAACTCGCCATTTGTCAACTGAAAATGAGGTAAGAGTGTATATCTTTGTACACTTTATCTGTAACTTAGTACATACCTGGTAGAAATTTAGTTGATCGATTCTTTTGAAGATTTTGATGAGCAACAAACGCTTTAGCATCCTCTGGATTTGTAGTCACCTGGTCTAATATCTAAAACCAATAGAATGACAGCAAAGTTTGCATGTACAGTGGAACCACTCCAACACCCAACATCTTTTTCTTTATGCTACATTTATACCAGGGCACTTTCTGTCCCAAGGGTGTTTAATTGTTAGATGTTTCAATGTCTTTCTCTAACTTACAGAAAACTGCCAGTCAAACCCAGTTATTCCTGACTCATTTTTGTTTTGCATATTTTTCATTTTCTTCCTCAGATTTCCTGCCTCGATCTGAGTGTCTTCACACATTGCCGACTCCAAGATAGCATCATGAATGAAAATATATTGATCCTATGGGGAAAAGCCATGGAGATATTATATAGACACTATTGTATTTGTTATGGTGAATCACAAGTATCACCAAGAGCAGATACAAGGGATACGTACCACAGTTTGCACCATCTGAGTTCTCTGTTGTCTCAGCTGTTGGATGACTGCTGGTATGTCCACAATACCTTCCTTCTCAATCTGCTCCAGGACCACATCAATAGTGATGAATGTCCCAGTTCGACCAACACCAGCACTAGGAAAGATTACGATATATTTTTATAGCATACATATAAGTATTGTTCTAACAAGGAAGCTCATGTGTCACAGTGCTCAGTCTCACCTGCAGTGTACTAGTAAGGGGCCTTTGGATGGTTTGTGTTCCCTTATTACCCTTCTGTGAAATGCAAGGATGGAGGTGGCATAGTCAGGCACACCATGGTCTGGCCATGCTGTGTAGTGAAAGTGGGTCACTTTCCTGGACTGTCCAGACAACTAGAAATGAAAGAAGAACCCTCAATGCCATACATAGCGTATATGGGCTCTTGGTGTAATCTTTAAAGTTTCTATGTACACTGCCACACCGAGCTTCCACAACAGCTAAAATCAGGAGAACATACAATAGTACAACTTACATAAACTCCTGTTGTATACATATATACAAGTACTTTAGAAGAGTAAATGTTTATGTTTACACTATAGCTAAAACCATGTATAGATTTACTCAAAAGGTTATGTATAGGTCCTCTTGTATATATGCAACAACCACCCTCTATATACATACCTCCACACTAAGTGTTTCAATGGTGTAGTCAGCCAGGATTTGCTGGTTAGTGACAGTGATCTTAAATGGGCCAAACTCCAGTGAGCCTGACAGAGGCCAGTACTGCTCACACTTTGTCTTCATGCCCTCCACTACATTAGTGATCATCACAATAGAGGGCACCTTCTCCTGCCACACCATCCTCCAGAAATCAACTACAGTTCTGGGCACAGGGCCTACATATGCATCATGATATGGTTACTTAGAGTCATCATACATTGATGTTTCCAATCAAGTGGTGTGCAATGAACTAATGGTGATGTTATTTACCTTGAGCTGCTATGAATTTCTTTGGGATTGAGTAACCCTGAACATGGATAATTTTGCTATTGCTCAAATTCTTGTTAACATGGATACACTCACATCCACATAGCTTGCATTGATGTAGTCATTGCTAAGGTCTTCCATTGGAGTCAAAATCACACGGTTATCATCATCTGTATTATAATAATTATTATGGTACATTTTCACATTATATATATGCAGATTTGTGAAAGGGGCAGGTTCAGGGAGTGCACGATCAAGGCCCACATGCACACCACACACAATGAGTAAACAATCTATGTATGTGCTTCTATCATGAAAGGTGAATACTTACATGCAGAAATATTAGCAAAGCGATTCTTCTTCCTATTCGGTGGACATCTAGCAATTTTCGTTGTCTTCCCTTCACCATTTCTGAGTGACTGTGTAAATAATAAAAAATAAGCACTTATATGTGTACACAATATCACTTTACTTGAAACTCAGTTGAGAAAGGCTGGTTGTTGCTGCTGTGGTTGAGTTTTACATGGTTTCCAAACATTGCCACTGGTACACAGGTAGACACTAGTGGTTTCTCAGCAGGAGCTGGCTCAGTAGCTGGAGCATTCCCTGTCTTGCTAGCTCCATTTTCATTTTCATGCACAGTATTTGAGGCTCTGAAGGCTTCCTTCACCTCTGATGACTGATTGTGATATGTTTCACTCTCTACCACCAGTGGAGGGTTGGTAGACATCTCACTCCCTCCACTGTCACACTGCAGCAACTTGGAGTGTGGATTATCACCTACTTCTTTAAGCATTACCTCAGTTGAATCATCACTCTTAATGATCCTACCACAGCCTATTTAAAAAAGTGTTCTTTTGCTCATTAATTGATTATATCATACTGTGACTTACTGATAACTTCCTCCAGAGGTATACCATCAATGTCTTTGGAATGTGACGCAGAATCTTTTTTCTCAAAGTGATTAGTTGGAAAGATGTTCTTTTGTTGTTCCCTATCGTGATTTAATATAGTGATGTCTACACCTGCACACCTGTACACACATGAAGAGATGTGAGTTAACATACCTCCTCCACAGCCACACTCCAGCTAGGATGATGGCCATGATGGCTGCTATAACCACAGCCACAATTAGAAGTGAGATAGCCACACCAGGCACTATTCTAATGAAATTACTTCTCTCATCTTCCCTTTCATCTGCATCATTCTTTGTGTGATTAATATGTTGAGCTGAATCATCTGTATCATTCTTTGTGTTATTAATATGTTGAACTGAATCATCTTTATCATTCTTTGTGTGATTAATATGTTGAGCTGGATCAAAGAAGAACCAACAGTTCACATCATCTATAAAATACATTGTGAGTGTATAATGCTATACCTAATGTGCTAGCATTAATATTATGTGTGAAAAAACCAATGCCAGCTGAGTTGACAGCAGCAACTCGGATATCATAGTGTGTCAGAGGCCTCAATCCAGTGATGCTGCCAGTAGTCATCTCTTTCTGATCTCCAACTATACTTATAAAAGCCCCACTGGTATCTTCATCATTGATTTCATCATACTCGATCCTGTAGCCAGTGATGTTTCCATTCCAATGGATGCATGGAACTGCCTTCCACTGGAGAGTGATGCTTGATGATGTAGCACTCAAGAATGTGAGATTAAGTGGAGCAGCAGATGGAGCTGGAGAATAGCAACTTTTACTAATGTCATTCACATCTAGGTTTATTACACTTGAAGCTTAATAACATTATAGAATTGTTTAGCTGATGAATCATAAATATTTGTTCTTATGTGTATATATTTAATTGATATATATACCTGACTCATTGGTCACTGCAATAATGGAATCACTGATCAGTGACTTTTCAGTGGTAACAGTTATGTAGTATAGATCAAGCTGACTGATAGTCATTAACTTTCCATGCAGTATAACTAGGTGGACTCTCCCCACAATAAATTACCTGACTCATTGGTGACTGCAATAACAGAATCACTGATCAGTAAGTTTCCGGTGGTAACTGTTACATTGTAACTACTGTACTCTTCCAATTCTGCAATGGTTATGTTTGATGCTGGAGCACTGATATTCATAGCTGTGATATTTGTATCCTCAAATGAACATGGATTATTTCTCTCCCATCTGATCATCATATTAGAGTGTGTGACAGTGTCAGCTTCAGACCATGTCAGTGTGACACTGTTTGGTGTTGTGGACAGCACTGAAACTTCAACTGCATAGACATAGTTATTATGCATATCATTGAATACATCTAACTTACATGGCAATGTTGATGATGTTATGTTTCCATATATGCCAGTACCAGCACCACTCAATGCTGCCACTTCAATCACATATACTGTGGATGGTTGTAACTCATTGATAAAAACTGTTGTAATATTCTTCTGATGTTCCTCCTCTTCTCTGCCTTGTTTGTGATATCTAATTGAGTATCCTGTTATATTTCCATTGTGATGGATACATGGTACTGGCTTCCACTGGACTGTCATACTGAATGTACTACTAATTACACTTATATCTTCAGGAGGAGCAGAGGGAGCTGAAAAGGAGGCTAGGAACATTATAGTTTGTATGAAAATGTCTGTTTTACCTGCTTCCACAGTAGTTGCAATGACTGGACTACTGGAATTACCACCTGCCTCATTAGTTGCAGTCACAGTAATATTGTAAGTACTTCCTTCATCCAGCCCTGTTATCAGGTATTCCATCAATGATGATAGAGCATACATAGTATTGTCATCAGGACATGGATGTAACTTCCTCCAAGTCACAGTAATACTATAGTCATTCCCTGGTACAGTGGCAGTTATATCCAGTGATATTGTAGTGCTTGTTTTACTACTTACTGTGACCTTTACTTCACTGGGAGGTGCAACTGTATACAGTGAGAAAGTAATCATATTACACATAATGGTACTAAGAACATACTTAAGTAGATGGTGGCATTTTTCATTTCGCTTTGAAAGTGTTCAGAGAGGCCAACAATGGATATAGTGTAATACTTCTCATTTTCAAGTCCAGTTAGAACTGTAGTTAAATTAGTTGAAACATCACTTATATCAATATCTGTGGCAGTGCTCAGGTTATAGGAGACTCTATATCCAACAGTGTTCCCTGGTGGAGATGGTGGATCCCAAGAGACCATCACACTTGTTGGACCAACTTGCTTCAGTGTAAGGTTTTCAGGTACTGATGCATCTGTAGTACGGCAATCGTTAACTTATACAAATGCAGAAAACTTATGTGGCTTGAACTGTAATATAAATTCAATGATAGTCTTTATTGCAGTGGCTTACCTTGAACTGTAAGGCTCAATGAGTCCCAGGATGGTTTATTATTAGACACATTACACTGGTAGAGTCCTCCCAGTTTCCCAGTCACAGTCAGTGTATGGGTATACTGTGCAGTTACTGCATCATCCAACACAGTCACCTTGACTCCTTCAGCTGCTTCAGAGTTTCTGGTCCAAGTGACTGTGGCGGCAGGTCCACCAGTAGATACACAGGTGAGAGTGAATGAAGTAGGGCTACTTGAGGTTTCAGTAAATCCCATTTCACCTGACATAACAATATCACCTGTAATGGTAGGGGTGATGTGTATGTGTTACTGGTTTTTCATTGTCTGTAGTTATCTGTACCGCTTCCATTTGTGTGTTGCTACGCATAGCTATACAGGAATGCGATTCTGGGCATGCGCACTTCATGAGCAGTTCCCAATGCCTCTCTTTACCACAACTACGCTTCATCTAAGAGGTCCTCACTGTACGCTCTACATTGCCAGCAAAGGTAGTCTGTCAGGTGCTGAATTGTACATCCAGTCACATTCAAATGATGAATTGTACATCCAGTCACATTCAAATGATGAATTGTACATCCAGTCACATTCAAATGATGAATTGTACATCCAGTCACATTCAAATGCGCGTGCATAAATCTATATGTGATCGTAATAGCACATGTGTAAATCTTAGATGGCTATTCAAATCTTACCACCATTCTTTGGTCAAAAATCATGCACCAGAGAGAAAGGTTTTATGCTAAAACAAAGGTGAGCGTGTTTGTTAATTTTGAGGTATACGAAGAAGTAAAGTAGTCTACAAGCTAGCCCATTTTTCCTCTGTTTTCTGTTACTTTTGGTTGGGAGGAAAAAAGATCTAGCACAGGTCACTCTTTTCACTATCTCTACCCGGGAAACCAATTATTGGTAGGGATGGTCATTGTTATGTAAGTCAATAGTGGGTGTGAAACAGAACCGAAGGATGTAATGATATTCATCAGCATTTCAACAGACAAAAGCCTTATTGGCACTTACGTGTGCCTTTTTAAACGCGTGCTCATTGGTAGACGTACACAATTAAAAGTGACCTGTGCTGGACACTTCCCCTCCTAACCAAAGTCATAAACAAAAGGAAAAACGGGGCTAGCTTGCTAGACTGAAGAAGAAGAAGATGAGGAAGATGATGACTATGATGATGATGATGATGATGATGATGATGATAATGATGATGAAGAATTGTAGCAGTATCATAAAGTCGGTAGACTCTATATGTAGGGATGGCACCGACACGCCATTAGCCTTAACGAATGAAACGGCTCAGATCTCTCGAACGGGGCAGTTATAGGCCTTTTCAGACACATAACATGGCCTACGAGTGTTTTTATACACAATAAAACTCTCAAAGTAGGTAAAATACACCGCTCCAGTGACTTACAGAAAATTGTTAAACCGCCGATTTCTCCATCTTCTTCTTCTTTACCAAACGGCCTACCTCAAAATTGGCAAACGCGCTCACCTTAGTTTTGGCATAAAACGGCTTATTTCTCTCCCGTGCATGATCCTTGGCCATCAGAATCTTCCTAGGATCCTTCTCGAACGAGAACAGCAAGCATCAACTAGCACTTCCGCGTAGTTGAACGCCATTTCCTCATTACATACGTGCTCACGTAACACGAGCAGCAAAGTGGGTGGGGCTCGCATAAACGCAAAGAGCATTGTATTTGCAAGCGAGTATGCAACGAAAAACCAGTGAAACAAGGGAGTAAAAACATTTCCATTAAAATGTAGGGATGACAGTACCAAAAAGTAAAGAAACAAGTGCAGTATATATGCAGCATGAGGGCAACATATATGCAGCAAGACAGGGGATGAGGGCATGCAACAATAATAACATGCGTAACACCTCCCAACATCTCTTTTATTATGGGGTTACGCATGTTATTATTGTTGCATGCCCTCATCCCCTGTCTTGCTGCATATATGTTGCCCTCATCCCCTGTCTTGCTGCATATATACTGCACTTGTTTCTCTACTTTTTGGCACTGTCATCCGTACATCCTTCAACATTTTAATGGGAATATGTTTTTACTCCCTTTATTTCTGGTACTTTGAGCTCTCCCTACATAGAGAGTTTACCAACTCTCTTGGGAGGAACAGATGGTAAGGATTTGTCTTTATGTGCATGTGTGTGTGGCTCCGCCCATGATTGTGGGTGCGTGGTCGATGGCAGTAATGCTACGGTAGCTTCATGAGTATTATTATTATTACCGACTCTCTTGATATGGTAACAGCAGCTATTTAAACATGATAGGAATTAAGGCCATGTTTACATTCAATATGAGTACATATAACTATGAAATATACTTGCCTCCATTTTGATAGAGTCCAATATAGATAAATCCATTTATTTTATCAGATCCACTCTTAATCTTAATGTTACACTGATATATACCAGATTCACTCCTATTCTTATGATATAGACCAACTGTCTGATGATACCGTCTCTGATATATATCACCATCACCAGTACCATCAATATAACCTTGGGATGGTAGTCGTCTCCCATTGGGAAAGGTCCAGTCTCCTCTATCAAGGCCATTACCAGGACCACAGCATGTCTCCACATCAGTATGACATTGAACACTGTCACTGTCAGAAGTCCCCACTAGACTGAGATCCAAGTAGCTGTGGTTAGCCGAATCATTTCCCATGAAGGTGACCTGAGGATATTCTTCAGCCTGACAGTGAACACTGAGGTAGAGCCAGACACACACAGCTGCAATCCTTAGCACAGCCATCTTTCTACATGAAGGTCTATGAAATCATAATTGCTATCATAACCACCGTCATGTAGTGCATACAGTAATTTTGTAACCAGTGGCAATAGTAACAACTTACAATAGCTGTTTTGTTACTTTTACTTTGTTATTCTCTGTGTATGTAAACCTCTTGTATTTATGTCTCAGTTTTACTATATATAGGCAGCCAATTTTGAACCCAAACTTGATCAAAGTATGCAATATTATGGTTTTACTTTAGCCCTTGCATGATTGTCTCAGTTGCATCAACAACTTATCATATATAGACAACTAAATAAAAACACAAGGCATTTTTACAGTAATATACTCTCTTCTTGAAGAAGCATATAACACTACATACATCAAATTAATCAACTTAAATCTTTGCATGTGGAAATGTATCATCATAAACTGGTATAATAAATACATAGAGGTATAATTTTTCTGTTGACCATGAGGTTACTATTACATCATGTGCCACTTGGATACAGATAAGTAAGTGTAACATTTTAAAAACACTGTATACTACCACCACACGTATATGTTTACATAATTATAGAGAAAACAAAACACAGGACTCTAGGTTATTATAATGCTAAAACTAATTCAGAACTGCACTTGTCCATATGCTGTGTTGTATGAAGTGGGAATATTTTCCCTCAAAGCATATACATTGAGCTGAGTCCCTCGTGTATTACGTGGTACATCCACCATCGCATAGGTGACTTCCTGGGGGACAGGAGGGGGAGAGGGAGAGGAAGGTTTGGACAACTTGCCACTGGCTCTCTGTATGAGATGGATAGCAACTGCTCCCAGTAGTAGAACTCCAACACCCAGAAATACTAGACTGCACACCACTCCAATAATAACAGCAGTACTGTCACTGTATTCTACACAATCAGCATAATGAGTTATTAATATAGGTCGAGGTGTGTGTTCTCAGTTATACCTGAAGTACTAGCATCTGTGATATTGATATCATCCCTTGTGTCATTAATATGTAGGGCTGGATTGAGCAACAGTTAACATCAATCATTTTATAGATTATTAAGTGTATATACCTAATGTGTTAGCATTAGAACTATTTGTGAAAGGACCAATGCCAGCTGAGTTGACAGCAGCAACTCGGATATCATAGTGTGTCAGAGGCCTCAATCCAGTGATACTGGCAGTTGTCATCCTATTTTGCTTTCCAACATTGCTTATATTCATTCTGAGAGCCCCATTTTCATAATCAACTTCTTCATACTCAATCATGTAGCCAGTGATGTTTCCATTCTGATGGATGCATGGAACTGCCTTCCACTGGAGAGTGATGCTTGATGATGTAGCACTCAAGAATGTGAGATCAACTGGAGCAGCAGATGGAGCTGGAGAAAGAGTTATCTTATGACATCAGATAGATGATAGAGCTCTAATACGCATAGCACTTGGGATGCCGTACGAAGTATATTAGTTTATAGATGGGGCAAATATTGACTGACAGTTGGCTATAAATTAAAAGGCCATGTGGTATAACTAGTTGAACTCACTTCCACTCTCCCCACAATAAATTACCTGACTCATTGGTGACTGCAATAATGTAATCGCTAATCAGTGAGTTTCTAATGCTAACTGTTATGTTGTAATTACTATACTCTTCCAATTCAGCAATGGTTATGTTTGATGCTGGAGCACTGAAAGGCACAGCATTGATACTTGCATCCTCAAATGAACATGGACTATTTCTCTCCCATCTGATCATCATATTAGAGTGTGTGACAGTATCAGCTTCAGACCATGTCAGTGAGACACTGTTTGGTGTTGTGAACAGCACTGAAACTTCAACTGCACAGAATTATTGTGCATATCATTGAACACCATGTGTTTATGCAACTTACATGACAATGTCGATGTGATTATGCTTCTATATATGCCAGTACCAGCACCATTCAAACCTGCCACTTCAATCACATATACTGTGGATGGTTGTAACTTATTGATAAAAATTCTTGTATTTTCTGCTGCAATATTCTTCTGATGTTCCTCCTCTTCTCTGTCTTGTTTGTGATATCTCATTGAGTATCCTGTTATATTTCCATTGCGATGGATACATGGTACTGGCTTCCACTGGACTGTCATACTGAATGTACTACTAATTACACTTATATCTTCAGGAGGAGCAGAGGGAGCTGAAAAGGAGGAATATTAGAGAGTATTTAACCTTTTGGAGTGAAAATGCTTATACCTGCTTCCACAGTAGTTGCAATGACTGGACTACTGGAGCTACTACCTGCTGCATTAGTTACAGTCACAGTAATATTGTAAGTACTGCCTTCATCCAGCCCTGTTATCAGGTATTCCATCAATGATGATGGAGCATACATAGTATTGTCATCAGGACATGGATGTAACTTCCTCCAAGTCACAGTAATACTATAGTCATTTCCCGGTATAGTGGCAGTCATATCCAGTGATATTGTAGTGCTTGTTGTACTAGTAACTGTGGCCTCTATATCACTGGGAGGTGCAACTATATGGACAAGAAGGTAATTGTATCAGTATGGGTTACGTATCTAGTATACCTAGGTAAATGGTGGCATTTTTCATTTCACTTTGAAAGTGTTCAGAGAGGCCAACAATGGATATAGTGTAATAATTTCCATTCTCTAGTCCAGTTAGAGTAGTTGAAGTAGTTGAAACATCACTTATATCAATATCTCTGGCAGTGCTCAGGTTATAGGAGACTCTATATCCAACAGTGTTCCCTGGTGGAGATGATGGATCCCAAGAGACCCTCACACTTGTTGGACCAACTTGCTTCAGTTTAAGGTTGTCAGGTGCTGATGCAACTGTAGTAAGATTACTTATACAAATGCAGAAAACTTATGTGGCTTGAACGGTAATTCAGTGATAGTCTTTATTGCAGAAGCTTACCTTGAACAGTAAGGCTCAATGAGTCCCATGATGGTTTATTATTAGACACATTACACTGGTAGAGTCCTACCAGTTTCCCAGTCACAGTCAGTGTATGGGTGTACTGTGCAGTTACTGCATCATCCAACACAGTCACCTCATCTCCTTCAGCTGCTTCAGAGTTCCTGGTCCAAGTGACTGTGGTGGCAGGTCCACCAGTAGATACACAGGTGAGAGTGAATGAAGTAGGGCTACTTGAGGTTTCATTAAATCCCATTTCACCTGACATAGCAATATCACCTGTAATGATAGGAGTGATGTGTATAGGGAGTAATGAAATGTTTTTTACTCTTGTTTCACTTGTTTTTCATTGTATGTAGTTACCTGTACCGCCTCCATTTGTGTGGTGCTGCGCATATACGGGATTCTAGGAATGCGATTCTGGGCATGCGCACTCCATGAGCAGTCCCCAATGCCAAACTATGTTTCATCTAAGGTCCTCACTGCACGCTCTACATTGCCAGTACAGGTAGTCTGTCAGCTGCCGAATCCTCCAGCTCCAGTAAATCTGCGCTCGCATACGCAACGCGTAAAAAAAAAATTAAAAATAAAATAAATAAAAATAAATAAAAATAAAGGCATACATGGGACAAGCAAGCGAGACAAAGCAGAACCAGACATGAAACACATTACAGCAAAACAAAAACAAAAACAAAAACAAAAACACACAAACAGTCAAATGACCCCATCCACCACCGGTGAACGGATAAAATAAACATTAAAAATAACCTAAACAAAACCATCAATGGAAGGATGGAGGGGAGGCAAACGGTGGAGCCATAGGGATGCGTTTCCCCTCCAGAGGGCTATAGCAGTCCGATGGAACAGCTGCTTGGTGCAGACTGAGGAGTCATCCTGGTAGCCCACTCTCTGTGTTAGTGCTTTCCCCAATGAACGAAGGACCGAGATTGCGTCTTCAGCCAGACCACCCAGTGTCTCAGCCACAAATGGGAGAAATTCGACTCCGATAGCACGGCACGCTGAAAGGTGGGAGGTCAACTTTCTCTGGACACCAACTTGTAGGGCATGGCCTGGAGCTAAGGCAGCACTGCCCACAATCTGTTGCTGGAGCGGAGATATTACCTGAACATCAATTGCCAGAGGTCTGCCACGACTCCAAATAGGAAGAAAAACATCGGCAGGCCTTGAGGAAGAATCAGGAATCAGGTTAGGCATCTCCTTCGACGGAGCCAAAGCGGCAGATTGAGCAGCACTAAAAATGACATCCCGAACCGCGTTGTGACGGGTGATCCGATCACCATTACCTCCACACCCCACCTGGTGATCACCAAAAGGGTCGGCCACGAGATGACATTCAGGACATTGATATGGAGAGCTGTGCAGAGGTACCCCTAGCCAGTAGCGTAGGCAACAGCGGAATTCCTGATCTTGAAGATGAAGACCAAGTGCTGGGGATGGGATGCCGTTGAGCCAATCGCCAGCGTGAGGTAGAGCAGAGGACAGGACAAGCGCACGCTCCCGGGAAGTGGGAGCAGTTGAGAGCAGGTGTTGATAAACGGCTTCATCAATGGCAATGGATAATGAATTCTGCTTTAGCGGAACATCAATATCATCTAAGCACTGCCAGTCAGGACGAGAAGCAGCGACGGACAGAGCAGATACAGTTGAGTCCAGATGACAAGAGTGGTGTAGAGGTTGATGTACCATTTTCTCAACTAGCTGTTTAGCACGAACCTCAGATGCCAGAAATGCAGAAGGAGCATGGAGAGTAGCGCTTCGGAGGTTGATCCCGCCACGGCTGCTTGGTAGAGATGCTTTACACCACGACCATTCAGAGAGTGGACCTCCCAATATTGATTCTAAGGTCTCCCTAATGGCAGAGTCGAATTTGTACGTAGCTTGACAAATGAAAGAGGGAGGACATGTCCTCAGAGCGTATGCAAACTTTGGTAGAGCAAGACACGAGCGGAGAAGTGTGGTCTCCAGATGAGAGTCCTGCATGTCATGTAATCTTTCTAAAGATTCTCTAATCTTCCTCACTCTCCCCTGTAGTACCTCATCACAGAAAGCTGGTGGGCCTATAGGGCAGCCCAGGAGACAGAAACCCTCACGGGCGACAGGAATCTCAGGAGGTAGGGGGGACAGGGAGGGATCTGATGTGCTAGGGATGTAGAGAAGAGACTTGCTCCTATTCAGATGTAGACCAATAGAGTGTCCCTCTGACTCGACCATATTGAGGGCAGCAGAGAGGTCTCTAGGGGAGCCCACAAGGGTGCCATCATCCAGATACCAGGCGTTCAAAGACAGGCCTGATACTTCGTCCCTGATGCGCTGGACAATGGGGTGAAGAGTTAGGGCAAACCCCAATGGACCCAAGGGGTCTCCTTGCTGGACTCCACAACAGCTTAGGATGGTTTCTTGGCCAAAAATGAGGAGTGGCTGGCTGGAGTAGCAGGATTCCATCCAGGCAGAGAGACCCGGGAGGTGGTGGCGAAACTCCATAAACATGGCTTGGCGACTGATGGAGTTGAAAGCGTTGGTGAAGTCTAGTAGAAGGGTCCAATGGTCGTCGTCGCAGAGAGATGATATTAGGTTATTTGTGGCGTGGATGATAGCCTCACAGCCTCCTTTAACCCCCACACCCAACTGTAGGGGAGGGAGCAAATGAAGAGCTTGATGACGTGTGATGGAGGCAAGACACTTAGAAACCAAACGGCGTAAAACCTCACCCACTGCAATAGGGCGATGGCCCCCATTTTTTTTCTTGCTGGCAAGGAGAGTAGCGCCACAGAGGTAAGGGGTGATAGCAGATGAAGTTTGGCCAGATGCGAGACAGTTGACGAATCTGGTCAGAGCTGTTAAAAGTTGTTTCGCTTGGTCAGGGGAGGGGCAACCAACGGCTTCTCTGAGGTGACTGGGACGTAGCCCTGAGGGACCAGGAGCCGAACCATTTGGAAATGACCTGACACATCTGCGGACAATCGATTCATTGACAATAACTGCTGGAGGCACTGGATCAGAAGGCAGAGTTGGAGGAGGAGCTTGAGGGTGCTTTGCACGCATCTCCTCTAGGATAGTAGAAGAGGGAGGGGCGAGGCCCTCAGAAGTGAGGGCTTTGATCGCTTTGCTGTACTGGCCACATTGAGTGGCCGCTCTAGCTCTCCTACTATTAATGGAATTTTGGGTAGCAGATGTAGATTGTTTGGAGAGAGAAAGTGCCCCAGCCTCCGCCTCGGACCAAAGGGCTGATAGGTCCCCCTCAGCCCATCTCTTGATGCGGGATCGCACTAGAGCGAGGATCTCGCGCCAACGCAATCGGTGGCCCGCAGAAGGGCTTGCGAGGATACACTTTGGCAACATGAAGAGCCGAGTCCAGCCAGTAATATCGGCTGGATCTGTGACAACTGTACAGAGACAATCTCCCAGAACTCTTGCCCAGCTGTCTCTGGCACCCTTGGGGACATGTTGGAGGGTAGTGATTGAGGAACGGAAGATGGAGGACAGAGAAGGGACAACTACTGTTGGAGAGGGGGTAGTAGTGACGGAGGCCCCCTGAGAGGGCGGGGACGAGGAAACAGAATGGGTCGAAGACGTGGCAGAAGGCGGAGCACTGCGAGGCAAAGTGTTGTGGCAGTTTCCTACCTCGCCTGGTAGGCAGTGAGAGCAGGGTGAGTTTGATCTTACACACGCACACCTGAGGCATTTAGCAGCACCATTACATCGGCAGCACCGCCGACGACGGACAGCAGCAACTGAGGTTGACATAACACACCGTTCCCGGTAAACGATTTCAGCTTGTTTCATCGTATACGCACTATAGACCCGTTCCCGTGGATATCCGCCAGGTACTCGCTTGCGATACTCAGCTTTCTAGGCTTCTTCAATGTCTATGCTCTGCGAGTGAACCTCAGCGTGGCTATTGTTCAGATGGCCAATTCGACATCCCAACACTACCACCACTCAGCCCGCGTAAGTGGGCGAGTGTGAGTGCGTAATAAATAGCGCATGCGCAAATCTTAAGTAATCAATGTGAAATGGCTTGCTGTTCCCTTTCTTACCACCATTCTGTTGGTCAAGGATCATGCACCAGAGAGAAAGGAATCGTTTTTTCCTAAAATAAAGGTGAGCGCGTTTGTTAATTTTGAGGTATATGGAACTCAAATAGTCTACAAGCTAGCCCCTTTTCCTCTGTTTTCTGTTGCTTTTGGTTGGGAGGAAGAAAGGATCTAGCACAGGTCACTCTTTTCGCTATCTGTACCAGGGAAGCCATAATTGGTAGGGATGGTCATTGTTATGTAAGTGGCTGCGAAACCACAACTGAGGGCTGTAATTATTTCATCAGGATTTCATATATCTCAAGATGCTGCAAAAGCTTTATAATTGTTAACAAGTTCATGATGGCACTTACATATGGCTTTTGAAAGCATGTGCTCATAGGTCAGATTTAGCTACGGCATAGACAATTAAAAGTGATCTGTGCTAGACCCTTTTTCCCTCCCAACCAAAGTCAGCAAGAAATAAACAGAGGAAAAACCGAGCTAGCATGCTAGACTAAAGAAGAAGAAGAAGAAGAAGATGATGATGATGATGAAGAATTTAGCAGTTAAAAATTCTCCATGTATCATTGTAGCAGTATATTTTTTGGTACTTTGAGCTATATATCCCTACATAGAGAGTTTACCAACTCTCTTGATGTGGTAACAGCAGCTATATTTCAATAAGGATGGGAAGGTTTACATTCAATATGAGTACATATAACACAATAACTATGAAATATACTCACCTCCATTTTGATACAATCCAATATAGAAAAATCCATTTATTTTACCAAATCCACTCTTAATCTTAATGTTACACTGATATATACCAGATTCACTCCCATTCTTACGATATAGACAAACTGTCTGATGATACCGTCTCTGATATATACCACCATCACCAGTACCATCAATATAACCTTGGGATGGTAGTCGTCTCCCATTGGGAAAGGTCCAGTCTCCTCTATCAAGGCCATTACCAGGACCACAGCATGTCTCCACATCAGTATGACATTGAACACTGTCACCGTCAGAAGTCCCCACTAGACTGAGATCCAAGTAGCTGTGGTTAGCAAAATCATTTCCCATGAAGGTGACCTGAGGATATTCTTCAGTCTGACAGTGAACACTGAGGTAGAGCCAGACACACACAACTGCAATCTTTACTACAGCCATCTTTCTACATGAAGGCCTATGAAATCACAATTGCTATCATATATCATCATGTAGTACGTACAATAGTAGCAACTTATACTATATACAGTAGCTGCTTTGGTGGCTATGTCACTTCTGTAGTTAATTTTACTTTGTATATATATGCTCTGCATATTTAAACCTTCTGTATTTAAATCTCTATATAGGCAGCCAATTTTGAACCCAAACTTGATCTAATTATGTAAATGTTATTGTTACCATAGTCCTTGATTGTCTCATGTAGTTGCATCAACAACTTGTCATAATAATTATATAGACAACTGAAATGAATAATAATACAGTGATATTGCTATAGATATGTTAACCAGGATATTGTTTATGGTTACTATATTAAATTTACACTAACGTAGATATAAGTATAACACATTTAATGACCAAAGAAAACTTTATATCCACTTAAAGTATATACAACCACATGTAAGGTTATATAATTAATAGAGAAAACAAAATACAGGACTTTAGGTTATTGTAAGGCTCAGAGCTGTACTTGTCCATATGCAGTGTTGGGTGAAGTGGGAATATTCTCATTCAAAGCATACGCATCCTTGGCATTGAGCTGAGTCTTTTGTGTACTACTTGGTACATCCACCACCTCATAGGTGACTTCCTGGGGGACAGGAGGGGGAGAGGGAGAGGGAGACTTGGACAACTTGCCCCTGCATCTCTGTATGAGATGGAGACCCACTGCACCCAGTAGAACTCCAATACTCAGAAATACTAGACTGCACACCACTCCAGTGATGACAGTAGTACTCTTACAGCAACTGTCACTATTACTGTAATCTGCACAATCAGCATAATGAAGTCAAGTTGGATTAAGGTGAAGAGGTGTTTGAGTGTAATAATTATAAAGGTCTCAGAACCAGATTGGCCTATCCCGGAATTAAAAATGTCCAAATAGCACAAATATGAATTAAAAAGTTGGGTATACCTATTAGCATTCATGAGATAATTTTGATTTAGTGAATTTTCCCCTTGTTCTCAATAGTATATTTGAGTTCTATGAGGGAAATTGCTGTTTAGTGGGTTAGACCACTGTGGTTCTCAGCCTTTAGACTATTATTATTATACCTGAAGTACTAGCATCTGTGATAATGATATCATCCTTTGGGTCATTAATGTGTGGGGCTGGATTGAGGAATGACCAACAGAAATTAAAAGATTGATGTGTGTATAATGCTATTATAATACCTAATGTGCTAGCATTGGAACTATTTGTGAAAGGACCAATGCCAGCTGAGTTGACAGCAGCAACTCGGATATCATAGTGTGTCAGAGGCCTCAATCCAGTGATACTGCCAGTAGTCATCTCTTTCTGACCTCCAACTATACTTATAAAAGCCCCACTGGTATCGTCATCATCAACTTCTTCATACTCAATCATATAGCCAGTGATATTTCCATTCTGATGGATGCATGGAACTGCCTTCCACTGGAGAGTGATACTTGATGATGTAGCACTCAAGAATGTGAGATCAACTGGAGTAGCAGATGGAGCTGGAGAATACGATATCTGTTATATCTATACACTCTCATGACATCAGATGCATAATAAAGCTCAAATATAAATGTTGTTAAGTTGGAGTGATAAAAGGAATTTGCAAGCACATGAAGTACCTGGGAGTGCATATGAAGGATATGAGTTATATATGGGAGCAGCTAGATTAAGTTTACTGATAGTCATTTTCCATGCAGTATAGCTAGGTGGACTCTCCCCACAATAAATTACCTGACTCATTGGTGACTGCAATAATGGTATCACTGATCTGTGAGTTTCCAATGCTAACAGTTATGCTGTAACTACTATACTCTTCCAATTCACCAATGGTTATGTTTGATGCTGGAGCACTGATAGGCATAGCTGTGATATTTGTATCCTCAAATGAACATGGACTATTTCTCTCCCATCTGATCATCATATTAGAGTGTGTGACAATGTCAGCTTCAGACCATGTCAGTGTGACACTGTTTGGTGTTGTGGACAGCACTGAAACTTCAACTGCATAGACATAAATTAATGAAAGCACTAAAGTGCAAAACGCTCGGCGCATATAAATTATACCTAAATATAAATTATGCGCATGCGTAGGCCTACATCCGCCTCCATCTATAAAGTATACGGAAAATAGCGAAGAATATACTGGTCCCACTACAGCTGGGCTAGAAGAGTTCGCTCAGTTGGCTTTTGAAGCAACGCTGGCCTCGCTGCCTATCCATAGTGAACTTCTGATGCCTCCACGGTGCGTGAACCGAGCAAAGAGTAGTTGGTACTAATTAATATATTTGCTTTTTCACTTGTTTTCAGGCCATATCTCTTGAACGTCGTAGTTTTAGCAAAATCGCAACATTGTTTTTCAAGCCCTTGTAGCGCTTAGGCCGTTGGTTAGTCGCTTTGCGCGCCGATGGTTAATTATTGAGCACCATGTGTTTATGTAACTTACATGGCAATGTTGATGATGTTATGTTTCCATAAATGCCAGTGCCAGCACCATTCAATGCTGCCACTTCAATCACATATACTGTGGATGGTTGTAACTCATTGATAAAAACTGTTGTAATATTCTTCTGATGTTCCTCCTCTTCTTTGCCTTGTTTGTGATATCTAATTGAGTATCCTGTTATATTTCCATTGTGATGGATACATGGTACTGGCTTCCACTGGGCTATCATACTGACTACACTTATATCTTCAGGAGGAGCAGAGGGAGCTGAAAAGGAGGAACATAGCAATTATCAGAGTAACATTAGTTACTGTTTTACCTGCTTCCACAGTAGTTGCAATGACTGGACTACTGGAATTACTACCTGCCTCATTAGTTACAGTCACAGTAATATTGTAAGTACTGCCTTCATCCAGCCCTGTTATCAGGTATTCCATCAATGATGATGGAGCATACAGAGTAGTATTGTCATCAGGACATGGATGTAACTTCCTCCAAGTCACAGTAATACTATAGTCATTCCCTGGTACAGTGGCAGTTATATTCAATGATATTGTAGTGCTTGTTGTACTGACCTCGAGCTCTATTTCACTGGGAGGTGCAACTGTATACAGTGAGAAAGTAATCATATTTCACGAAATTGTAGTAAGAGCATACCTAAGAAGATGGTGGCGTTTTTCATTTCACTTAGAAAGTGTTCAGAGAGGCCAACAATGGATATAGTGTAATAATTTCCATTCTCTAGTCCAGTTAGAGTAGTTGAAGTAGTTGAAACATCACTTATATCAATATCTGTGGCAGTGCTCAGGTTATAGGAGACTCTATATCCAACAGTATTCCCTGGTGGAGATGGTGGATCCCAAGAGACCATCACACTTGTTGGACCAATTTGCTTCAGTGTAAGGTTTTCAGGTGCTGATGCAACTGCTAATAACATCACTTATTTATTGATAGGTCTTTATTACATGTATTTACAGAAGCATACCTTGGACTGTAAGGCTCAATGAGTCCCATGATGGTTTATTATTAGACACATTACACTGGTAGAGTCCTCCTAGTTTCCCAGTCACAGTCAGTGTATGGGTATACTGTGCAGTTACTGCATCATCCATCACAGTCATCTTGACTCCTTCAGCTGCTTCAGAGTTCCTGGTCCAAGTGACTGTGGTGGCAGGTCCGCCAGTAGATACACAGGTGAGAGTGAATAAAGTAGGGCTACTTGAGGCTTCATTAAATCCCATTTCACCTGACATAACAATATCACCTGTAATGATAGGAGTGATGTATGCATACAAGAGTTTTTTTTACTCTTGTACATGTTTCACTGGGTTTTCATTGTATGTAGTTAATTACCTGTACCACCTGATGATGATGATGATGATGATGATGATGATGATGATGATGATGATGATGATGATGATGATGATGATGATGATGATGATGATGCTTATAATTGCCATCTTCAAGAGTTCTGATCCGTTATATTTGTTAAGGCTAATGGGTGTGTCAGCACTATCCCTACATATAGAGTTTATATACACTTTCTTGATATTGTAACAGTTGCTATATACACAAATTTCAACAATGATATGAATCATATTCAATGACATTCAATGTGAGTACATTAAACACAAATACTTACCTCCATTTTGATAGAGTCCAATATAGGCAAATCCATTTATTTTACCAGATCCACTCTTAATCTTAATGTTACACTGATATATACCAGATTCACTCCCACTCTTATGATATAGACCAACTGTCTGATGATACCGTCTCTGATATATACCACCATCACCAGTACCATTAATATAACCTTGGGATGGTAGTCGTCTCCCATTGGGAAAGGTCCAGTCTCCTCTATCAAGGCCATTACCAGGACCACAGCATGTCTCCACATCGGTATGACATTGAACACTGTCACTGTCAGAAGTCCCCACTAGACTGAGATCCAAGTAGCTGTGGTTAGCTAAATCATTTCCCATGAAGGTGACCTGAGGATATTCTTCAGCCTGACAGTGAACACTGAGGTAGAGCCAGACACACACAGCTGCAATCCTTAGCACAACCATCTTTCTACATGAAGGCCTATGATATCATAATTGCTATCATAACCACCTACATGTAGTACACACAATAATAATTTTGTAAGTTTGGGCAATAGTATATAACAACTGTTTAGATCACATACAATAGCTGCTTTGGTGACTTTGTCACTTCCAAAGTTATTTTACATGGTATGCATATATGTAAACCCCCTGTATTTCCCCTCTGTATGAGCCCAAACTTGGTCTAAGCACACACTAAAATGTTATGGTTACTTTAGCCCTTGCATGGTTGTCTTGATTGAATCAACAACTTGTCATATACAGGCAACTGAAGTACCTACACAAGGGATAAAATAACATCACCTTTTTTTACAGTGATATATATACTTTCTCTCTCTTCATAACTCAATATCAAGGAACGTAATTGCATGTTGAAATGTATCATTATAAACTGGTGAATAGAGGTCCGGTATTGTTAACGATGATAAGGAGAAAACATGGTTTGTGCATACATTGCGTGCCACTTGGATACAGATAAGTAAGTATGTTTATCCACTATACAACTATGGGTTATTTTATACTAAAGCTAATTCAGAGCCGCACTTGTCCATATGCAGTGTTGGGTGAAGTGAGAATATTTTCACTCAAAGCATATAAATCCTTGTCATTGAGCTGAGTCTTTTGTGTACTACTTGGTACATCCACCACCTCATAGGTGACTTCCTGGGGGACAGGAGGGGGAGAGGTTGAGGGAGACTTGGGCAACTTGCCCCTGCCTCTCTGTATGAGGTGGACACCCACTGCTCCCAGTAGAACTCCAACACTCAGAAATACTAGACTGCACACCACTCCAGTAATGACAGTAGTACTCTCACTACCACTTTCACTGCCACTTTCACTACTACTGTAACCTGGACAATCAAAGTAATGAGTTAGTAAGTGAAGTTGGACTGACACAAAAACTAGTATGATTATTCATACCCATTCATGTATTCAGTTATACCTGAGGTACTAGCATTGGAACTATTTGTGAAAGGACCAATGCCAGCTGAGTTGACAGCAGCAACTCGGATATCATAGTGTGTCAGAGGCCTCAATCCAGTGATGCTGCCAGTAGTCATCTCTTTCTGACCTCCAACTACGAGAGTCCATCCTCCGACATTGACTTCTTCATACTCAATCATGTAGCCAGTGATGTTTCCATTCTGATGGATGCATGGAACTGCCTTCCACTGGAGAGTGATACTTGATGATGTAGCACTCAAGAATGTGAGATCAACTGGAGCAGCAGATGGAGCTGGAGAAAAAGTTATGTAGCTACTCTTATGACATCTGATACATAGCTCTATAATGCCAATTGTTGGAGTGATAAAAGGGCGTATAACATACCTGGGAGTGCATGTGAAGTATATCAGTTATAGATAGGGCAAATATAGGTCAAACTGACTGATAAATTTTCCATAGGGAGGCGCTACTTCTACTCTCCCCACAATAATTTACCTGACTCATTGGTGACTGCAATAATGGAATCACTGATCAGTGAGTTTCCAATGCTAACAGTTATGTTGTAACTACTATACTCTTCCAATTCAGCAATGGTTATGTTTGATGCTGGAGCACTGATAGGAATAGTTTTGATACTTGTATCCTCAAATGAACATGGATTATTTCTCTCCCATCTGATCATCATATTAGAGTGTGTGACAGTGTCAGCTTCAGACCATGTCAGTGTGACACTGTTTGGTGTTGTGGACAGCACTGAAACTTCAACTGCAGAGATATGATTATTGTGCATTTTTTTAGAACACCATGTGTTTATGTAACTTACATGGCAATGTCGATGTAATTATGCTTCCATAAATGCCAGTACCAGCACCATTCAATGCTGCCACTTCAATCACATATACTGTGGATGGTTGTAGTCCATTGATAAAAAGAGTAGTATTCTCTGCTGGTATATTCTTCTGATGTTCCTCCTCTTCTCTGCCTTGTTTGTGATATCTAATTGAGTATCCTGTTATATTTCCATTGTGATGGATACATGGTACTGGCTTCCACTGGACTGTCATACTGAATGTACTACTAATTACACTTATATCTTCAGGAGGAGCAGAGGGAGCTGGAAAGGAGGAACATAGCAATTATCACAGTAAAATTATTACTATTTTACCTGCTTCCACAGTAGTTGCAATGACTGGACTACTGGAGCTACTACCTGCTGCATTAGCTAGAGTCACAATAATATTGTAAGTACTTCCTTCATCCAGCCCTGTTATCAGGTATTCCATCAATGATGATGGAGCATACATAGTATTGTCATCAGTACATGGATGTAACTTCCTCCAAGTCACAGTGATACTATAGTCATTCCCTGGTACAGAGCCTCCTATATGCAGTGATATTGTAGTGCTTGTTTTACTACCTACCATCACCTCTATGTCACTGGGAGGTGTAACTGCATACAATGAGAAATGATAATCATATTACACATGAGAGTAATTATGAAGTATACCTAAGTAGATGGTGGCATTTTTCATTTCACTCTGAAAGTGTTCAGAGAGGCCAACAATGGATATGGTGTAATAATTTCCATTCTCTAGTCCAGTTAGAGTAGTTGAAGTAGTTGAAACATCACTTATATCAATATCTGTGGCAGTGCTCAGGTTATAGGAGACCCTATATCCAACAGTGTTCCCTGGTGGAGATGGTGGATCCCAAGAGACCCTCACACTTGTTGGACCAACTTGCTTCAGTGTAGGGTTTTCAGGTGCTGATGCAACTGTAGCACAACATTTATTAAAATTGTAAAACTTGTACACAATGCAAAAAGTATGCACCTTGAACTGTAATAAATTCAGTAATAGCCATGTCTTTATTGCAGAAGCTTACCTTCAACTGTAAGGCTCAATGAGTCCCATGATGGTTTATTATTAGACACATTACACTGGTAGACTCCTCCCAGTTTCCCAGTCACAGTCAGTGTATGGGTATACTGTGCAGTTACTGCATCATCCAACACAGTCACCTTGACTCCTTCAGCTGCGTTAGAGTTCCTGGTCCAAGTGACTGTGGTGGCAGGTCCACCAGTAGATACACAGGTGAGAGTGAATGAAGTAGGGCTACCAGTAAAACCTATTACACCTGACATAACAATATCACCTGTAATGATGGAAGAGAAGAGTAATGTGTAGTGGCAGTGGCTAATAATTATATATCCTTCCACTTCCTTCCCCTTCTCTCCTCCCACTTCCTTCCCCCTCTGTCCTCCCTCCCTCTTTCCCTCCCTCCCACCCTCCTCCCTCCCACCCTCTCTCCCTCTTACCCTCCCTCCCTCCCACCCTCCCTCCCTCCCATCCTCCCTCCCTCCCTCCCACCCTCCCTCCCTCCCTACCTCCCTCCCTCCCTCCCTCCCTCCCTCCCCCCTCCCTCCTCCCTTCCTCCCTCCCTCATATATACACCTATATTGCCCATTGTTTATGTGATTACAACATACCCACCTCCATTTTGATAGAGTCCAATATAGACAAATCCAAATATTGTACCAAATTCACCCATTATCGTAATGTTACAGCAATATATACCAGATTCACTCCCACTACTACGATATAGATCAACTCTCTGAGCATGATGACGCTGATATATACCACCACTTGATGGTAGTACTGCTCCATTGGGAAAGGTCCAGTATCCTCTATGATAGCCCTGATATTGACTACAGCAGGCCTCCACATCAGTACGACATTGAACTCTTTTACTGTGAGAAGTCCCCACTAGACTGAAATCCAAGTAGCTGTGGTTAGCAAAATCATTTCCCATGAAGGTGACCTGAGGATATTCTTCAGCCTGACAGTGAACACTGAGGTAGAGCCAGACACACACAACTGCAATCTTTAGCACAGCCATCTACACATATGAAGTCATCATGAAATCTACATAACTAGTCTATAGCTACCACCACCCTCAAGGAATTTAATAATTTCCGGCTACAAGGTAAAACCAAAATCATGCAGATTTTAGTATAGTAAACAAGTTGCCTATTTTAATTCTCTCTGGTAATAATATTTCTAAATAGCCTCCACACCTAATCAAGAACAAAATGTAGGAATGGACCCGAATGGCAGTCCCAAGAGACAAGTGCAGTATATTTGCAGGTAATAAGCATAACAACAATCTTGTAAGTTTTTATTAGGCTAATATAAAAGCTTACTTAATCTTAATAATTAGCCAACGCTAGCGCCGTCTGCGAGTTGAGACCCCACCCCATTAATAATAAGGATATCGTAAAGTGAAGAACGTCCACGAAGCTCGTAGTATCTCTAATTATTGTGAAGTCTTATATATGAGGATTCCCTTGGTTAGTAATCATGTGCACCTGACAAACAGCCCGCATTTTGTTAAAAAGTCAAAGTGAGTAGATCTATTTACACCAATTTTGAAGTATAGAGATCGCGTTTTTCCGCCTATCACTGTTGCAGAGAATATGCTCATAGACCAGGTTGTGTCTAAATGGGTGTGCCCTCAGGGAGTCTCATCCCTACATAGGGACTCCCCGATAGGAAAAACGTATACATCTACATAAAAGACTCTCTGATAGTATATTAGCAATGGTGTATATAACACTTCAGAGTGACATACTCATAATTCTGACTTACTGAGTCTTGGAGGGGCGGACAACGGATCTAGTTTGCCGCGCACAATATAAGCGCATGAGGTTACCGTTATACGCGCGCGCTAACGAAGACGACTTGCTTGATATTGATATGCATGGGTAAAACCCTTCTGCAATCCCCTACAGGGGTTATTCCTCCCTAAAGGAAATTTGTAAGGAAAGATCAGACCGCACTGTCCATTGTTCAAATGTTGTCATGGAAAAAAAAAGTCCTGCAGCTGCCCTAAGCACTGGTAGACATATTCAGAGAACACTATGTATGTCTAGTGATGAGCTGCAGGGAGAATTCCAGCGTAAATTAACTTGACTCAAATCTATACATATGCAGTTTTACACATTAAATACATACTTGATAATATACATTATTACTGTAACAGTGCAAATACAATAGAAGATCTATTACTATTCCATAAAGTTGGAGTATGTGTCAAAAGTGTCCAAGAACACCAAAACAGCTTCATATATTGACAGATATTGTCCCTGTAAAGGAAGATGACAGGTTGTAAGTTCATCCACTTGGACTGAAGTGTTCTGAGGAGGTCAAGGATCTTACCACAGTACGCACAGCTCCTGGTTTCTGAGCTCTCATGGCCTTCACTACCTGGAACACATCCACCACACCCTCTGTCTTACACCTCTCAATGGTGGTAGTGATGGCACAGAACACAGCTGAGCGACTCACTGTGTCCCTACATATATGTATAGTGATCCCTAATCAAATACAATTACTGCAGGATACAGGAGGAAGGTGGTTTGTAATAACTACTATATACCTGCCATGGACTACAATGGTGTTGTTGCCAGTCTTTCTCTGAACTTTGGCAATGTTATCAATCATAGTAATCACATTCTTCATGTCAGGAAACTGATCCCCAGCAGTCCAATTGGTAATGTGGAATTGGCTCACCTGATGAGCCTTGTTAAACTGGGGAATACAAGTTGACTACTTTAACTATAAGAACAGTTTCTCAGTGTTTATGCTTCAAAATGGTTTCAGTTTTCACATGCAACTGAGATAGATTATTAGCATACTTACTTCAGGATGTTTTAACCTTGTTAGCATAATTGAACATGCAACTACTGACTGTACTACAGAAATGTTTAACCATCAGATGTTTCTAAACATGCAACTGTGGTAAACTGTACCAATGGGCTTGAATAACAGTTTTTGTTGCCACAAACACAGAGTGTATGTATATACAACATACCTTGGCTTGTTGAATACTGAATGTCCTCATCACATATCCAGAGGATATCTCTTCACTCGTCAGCTCAACTCTGAACTCTCCATAGCTCTGGAATGTTTGCCCAGGCCAGTACTGGTAGCACACCTCCTGAGGGACAAACCAGTCATGTCTTCATGATTCCTGATTGTTATAATTGAGTTACCTCTTCTTGTTCAACTAAGTCAGAGAGCATGACAATCACACTACACTTTCTGCCACACACCATCTTCCAGAAGTCTCTACTGGTAGACTGCATGGGGCCCTGGGTGATGATGAATGCTCTCTGCTGCTTGTAGCCCTATTAAATGTTTAAATATTAGTTCTCTACACAACTCATAATGGTTAGCTTACATGGATATTGGTAGCATTAATATAATCCGGGTTTTCTCCTTTCAGAACAACTCGCCATTTATCAACTGAAAACAAGGATAAGAGTGTCTTTGTGTATACACTTGTGCTGCAATTTAGTATGTACCTGGTAGGAATTCAGTTGATCGATTCTTTTGAAGGTTTTGACGAGCAGCAAACACTTTAGCATCCTCTGGATTTGTAGTCACTTGGTCTAATATCTACACCAAGAGAATGACGGTTGAAGTTTGCATGTATACAGTGGAACTACGCTGATACTCTGAAATTAATAAACAAGATACATTCTCTTCTTAAAGGCTATGTTTGTGTACTTTTTCTACCAGGACACCTTCTATCCCAACTCTATACATTCTCTAACACTCTCCCTTACAGAAAACTGCCAGTCAAACCCTGTTGTTCCTGACTCATTTTTCTTTCTCATATCTCTCATTCTCTTCCTCAGATTTCCTGCCTCAATTTGAGTGTCTCCACACATTGTTGACTCCAAGATAGCATCATGAATGAAAATATATTGTTCCTATGGGGATAACACTTTACTGAGTATCTATAATATGAGCAGAGGATAGGCACAAATGTATTAGACAAGGGTCACTATCACAGAGCTTGTATAAAGGACATGACAAACATTTATTCGTACCACAGTTTGCACCATCTGAGTTCTTTGTTGTCTCAACTGTTGGATGACTGCTGGTATGTCCACAATACCTTCCTTCTCAATCTGCTCCAGAACCACATCAATAGTGATGAATGTCCCAGTTCGACCAACACCAGCACTGGGAAAGATTAGAATTTATTATTGTTCTAACAAGGAAGCTCATGTGCTACAGTGCTCAGTCTCACCTGCAGTGTATTAGTAAGGGACCTTTGGATGGTTTGTGTTCTCTCATTACCCTTCTGTGAAATACAAGGATGGAGGTGGCATAGTCAGGCACACCATGGTCTGGCCATGCTGTGTAGTGAAAGTGGGTCACTTTCCTGGACTGTCCAGACAGCTGGAAATGAAATAGTTATACGTGGAGTGTAAGAGCTCTTGGTGTATAAAAGTCATACGTTTTGCACTTTATATGCATACTGTGTAGAGAAGTGGTCATCTTATGAACTTTCCAGACAGGTAGAAATGTATCCATCAAGAATACATACATAAACTCCTATTGTATACATATGTACGTACAAGCACTTTATCAGAGTAAATGTTTATGTTTACACCAGCCTTTAGACTTTCTCAAAAGGTTATGTATGTCTTCTCATGCATATAGATATGCAACAACCACCCTCTATATATACATGTGCTGTTTACCTCCACACTAAGTGTTCCAATGGTGTAGTCAGCCAGGATTTGTTGGCTAGTGACAGTGATCTTAAATGGCCCAAACTTCAGTGAACATGACAGAGGCCAGTACTGCTCACACTTTGTCTTCTTACCCTCCACTACATTAGTGATCATCACAATAGAGGGTACCCTCTCCTGCCACACCATCCTCCAGAAATCATCTACAGTTCTTGGCACAGGGCCTACATATGCATCATGACATGTGTAGAGTCATCATACAACACTAATCTTTCATTGGTGATATCAGAAGCAAATGGGGTCTAATCATTCTCGTGGTGACATCCATTTACCTTGAGCTGCTATGAATTTCTTTGGCATTGAGTAACCCTGAGCAAAGAAAACATAACACTTTGCTATTGCTCAAAATAAAAATGATATACTCACATCCACATAGCTTGCATTGATGTAGTCACTGCTAAGCTCTTCCATTGGAGTCAAAATCACACGGTTATCATCATCTGTAATATTACGCACGTTGTCACATTTAAGAAAGGGGCTGCACATGCATACCACATGTAATGACCACAGTTCCAGTCAAAGATGCCTATGCACCTAAGTGAACGTTTCTACTCTCCACACAGGTGTGGGTGGGACAGTTATGACCAGTGTCAAGTGTGGTCACAATGCATGTTAATCACCAGAGTGGTGACAGTTATGACCAGTGTCAAGTGTGGTCACAATGCATGTTAATCACCAGAGTGGTGACAGTTATGACCAGTGTCAAGTGTGGTCACAATGCATGTTAATCACCAGAGTGGTGACGGTTATGACCAGTGTCAAGTGTGGTCACAATGCATGTTAATCACCAGAGTGGTGACGGTTATGACCAGTGTCAAGTGTGGTCAAAATGCATGTTAATCACCAGAGTGGTGAAAAAGTTGTGCTGGACCAACTATACTGGCAGCTAAGGCCCTGGCTTAGCAAATCATTTCATAGTTATGTCTCTCCTTCTCCTATCCTTCCTCACTGAAAGGCATACTTACATGCAGAAATATTAGCAAAGCGATTCTTCTTCCTATTTGGTGGACTTCTAGCAATTTTAGTTGTCTTCCCTTCACCATTTCTGAGTGACTGTACATGTGTATATAATTATTAACATTGAAGAGCTATATGTATACAAACATCATTTCACCTGAAACTCAGTTGAGAAAGGCTGGTTGTTGCTACTATGGTTAAGCTCTACATGGTTTCCAAACATTGCCACTGGTACACAGGTAGACACTAGTGGTTTCTCAGCAGGAGCAGACTCAGTAGCTGGAGCAGATTCTTCATTCTCTGTCTTGCTAGCTCCATTTTCATGCACAGCATTTGAGGCACTGAAGGCATCCTTTACCTCTGATGACTGATTGTGATATGTTACACTCTCTACCACCAGTGGAGGGTTGGCAGACATCTCACTCTCTCCACTGTGACACTGCAGCAACTTAGAGTGTAGATTATCACCTACTTCTTTTATCTCAGTTGCATCATCACTCTTAATGACCTTACCACAGCCTATTTAAAACAAAGTGTTCTTTTGCTCAGTAACTATGTCATACTGCATGTGACTTACGGATAATTTCCTCCAGAGGTGTATCATCAATGTCTTTGGAATGTGACACAGAATCTTGTTTGAATAAAATCTTGAAATGACTAGTTGGAAAGATGTTCTTCGGTTTTTCCCTATCAAATTTCTTACATTAAAATAGTGATGTTGCACCTGCCAAACCACATACACATGAACAGATGTGAATTAATAACATACCTCCTCCACAGCCACACTCCAGCTAGGATGATGGCTGCTATAACCACAGCCACAACTAGAAGTGAGACAACCACACCAGCCACTATACCACCAATACTGCTCCTCTCATCTTCCCTTTCATCTGTGATATTTGTATTATCCCTTGTGTCATTATTATTAATAGCTATGTAGTGCTGGATTGTGGAAGGACCAACAGTTAGCATCAATCATTTCTATCGAGTACATTATTGAAAGGTTGATAAGTGTATAATGCTATATATACCTAATGTGCTGGCATTAGAACTTTTTGTGAAAAGACCGATGCCAGCTGAGTTGACAGCAGCAACTCGGATATCATAGTGTGTCAGAGGCCTCAATCCAGTGATGCTGCCACTAGTCATCTCTTTCTGTCCTCCAACAATACTTATATTCATTCTGAGAGTCCCATTTTCACCATCAACTTCTTCATACTCAATCATATAGCCAGTGATGTTTCCATTCTGATGGATGCATGGAACTGCCTTCCACTGGAGAGTGATGCTTGATGATGTAGCACTCAAGAATGTGAGATCAACTGGAGCAGCAGATGGAGCTGAGAAAAATATTATTGATGACAATCCCAACTCACAATCTAATTG
This sequence comes from Theonella swinhoei, assembly GCA_963970385.1. Lineage (NCBI taxonomy): Eukaryota > Metazoa > Porifera > Demospongiae > Tetractinellida > Theonellidae > Theonella > Theonella swinhoei. Next base: position 1,631,527 of record OZ019951.1, on the reverse strand, counting down.
ATGCTCTAGTTTGGGCAAATACATATGCTACAGAGTTTATACAACTGTTCACTGATGATTGTGTACTCAACTGAACTATTAACATGATATGAATTACCTGATTCATTGGTCATTGCAATGACAGAGTCGCTGATGTTTCCAATACTAACTGTTATGTTGTAGCTACTATATTCTTCCAATTCAGCAATGGTTATGTTTGATTTTGTAGTATTAGTAGACATAGTATTGGTATTCTCTATTGAGCACAGATTACTTTTCTTCCATCTGATTTTTGTGTTTGTGTCTCCAACAATGTCACCTTCAGACCATGTCAGTGTGATACTGTTTGGTGATGTGGACAGCACTGAAACAACTGCATACATAATGATATGTCACTTGCAAACATACATGTGTACATATATGTAACTTATTAGTCTGGCATAGCCACACGCTCTCCTGCTTTATGAGAGGGTGTGGCTATGCCAGACTAGTAACTTACATGATAATGTTGATGATATTGTGCTTCCATAAATACCAGTCCCAGCACTATTTAATGCTGCCACTTCAATTACATATTTGGTGGAATGTTGCAGCTCATTGATGAATACCATTGTATTGTCGGCAGAAATAATGATATTCTGATGTTTTTCCTCTTCTCTGCCTTGTTTGTGATATCTAATTGAGTATCCTGTTATATTTCCATTGCGATGGATACATGGTACTGGCTTCCACTGGACTGTCATACTGAATGTACTACTAATTACACTTATATCTTCAGGAGGAGCAGAGGGAGCTGGAAAGGAGTAACATAGCAATTATCAGAGTAACATTGCAATTACTACTGTTTTACCCGCTTCCACAGTAGTTGCAATGACTGGACTACTGGAATCACTACCTGCCACATTACTTACAGTCACAGTAATATTGTAAGTACTGCCTTCATCCATCCCTGTTATCAGGTATTCCATCAATGATGATGGAGCATACATAGTATTGTCATCAGTACATGGATGTAACTTCCTCCAAGTCACAGTAATACTATAGTCATTCCCTGGTACAGTGGCAGTTATATCCAGTGATACTGTAGTGCTTGTTGTACTTCTTACTGTGACCTTTATATCACTGGGAGGTGCAACTATGGACAAGAAGGTAATAAATATCAGTATGAGTAATATATGCATAATTAGATAGCGTACTAGTATATAGCTACCTAAGTAGATGGTGGCATTTTTCACTTCACTTTGCAAGTGTTCAGAGAGGCCAACAATGGATATAGTGTAATAATTTCCATTCTCTAGTCCAGTTAGAGTAGTGGAAGTAGTTGAAACATCACTTATATCAATATCTGTGGCAGTGCTCAGGTTATAGGAGACTCTATATCCAACAGTGTCCCCTGGTGGAGATGGTGGATCCCAAGAGACCCTCACACTTGTGATATTGACTTGTGTAAGTGTAAGGCTTTCAGGTACTGATGCAACTATATAAAGTGTAAAAACATTTCCATTAAAATAATTGAAGGATGTAGGGATGACAGTGCCAAAAGGTAGAGAAACAAGTGTAGTATATGTGCAGCAAGACAGGGGATGAGGGCAGTATATATGCAGCAAGACAGGGGATGAGGGCAGTATATATGCAGCAGGACAGGGGATGACGGCAGTATATATGCAGCAGGACAAGGGATGACGGCAGTATATATGCAGCAGGACAGGGGATGAGGGCAGCATATATGCAGCAAGACAGGGCCGATGGCAGTATATATGCAGCAGGACAGGGGATGAGGGCATGCGCAACAATGCTAACATGTGTAACCCCATAATAAAATTGCTGTTTTTTGTCATTGGTTTTTCAGTGTTCTATGTAGGATTTTTAGTTTTGGGGGGGAAGCTGTGAGGTGTGTTAGCAACAAGCAGAGTAGGAGGTCCGGGGGGGGGGGGGGGGGGGGCATCCTCCCCAAGAAATTACTTTTACATTGCCAGAGATGTAATCTAGTGCAAAGAGCCCTAAAATTCATGGGTGCACAAATAAACATGAAGTCAAATAGACTAGGTTACTGCAAGCATACAACCTACACTAACAGGGGGGTAAGCTTGAATGTTTGGGGGAGTCCCCTCAAACACTCCAACTTCTCCCCCTCCCCACTGGATAGAACGCTGTTTTTCATTGTATACTTGCTTGCAATTTCCAAATACAATGCTCTTTGCGTGTGTCCGAGCCCCACCCATTTTGCAGCTGGTGGTCATGTGAAACGCACGCGAGTAATAACGAGGAAATGGCGGTCAGCTACACGGAAGTGATAGTATATTGTAGATTTACTTGTCGAAGAGGGGTCTTACAAAGATTCCGTTGGTAAAAGGCACTTCATACGGGAATAAGAAGCCTTTTGGTACAAAAAGCAAGGTAAATACCTGTACATATTTTGTACTAGGCAGTTTGAAGAATTAGAAGAAGACGACTATGAATGATGGGTTTTTGCAATTTCACGTATGTCATTGTAGCGGTGTATTTTACCACCTTTGAGAGTTTTATCGTGTATAGAAACACTCGTAGGACATGCTATGTGTCTAAAAGGGCTCATAGCTGCCGCGTTCGAGAGTTTTGAGCCGTTACGTTTGTGTAAGGCTTAATGGACGTGTCGGCGCCATTCCGAGTCTACCGACTCTGCACGATAGTACAACGTGACTTTATTAAAACGTTAACATGTTCACAAAATCTGCACGTATTACAGATGTTTACCTTGAACTGTAAGGCTCAATGAAGCTTTTGATGGTTTATTATTAGACACATTACACTGGTAGAGTCCTACCAGTTTCCCAGTCACAGTCAATGTATGGGTATACTGTGCAGTTACTGCATCATCCAACACAGTCACCTTGACTCCTTCAGCTGCTTGAGAGTTCCTGGTCCAAGTGACTGTGGTGGCAGGTCCACCAGTAGATACACAGGTGAGAGTGAATGAAGTAGGGCTACTTGAGGTTTCAGTAAAACCTATTACACCTGACATAACAATATCACCTGTAATGATGGAAGAGAAAAGTAATGTGTAGTGGCAGTGGCTAATAATTACATATCCTCCCACTTCCTTCCCCCTCTCTCCTCCCTCCCTCTCTCCCTCCCTCACACCCTCCCTCCCTCCCTCCCTCCTCCCTCCCTCCCTCAGATATACACCTATATTGCCCATTGTTTATGTGACTACAACATACTCACCTCCATTTTGATAGAGTCCAATATAGAAAAATCCAAATACTGTACCAAATCCTGAGCTTACTGTAACATTACAGCAATATATACCAGATTCACTCCCACTATTATGATATATATCAACTCTCTGATTATGACCACGCTGATATATATCACCACTTGATGGTAGTACTGTCCCATTGGGAAAGGTCCATTCTCCTCTATGATAGCCCTGTGTTTCATCGCAACATGTCTCCACATCAGTACGACATTGAACTCTTTTACTGTGAGAAGTCCCCACTAGACTGAGATCCAAGTAGCTGTGGTTAGCTAAACCATTTCCCATGAAGGTGACCTGAGGATATTCTTCAGCCTGACAGTGAACACTGAGGTAGAGCCAGACACACACAGCTGCAATCTTTACCACAGCCATCTACACGTCATTGAATGCACTTTGAAATCATATAACTGCGATTATAAAATAAAAACCTGTAGATATAGTACTTGAATGGTTTTGGTGGCAGTATATGTATAGTACTAAATTATACCAACTATATTGATAGAAATCTTGGTATATTTGTTTGATATACTCCATGTATGTTGTCCAAAGTTTCAGTATGCCATATTAGGCAAACACTTTTGACTCAATCTAAGTACTCTATGGACTTGTTAGCTACTAAATATAAACCTATAGCTACAGGGTTTTATTATACAAGTAAATAAAAAATTTAGGAAATTTGAAAGGAAATATAGGGATTGCATAAAAAGGAACGGAGACAAGATTGGGACACAGACATGTTATGAAATATCAACGTAACATTATGGGTACGTCAATATATCATAACATGTCTGTGTCCCAATCTTGTCTCCGTTCCTTTTTATGCAATCCCTATATTTCCTTTCAAATTTCCTAAATTTTTTATTTACTTGTCTCCCATCATTTTTTTCTGGACCTAACTACATGCATTTTGCTGTTTTTGTAGTTTACTTGGTAGCAAACATATTAGCTAATAGAGCTTGTAGCCTGAGGCTATCCAACATTTTTATCGCAACATCAATTGTTTGTGTATTATATTGTACCAAATTTTACTTTTAGTGGAGCTTTTGTTAATGAAATACAGCAAAGTAGTGCCTGGGGCTACTATTTACAAGATTACAAGATTTTATCTCAGCATTAATTATTGGGATATTAAGCTTTAACACCACACAAATTTCCACATTTTGTGCTACTTTTTTAGCGAGATATAGCTAACTATTGCCTGAGGATATTTTGTTGTTATATTACAAGTTTTACATTGTTTACAGAGATTTTATCACAACATTGATCATTGGGGTATTAAGCTCTACCATCACACCAATTTTCACATTTAGTAGAGCTTCTGTTAGTAAGATACGGTAATGCTAGCCTGAGGCTATTTTTTACAAGATTTACATGGTTTACAGAGATTTTATCACAATGTTGATCTTTGGGGTATTAAGCATTACCATCATACCAATTTTCACATTTAGTAGAGCTTCTGTTAGTAAGATGCAGTAATGCTAGCCTGAGGCTATTTTTTACAAGATTTACATGGTTTACAGAGATTTTATCACAATGTTGATCTTTGGGGTATTAAGCTTTACCATCATACCGATTTTCACATTTAGTAGAGCTTCTGTTAGTAAGATACAGTAATGTTAGCCTGAGGCTATTTTTTACAAGATTTACATAGTTTCCAGAGATTTTATCACAATGGTGATCTTTAGTGCATTAAGCTCTACCATCACACCAATTTCCACATTTAGTGAAGCTTTTGTTAGTGAGATACAGTAATGCTTGCCTGAGGCTATTTGTTGTTGTATTACAAGATTTACATTGTTTACAGAGATCTTATCACAACGTTGATCATTAGCGTATTACACTTTACCATCATACCAATTTCCACATTTAATGGAGCTTTTATTAGTGAGATACAGTAATCCTTGCCTGAGGCTATTTGTTGTTACATTACAAGATTTACATTGTTTACAGAGATTTTATCACAACGTTGATCATTGGGGTATTGAACTATACTATCATAAAAAATTTCACATTTAGCAGCCCTTTCATTAGTCAGATATAGGATTGTGTGGCCCCATTAATAATACATGGCCTGAGGCTATTTTTGTTTATTTTACAAGAAGTACATTGTTTACAAAATTTTTAACATGACGATGCACTATCCCCAGTGGAACTACATAACTGTACCAAGTTTCATGTTTAGATGTGTTACCGTTAGTGAGTTACGCTTGTTAAAGCGGAAGAAGAAGAAGAAGAAGAAGAAGATGGAGAATTTACAAAACGGACTTTTGTTAATTTAACACCTTTCTCGTGCATCAAATTATACTATTTTATAATCACGGTTAGTTTCTGGGTATAGTTACACATTCATGTCAACAGAAGTCCAGTAGGTAGCAAACTGAAAGTGAAAGTGATGAAAAACCTTATATATGGTTTTCAATGGGGATAGACCATAGCAATCCCTATATACACAGTACTACCGTACTGTGTGATAATAGCGTAGCAAGAATATTTTTTGTGTGACTGTAGCTACTGCAACAGAGATATGGGGGATGGGGAGGGTGGGGTTAGAGGACTGATGGACACTGACCTGGGGCTGTATATATGTTTGCGTACTCTATTTGATTTAGAATTAATTCACAGCTATATAATAGCGCCAATACGCCCTTTCAGTTACTGCATTACACTCGAACGCTGCAGTTGTTTTTACAAGCTGTTAAGCTATATAACCTCCTCCCCCCTAACATTTTAGAGTAGATGTCTTTAACCCTGTGTAAGGACCCTTGTGTTGGGACTGCAGGCTGTGTGGAGAGGTTAACAAAGTAATTGGCCATGGCAGTGCATGATATGTAGCACAGGTCACAGCCGATCACAGATCTCCACAGTAAAACATACATATGCAGAGCTAAATTACCTTTCATAGGAGTCGTAGAACGGGTCCTAGATATACACTGTCAGTCGATCTCTATAGCGACGAACGATAATTTTTCGCCCAAGAGTTAATTATAATGCGCGCGCCGCGCGCACCTCTCATGCATATGTAATCATACAGCTGCTGTGCAATAAGTATATCACATTAGTAACCTTAAAAGTAAACGAAACAAGTCTGGAAATGCAAGGACATGTCAGCACTCATGGTTTTGTTCTTTTGCTACATAACACTACAGGTCTAGAGAGAAGAGCAACACATACTTACACAACTCACTCTCCTGCTGTAGTATCCCACTCCCCAAATAAGGTAGCATGGATGAAAGTGCATTGTTTAGTACTATAATAGTGGCTATCTCATACACTGTATATAAACAAACCCAGACAATGAATGTACGTATATGTAAACACTAGCTCACTGGAACAAGAGTGAAATTGAAGTTCATTACTTAGTGTTCTCATATTTGCAATATTATTGTATAACTAACACACATAGGATTATATTCTCACTGTTACTGAGTACGTAAAATCATTGTGTATGGTGTAGTGTTGAGTTATGCAAAAACCAGGCCATTTACTACAAATGCAGATATGTTGTTTTGGAAAAGGTATACTTCCAAAGCACTAATTCGGCAGCTCAAATTGCAACAGAGACATGAATACATGACAAGACATGCCAATCACTCATTCAAAATTGCATGCTTTGACAGAATATCTTGCCACAGTCTCTGCAGTGGTGTTTACGTTCTGTAAATGAAAACTCCACACCACATTTCATACACTTGTCCACTGCCTCATCCCTCAACCAGTGCTCCATAACACCCCCTGTACATACATTACATCATTATGATGTCATACAAAATTTTGATGTACCATAAACACACGTACTGACACTGTAGGTATATGTCATTGGAATGACAAAGTTCAATATGTTATCACAACACCATTGTTTGTACAGAAACTGATACATTTCTATGTAAATAGTACACAAAACATGCACCTGAAAAGAACAGTGAACTGAAGTATATATGTACACAATGTATGTGTACATTACACATCAGAAAACAATGTCTATGTTTCTACATGCATATATGTGTACATGAATAGTTATATACACAGAAATAAGGCAACTGTGCACATGCAAGTAGTGAAAAGTACACTCTACAACTCTAGACCCCACACTCTGGATAAGTGTACTACATAGGACATGCATGTACATGTATGTACTCATGTGTATAATATTATTATACATGTGTATATGATTCCGCATGAAAAGCAGACCTTTAACCAACAGAAGTCCTCCTACTGAAATAACATTTTAGGAGCACACACACAAGGATGTTTACTGTATAACTACCTACAAATAGCCTCCGGTGGTCCCTAAAAAAAACACAGAAGATCACTGACAGCTGAACCATCAATTCATGTATAGAGTACACGTACATGTATGCATGCTACATTATCATGAACACAGTTTTTTCCCTAGAGAGAAAGAAAGCTGTACATACTCTTTGGAGAATGAAAGTCCCTTGGAATAGACACAATAAACTTGTACATGATTTATGCAGTATACATGGCATGACATGTATACATTTATAGGTGTGATGGTGTATTGGTATACAAATAGATACACAGTACAGGTACATGTAGTACAGCTGCCTTCCTTGCTTTGGCATATATACAACTTCTTCGATAAGCCCAGTGTGAATATTTAAGTAAGCTGTGACTGTTTCCATTCCCCTCACATTGTTCTTAGTACACATACCATGTGTACAGTGCATACGAACAAGGAGTGTATGTAGTTTCACTACAATCCCAGTAGTCATCTCTCACCGAGATATGTGAATGCTAGTGACAGCTGCAGGAGTGTCATTGCATGTCCTTGCTGGACATGGCTGTGTGCATGGTGAGCTGGTGAATCTCTGTTAGCCTCCAAGTCCACTGTTTTGTCTTATCCCACAATTCCTCCAGGGCATCAGCAACGTACTCAGCCAAGAATGGATTCGTGGGAGGTTGCTCAGAGCCATTCTCTCCTCTACCCTCCTCTCCACACCCACTATTACCACCTACACATAACATACACATACTTCACATACTCTATTATTGTGAATACAAATGTATTAGGAATATTGCCAACACGACAAGAAGGTATATTAAATTTTTGTTAAGCACAGGGTATGTGCCAGTAAGTACTAAGTTGTCTGTGTATGTGTACATGTATGTAGGCCTCCAAAACACATGTATGTGTACATGCTGTTTGTGCCAATCTAGTGTGTGCACATCTAGTCCCATACTACCGAATTATAGCAGAGTCCTTTTAGATAAATGTGGCTCTATAAATAAACAGGCTGCCTCACATATAATATATGTGAGGCAATGTTACATCATCAAGTGTAATATATGTTGCTGAATGTTTATGGTGGCTATGTATACTGATAAGTGTGTGGTTTTGCATTTAGATACACACACCAGCTAGCAGGTACTTTATACAGAGGTTTTCAGGTTGGTTGCTCAATTCTGAGTTCAACATATCACACATGCGCACACTGACTGGCCTATGAACAAGCCATGTAGCCGCAAATAGTAAGTGTACCACTCTTTACGTTCGTATTTGACCAAGATTCTTTAACATAAAGAGTGGCACACTTACTATTTGCTAGCTCGTCCATAGGTGTTGTTGACTCACCTGTTGGATCTTGTAGCAATGGTTCACCTTCGGTCTCTGTCACCTCCACCTTCTTGTCAGGCCCTTTAATTTACACGAGAAACCATTACATTATGCACTATAAATACATACACGTGTGTTATAGCCCCTATTACATGTGTATATAGTTTTATATATCTTCCTAAATGTGTGATATATACAGGTGGGTAGGTGTGACTAGTTACTCACATCTTTTCTTGACTGGAGAGTGGTTTTCTCCCATCCTCACATACTCCAATACCCACATCTGCACATAAAATATTGTTGATTCCTATATAATTGGGTGAGTGAGAGGAGCCCACCCAAACAGCTGGAAAATTCTACATGTGTATATGGTTGATCATGTCTGTCAGTATTATGTGCGTGTGTGCACAACGTTCATTTTCCAGCTGTAAAAATACATGCAGGTGGATTCACTCACGTTTCCCCACAATGTTTTGCATTCATCTAGTATATCATCAATGTGGTAAGATGGTATATATGACTTGGCAAGTAACATAAGGATACATCCACATGTATATACATGGAAATACAGGTACATGTATATTTATATATATTGTACCACAATAGACGTTTGATTGGGGCCAGGACAACGTCATCATCACTGGATCGTCTTATGGTATGCTTTGACACATGTTTTGATGTGTATGTTTTTTTTTATTGGGACCAGGACAACGTCATCATCACCGGATTGTCTGATGGTACGTAAAATGTTACATGGACCACATAATACTTCTAACATAGCTAGTGGGGATGATAAAACATACACATCAAAACATGTGTCAAAGCTGTACAGTAATATTGGCAGCCAACCAAACTCGGTCTAAGTACTCTATTACTTTCCATAAGAGAAGTATAACTCAATAGCCAATCTTTAGATGTGGAAATGTATCAGCACAAACAGGTGAATAGAGGTATAATTTTCAGTCAACCATGATCAGAGAAAAAAAAATGTTGTTCGTGGTTCCTGCATACATTGTGTACCACTTGGATACGGACATGACTGTGTACTCACTTACAGTACAATCTCATATAAGTGTACATAGAGAGAAAACAACACAGAGCTAAGGGTTATTGTAGTGCTAAAACTAATTCAGAGCTGCACTTGTCCATATGCTGTGTTGGGTAAAGTGGGAATATTTTTACTCAAAGCATATACATCCTTGTCATTGAGCTGAGTCTTTTGTGTACCACTTGGTACATCCACCACCTCATAGGTGACTTCCTGGGGGACAGGAGGGGGAGAGGGAGAGGAAGACTTGGACAACTTGCCCCTGGCTCTCTGTACGAGGTGAACACCCACTACTCCCAGTAGAACTCCAATGCTCAGAAATACTAGACTGCACACCACTCCAACAATGACAGTAGTACTCTCACTACCACTTTCACTGCTACTTTCACTACTACTGTAACCTGGACAATCAAAAGTAATGAGTTATTAAGTGGAGTTGCACTGACACAACAACTAGATTTATCATTCATACCTACTGAATAGATGTGTGAGTGCACTGCAAAAAAGAGGTGGTTGTTTTGACCAGTGTGTGTGGTTATAATTACCTCAGTTGCATTACATGACTATAACCTGTCTTGGTAGCTATGTAGAACAAAATGGGATGTTATTTTTAAATTAACCTTATACCTCAGTTGTATACACTGCAAAAAATTAATGGTTGTTTTGACCAGCAGGTGTGCTTACCTAAGTTGCAACATATTCCCTTATGATGACTACAACCTCTCATGAGATGTGTATGATATCCCTTAAGGAATTACCTCTGTATATATTTCAAGACACAATAAGACTCCTTGTTATAGTACCTATCTCACAGGGGAAATTACATATATGACCCACACTGGACTGTAATGCAGTAATGGTGTCATGGAAGAACAACATATACATTTACATATATAGACACTACATTGATCCATACACACATTCATCATCCCCTAGTGAGGTTATAGTCATGCATTTAGTTTTAACAGAATATGATGCAACTGAGATAACCACACAGTTTGTCAAAACAATGACCAATTTTTTTGCAGTGTAACATAACAACCTCCCAAGAGATATGTGGGATATATGTAAGGAATAATTTCCTGTATCCCAAGTTACTACGATGTCCCTTGAGATAATTATCTCACAGAGGAAGTCAGGTATACATAACCCCACTGTACTATACTTCTGTAGTAAAATGTAAGCTTGCACTCATGTATGCACTCAGATAACAATTATGCTTTACATACCAGGACAGGTTATAGTCATGTAATGCAACTGAGGTAACCACACACACTGGTCAAAACAACCACCTCTTTTTTGCAGTGACATGTATTCAGTTATACCTGAGGTACTAGCATTGGAACTATTTGCAAAAGGACCAATGCCAGCTGAGTTGAAAGCAGCAACTCGGATATCATAGTGTGTCAGAGGTCTCAATCCAGTGATGCTGGCAGTAGTCATCTCTTTCTGACCTCCAACTATGAGAGTCCATCCTCCGACATTGACTTCTTCATACTCAATCATGTAGCCAGTGATGTTTCCATTCTGATGGATGCATGGAACTGCCTTCCACTGGAGAGTGATGCTTGATGATGTAGTACACAAGAATGTGAGATCAACTGGAGCAGCAGATGGAGCTGGAGAATAAGTTAATATGACTTTAAATGCATGATAGAGCTATAATGCTAATTGTTGGTGAGTTGGACTAATAAAAGGAATTTGCATATAGCACTACATAAGGTACCTGGGGATTGTATGTGAAGTATAGCAGTAGCAGCTAGGCCAAGCCGAATGAGAGTCTGATATATAAATGGAATTTTTCTGAGCAGTATAACTACAGATGGGCTCTCTCTCAATCACCCCACAATAATAATATTACCTGACTCATTGGTCACTGCAATAACAGAATCACTGATCTGTGAGTTTCCAATACTAACTGTTATGTTGTAATTACTATACTCTTCCAATTCACCAATGATTATGTTTGATGCTGGAGCACTGATAGGCATAGCTTTGATACTTGTATCCTCAAATGAACATGGATTATTTCTCTCCCATCTGATCATCATATTAGAGTGTGTGACAGTGTCAGCTTCAGACCATGTCAGTGTGACACTGTTTGGTGTTGTGGACAGCACTGAAACTTCAACTTCAGAGACAGTTATTTTGTGTATGTAGAACGTTAATGTATTATTGCAACTTACATGGCAATGTTGATGTGACTATACTTCCATAAATGCCAGTGCCAGCACCATTCAATGCTGCCACTTCAATCACATATACTGTGGATGGTTGTAACTCATTTATAAAAACTGTTGTATTTTCTGCTGGAATATTCTTCTGATGTTCCTCTTCTTCTCTGCCTTGTTTGTGATATCTAATTGAGTATCCTGTTATATTTCCATTGTGATGGATACATGGTACTGGCTTCCACTGGACTGTCATACTGAATGTACTACTAATTACACTTATATCTTCAGGAGGAGCAGAGGGAGCTGAAAAGGAGTAACATAGCAATTATCAGAGTAACATTGCAATTACTACTGTTTTACCCGCTTCCACAGTAGTTGCAATGACTGGCCTACTGGAATTACTACCTGCCACATTAGTTACAGTCACAGTAATATTGTAAGTACTGCCTTCATCCATCCCTGTTATCAGGTATTCCATCAATGATGATGGAGCATACATAGTATTGTCATCAGGACATGGATGTAACTTCCTCCAAGTCACAGTAATACTATAGTCATTCCCTGGTACAGTGGCAGTTATATCCAGTGATACTGTAGTGCTTGTTGTACTTCTTACTGTGACCTTTATATCTCTGGGAGGTGCAACTATGGACAAGAAGGTAATAAATATCAGTATGAGTAATATATGCATAATTAGATAGCGTACTAGTATATAGCTACCTAAGTAGATGGTGGCATTTTTCACTTCACTTTGCAAGTGTTCAGAGAGACCAACAATGGATATAGTGTAATAATTTCTATTCTCTAGTCCAGTTAGAGTAGTGGAAGTAGTTGAAACATCACTTATATCAATATCTGTGGCAGTGCTCAGGTTATAGGAGACTCTATATCCAACAGTGTTCCCTGGTGGAGATGGTGGATCCCAAGAGACCCTCACACTTGTGATATTGACTTGTGTAAGTGTAAGGCTTCCAGGTACTGATGCAACTATATAAAATGTAAAACATTTCCAGTAAAATGTTGAAGGATGTAGGGATGACAGTGCCAAAAGGTAGAGAAACAAGTGCAGTATTTATGCAGCAGGACAGGGGATGAGGGCATGCAACAATACTAACATGCGTAACCCCATAATAAAATTGCTGGTTTTTGTCATTGGTTTTTCGTTGTATATTCGCTTGCAAATATAATGCTCTTTGCGTCTGTCCGAGCCCCACCCATTTTGCTGCTCGTGGTCATGTGAAACGCAAGTGAGTAATAACAAGGAAATGGCATTCAACTACACGGAAGTGCTAGCTTTACTCGCCGAAAAGGGGTCCTACAAAGATTCTGTTGGTAAAAGGCACTGCACACGGGAATAAGAATCCTTTTTTCAACCGTGAAGCCATCTTATTAAACAAGTGCGCATGCGCACATTTGTTACATTGCTCGGTGACAGGCCGGTCACGGTGCTAGCCATGAACAGGTGCCCCCCCCCCCCAACTGTAATCACTTTCCTATGCCTATGTACCGGTGTATTTTACCACCTTTGAGAGTCTTGTCGTGTATAGAAACACTCGTAGGACATGCTATGTGTCTAAAAGGGCTCATAGCTGCCGCGTTCGAGAGTTCTGAGCCTTTACAGTTGCTAAGGTTTAATGGGCGTGTGGGCGCTATTCCTACATAGAGAGTCTACCGATAATACAACAGTACGTGACTTTATTAACATGTTCACAAATTTGCACGTGACAGATGTTTACCTTGAACTGTAAGGCTCAATGAAGCTTTTGATGGTTTATTATTAGACACATTACACTGGTAGAATCCTCCCAGTTTCCCAGTCACAGTCAATGTATGGGTATACTGTGCAGTTACTGCATCATCCAACACAGTCACCTTGACTCCTTTAGCTGCTTGAGAGTTCCTGGTCCAAGTGACTGTGGTGGCAGGTCCACCAGTAGATACACACGTGAGAGTGAATGAAGTAGGGCTACTTGAGGTTCCAGTAAAACCTATTACACCTGACATAACAACATCACCTGTAATGATGGAAGAGAAGAGTAATGTGTAGTGGCAGTGGCTAATAATTACATATCCTCCCACTTCCTTCCCCCACTTCTTTCCCCTCTCTCCTCCCACTTCCTTCCCCCTCTCCTCCCTCCCTCTCTCCCTCCCTCCCTCCCTCCCTCCTCCCTCCCTCTTTCCCTCCCTCCCTCCATCCCTCCCTCCATCCCTCCTCCCTCCCTCCCTCCCTCCCTCCCTCCCTCCTCCCTCCCTCCCTCCTTCCTCCCTCCCTCCCTCCCTCCTCCCTCCCTCCCTCCCTCAGATACACACCTATATTGCCCATTGTTTTTGTAACTACAACATATTCACCTCCATTTTGATAGAGTCCAATATAGAAAAATCCAAATATATCACCAAATCCACTCATTATTGTAATGTTACAGCAATATATACCAGATTCACTCCCACTGTTACGATACAGATCAACTCTCTGAGCATGATCACGCTGATATATACCACCACTTGATGGTAGTACTGTTCCATTGGGAAAGGTCCAGTCTCCTCTATCAAGGCCCTGACCAGGAGTACAGCATGTATCCACATCAGTATGGCATTGAACTCTTTTATTGTGAGAAGTCCCCACTAGACTGAGATCCAAGTAGCTGTGGTTAGCTAAACCATTTCCCATGAAGGTGACCTGAGGATATTCTTCAGCCTGACAGTGAACACTGAGGTAGAGCCAGACACACACAGCTGCAATCTTTACCACAGCCATCTACACGTCATTGAATGCACTTTGAAATCATATAACTGTGATTATAAAATAAAAACCTGTAGATATAGTACTTGAATGGTTTTGGTGGCAGTATATGTATAGTACTAAATTATACCAACTATATTGATAGAAATCTTGGTATATTTGTTTGTTATACTCCATGTATGTTGTCCAAAGTTTCAGTACGCCATATTAGGCAAACACTTTTGACTCAATCTAAGTACTCTATGGACTTGTTAGCTACTAAATATAAACCTATAATTACAGGTTTTTATTATATAATAGCGTAGCAAGAATATTTTTTGTGTGACTGTAGCTACTGCAACAGAACACCAGTAAACACCACTGCAGAGACCGCCGAGATATGGGGGAGGGGGGAGGGTGGGGTTAGAGGACTGATGGACACTGAGCTGGGGCTGTATATATGTTTGCGTACTCTATTTGATTTAGAATTAATTCACAGCTATAGCGCCAATACGCCCTTTCAGTTACTGCATTACACTCGAACGCTGCAGTTGTTTTTACAAGCTGTTAAGCTATATAACCTCCTCCCCCCTAACATTTTAGAGTAGATGTCTTCAACCCTGTGTAAGGACCCTTGTGTTGGGACTGCAGGCTGCGTGGCGAGGTTAACAAAGTAATTGGCCATGGCAGTGCATGATATGTAGCACAGGTCACAGCCAATCACAGTAAAACATACATATGCAGAGCTAAATTACCTTTCATAGGAGTCGTAGAACGGGTCCTAGATATACACTGTCAGTCGATCTCTATAGCGACGAACGATAATTTTTCGCGCAAGAGTTAATTATAATGCGCGCGCCGCGCGCACCTCTCATGCATATGTAATCATACAGCTGCTGTGCAATAAGTATATCACATTAGTAACCTTAAAAGTAAACGAAACAAGTCTGGAAATGCAAGGACATGTCAGCACTCATGGTTTTGTTCTTTTGCTACATAACACTACAGGTCTAGAGAGAAGAGCAACACATACTTACACAACTCACTTCCTGCTGTAGTATCCCACTCCCCAAATAAGGTAGCATGGATGAAAGTGCATTGTTTAGTACTATAATAGTGGCTATCTCATACACTGTATATAAACAAACCCAGACAATGAATGTACGTATAATAATGTAGACACTAGCTCACTGGAACAAGAGTGGAATTGAAGTTCATTACTTAGTGTTCTCATATTTGCAATATTATTGTATAACTAACACACAGAAGGATTATATTCTCACTGTTACTGGGGTGAATGGAAAACGAGGAAACGGAAAGCTGAAACGGACACGGAAACGGACACGGATGGCGGAAACGGAACTTGAATATAGTAGATTGCTAGCGAAATACGCTGTCAAGTGAAAACTGGTAAACGAGTACTAAAGCGCTTCTAATACAACTTCCTAAAACGTAGGGGCGCGAGGTTGTTTATCTAGCCAAGGTAAGTACGGCTATCAACCTACCTTCTTCTACCCTTTCTACCCTTTCTACCCTCCATCAGCAGCTCTTCAACCGTGCATCGAGAAATGCTACGTCAGCAAATATTGCCAAATTGATTGCGTCTTATTACGCTTTGTACATCGTATGTATAATAAAAAGTATGCGTTTGACCGTACATAAGAACAAGCTATATAGTGAATGACGTGTTGAATTTGGAAGCTGAACCTGGAAGCTGAACCTGGAAGCATGAATGAAGTAACCTGGAAGCATGTGAGCTTTGACTAGAGAATAAGTCCAAACTCGCCATTCAAATGGCTCACATGGGTATGGTTCAGTCGTTCCCTGATATCATCTCTCACTTGAATTTCAGAGCAGTTGAAACCAGGATGACAACGAGCAATACACCCCATATGTGGGTGGTAGTATGTGTTCCTCAGGTCCTTCGACATCTGCCAATTTCCAGTTCTCGGATTCTGGAAGAGAACGTGCTCTTTGTGTTGAAGAACAATATCACCAGGGCTGGACAGTCCTTGCTCTATTCTACCTTGGCAACCTTGACATCTCGATATTCGTGCATTCAGGAACATTACACAAAAAGGCTGTCCCACAGATGAGTCAGGTGCAGTAGGGTGGACACTGGCTGCACCATATGACTGTCGTACAGGTGATTGGGGTCGAGTAGAGTCCTTTACCAATTCTGGGGAAAAGTGCAGCAGTGGTGGTGGTGGTGGGGGGGTAGGAGTTGAAAAATTCACTGTATTTGCCATGACACCATAAAGAGCACTTTGGAAATGGCTTTGATCTTGAGCAATGGAAACAGAGAGAAACGAAGACTGGTCACCTGTTGAAGGAGAAGCCACTGGATCCTTGTTAGCTCGTTTTGTTCGACGAATATCATCGGCTGCTGCCAAAATGCTTTTAACAGCAGATGTTGCTTTCTTGGAAGAAGCCTTCCTCCGTGAGCTGGGTTTCTTGCCACCAGTTGGTAGTCCATGCTGTCCCAGTGCTGCATAGTTGATAGGATCTTTAGTCTTCACATAGTGAGCAACAAAGCTGTCAACATCACCGTTAAGAGATGCAGCTAGCAGGGAATGAGAGCAGAGGCCATTTGTTGACTTGAACATGAGACAGTCACTATCGCATTTGTAGCTTGAGCCTTTCTTTGTTACATAGTGTGGCCTTTCACTTGAAGAACTCTTCACGAGAACAGAAGTGTAGTCATTCACTCCAGGGGATTTAGAATAGGAAGAGTTGTCTTCTAAGTACGACTTAACTTTGGCCCACATAGACTGTTGTATTGACGCTGGGAGTTTAGTACATTGCAGAGGATTGCTAGTAGACGGACCCGATGCGACATCTCTATCATCTGTGAAAGGGTCTGTCTCGTCAGTGCCATGTGCCGACGTACCAACATCATGATATGCTGGTGATAATCTGGCCTTTCCAAAACGATCCAAAATGCGATCTCGTTGCTTCTGACTCTTCTTAAACCAGTCCTTGGCTTGAACTCCATACGACAGGTAAGGGGAACTCAGCTTGTACTCTCCAATACCTACAACAGCCTTGTCGGTTTCTTGCTTTTGGTCTTCGTACAGACTCTTCATGGACTTGACAAACTCTGGCAACTGATGTGGCTTGTAACTATTTTGGTGCTTCAGAACTCTGTTTTTTGATTCAACATCATTTGTATAGTAGGGATCAGGAGGTGAACCCAAACCAGCAGACTCTCGCTTGTTCTTTAGCATGCACTTCCTCACTACTTCTAGGGAATAAGCTTGAAACCAGCTGTGGAACTGTGGTTGGGAGCTATTTGAGAGTGCATGTTCTCTCTCATTCCACACAGACTTGAGAGCTTCAAATTCGGAATCCAGGCTGTGGGGATCAGCATCAACTAGCCCTTCTTCAAACAGAATAGGGTTGCCGAAAATATCATGGATGAACTCTCTTGCATTAGACTTGGAGATACCCAATTCGGACAGCTTGGACTCAATGTTTCCTCGAAAATGTAGGAAGCAGCGAAGGTGTGTAGCATACTTGAACTGGGTACATAGGGCTTCTTCCAGAGCCTTTTCCCCATCTGTCCCAAAACACTGGATGTCTTGAAGCTTCGGTTTCAGCCCAACTAGCTGAGAGAAGAAAAAATTGTAGGTAGCAAAGGTTTTTCGCTGATGGATAAACATTGGCCCAAGCATAACCGGCCTATTCCCTCGCCTCAGATGCCTGTATTCCAGCATTGGGTGCTGGTACGTGGTCACAGTAACATGAAAACTGCCCAAATTGAAGGTGGGATCAACACTCAGCACTACATGCTCTTCAGGATCAGTGCAAAATCGTTCAAGGTCTTCAAGTGTCCAGTCAAATGCAAGTACAGCCATGGGCTCGGGAGTGTTGCAGACAATTCGAACAAACCGTAATCGGGGGTCACACCTGGCACCCTCACTCTCTTTACACATGATCATGACTGGAAACAAAGGATCAGAACTCTGAGAAATGCCACTTGTCTTACTAGAGGGGAACAAAGCCCTTCGACAATCAGCTGATTGCTGTCGGTTTCTAGGGAGCTGAGCAACACTTGAAACACAAGATAGTCCCCCCACACTTCTGCTCACTTCACTAACTGCTTGCTTAGGAGGCAGATGTTGACTTATTTCATTGAGTTTCTGCAATGTACTCGGCAGTGTTCGTACATAAGCAGATTGAGACTTAGAATTGCCATGTGGGCGTGGCATTATAGCGTGTTCTTCATTCTCAAAAGTGTAGTGCACCAAAGCCAAATTCAGAAGGTCACCCTCATGATCTAAAAAACAGAAATGGTATATATGATGATAGCACACACAGGGTCAAAAGGTTAGATCCTAGAGATAGTTAAAATAGTTGACACCCACCCACACATATTTATTACTAGTAGAAATGCTTTACCATTTTTGGCGAGTGGGAGCCACCCAACTGAGCTGCACACGTGTAAAATTATGTAGCTTTCATTGCTGATTAGCTGACATGCAGCTGAAACACCCCCTAGGAGAGAGAGGCTCGTCTGCTTCAACTTAGAGTTAATTAACTAATCAGCAGCAGCAACGAAGCATCAGGCATCTCCACTGCTCTTGCCTGTTATCCTCTGCTGCTGGAGGCTCCCTGCCTGTAACGTTCGTGCTGCATGCCGCGCCAGTATTCGAGCACAGAGTCGAGAAAGGCATGTCAGTCCCGGCCTGAAGCGAGACAACACCTCCTGAGAGTTCTGTTGTATGCAATGGCGGTGTATTCTCTGTTGAGGTACAGCTGCATAGTGCGTTGCTGTACTAGAACTAAGGCCAGACGACGAGACACTTCACCGTGCAGTGTGCCCGCAAAATTAGAAGCGCGTATAACATTATGGTATGTACAGTGCCCGTCACAAACAAATATACAAATAAATATATAGAAAAATCGGCCCATTGACACGACTAGGTTGGCTCGCTTCTGTTCACCAAATTATTGTGTGGGTGGGTGTCTAACAACTATTTTAACTATCCCTAGGATCTAACCTTTTGACCATGTGTGTACTATCATCATATATACACACTCACCAAGACCCACAGTCACACCCATGGACCCCACCCCCACACACATTGTACTTACACTAATACACATATACATGTACCTTCAAGAAAGACTATCATCCTTCGAAAGTCTGGGCTTGCCTTGTTGACATAGTACCTTTTACGCACTTTGTATGGAACACTGCCATCACTGGCAACATTTGGCTTGACTTTCCCCCATGTTTCTGCGATTCCATGAGCATCAACAATAACCCAAGTGCTATGACAACCGTTGTTCTTCCATGAACCCAACACATCACACATAATATCCTTGGTGTGTTTCAAGTACTTCAAGTCAACAATGAAAATGGCATTGTTTTCCACACCAACAGGCTGTGTAGTGGCAACTACATTTCGATCGAGGTGAGGGTCCAACAGTGTTTCAATTATGTTGGTCGTGGTCAAGTGTTTCTTTTGTCGAGAAAAAATGGGTACATTCTCAGCATGTAGCTCAATTATTTTAGATCTTGGTTCAACTCTTTCCCTACAGGTGAAAAAGACAGAGCAAGATACTCAAGTGGATGTACAGATATACACAGGCCCCTAAGTAGGAGGCTACCTAGACTCTAAGCCTATCACCTTGAACTGACATGAGTAGGTACATCTCACACATTTCTCCTACTTACTTCTTAATTGGCGAGTGGACATCAGAAAATTTCTTTGACAATAGCCCATCATTCAACTCATCATCACTAAAGAAGCAAGAGTCGACAATCATACCAGAGAATGGCTTTAATACGTACACACTGCACAAGGAAGGCTCTTCACACGGTGATATAATATACAGATCTAGTTTCTAAACCAAGCTTACCTATCTTCACTGTCTGAAGAGAGAGAGAGGCAGGTCTTTTTAACACACCTGTATCGATAGAAAGTCGTCTACGTAGCGTGTACAAAACAGGTATTCTACTGAGACGTTCAGTACGCAGCCTTACCTCTGGTCAACATCTTCGTCCCCACTACTTATTTCGATGGGATTATCCTTCCCACCGTCCGCAGCTGCCATGATTACAGTGGATACAAAACTCAGCCAACGACGTTTGTAGGTTGCATGAGGTTTCAAATGGGCACACGTGATTACATTCCGTTTCCGCCGTCCATCTCCGTGTCCGCGTCCGTGTCCGTTTCAGCTTTCAGTTTCCGCGTTTTCCATGCGCCCCTGTTACTGAGTACGTAAAATCATTGTGTATGGTGTAGTGTTGAGTTATGCAAAAACCAGGCCTCATCCCTCAACCAGTGCTCCATAACACCCCCTGTACATACATTACATCATTATGATGTCATACAAAATATTGATGTACCATAAACACACGTACTGACACTCTAGGTATATGTCATTGGAATGACAAAGTTCAATATATTATCACAACACCATTGTTTGTACAGAAACTGATACATTTCTATGTAAATAGTACACAAAACATATGCACCTGAAAAGAACAGTGAACTGAAGTATATATGTACACAATGTATGTATACATTACACAGCAGATGTTTCTACATGTATATATGTGTACATGAATAGTTACAATAATAACATGCGTAACCCCATAATGAAAGATGTAGGGAGGGGTTACGCATGTTATTATTGTTGTATGCCCTCATCCCCTGTCTTGGTGCATATAATATACTGCCTTCATCCTCTGTCTTGCTGCATATAAATATAGTCTCTCATTCCCTGTGTTGCTGCATATATATACACTACACTTGTTTCTCTACTTTTTGGCACTATCATCCCTACATCCTTTTAACATTTTAATGGAAATGTTTTTACTCCCTTGTTTCACTGTTTTTTGGTTGTATAGAAACAGTCGTATGCCATATTATGTGTCTATAAAGCCTTATAACAGCACCGTTCAAGAGTTCTGCGCTGTTCAATTAAGGCTTTATGGGCGGGTCGGCCCCCCACACACTTCCAAAGCCAGTACAAACGCGCGATGGAGAGCGGGGATACTGAGAAAAAAACAGCAGATTCTGAGAACAGAGTCGATCAACACCTGTAACGCAAACCGTTACGCTAATTTGCTGCACACGTATGCTGTAGCCTCGTAGCTACCCAGGCTCACTCTTCGAGTGCCTGGGTAACGACTATGCTGCGAGCTCGGATATGCGCACAAAATAAAAATGGCGTACAACAGAGAGGAAGTGTGTGGGCGTGGCTCTGAGTTGTACTTTATATAACCATTTTTGGTGAAAGGCACGTGCACTGCGCCGGCCAAAAAGAAACCGATTTGTGCAAAAATGAAGATAAATACTTAAGCCGATTTTGAGTTATGCATGTTTACTGAAGAAGAAGAAGAAGATGTTGAAGAAATCGGGTTTTAGCAAAATCACACATATCATTGTAGCGATGTATTTTACCACCTTTGAGGGTCTTATCGTGTATAGAAACACTCGTAGGCCATGTTATGTTTCTAAAAGGGCTTATAGCTGCCGCGTTGGAGAGTTCTGAGCCATTACATTTCTTAAGGCTTAATGGGCGTGTCGGCGCCATCCCTACATAGAGAGTCTACCGACTCTCTGATATACACAGAAATAAGGCAACTGTGCACATGCAAGTAGTGAAAAGTACACTCTACAACTCTAGACCCCACACTCTGGATATGTGTACTACATAGGACATACATGTACATGTATGTACTCATGTGTATAATACTATTATACATATGTATATGATTCTGCATGAAAAGCAGACCTTTAACCAACAGAAGTCCTCCTACTGAAATAACATTTTAGGAGCACACACACAAGGATGTTTACTGTATAACTACCTACAAATAGCCTCCGGTGGTCCCTAAAAAAAACACAGAAGATCACTGACAGCTGAACCATCAATCCATGTATAGAGTACACGTACATGTATGCATACTACATTATCATGAATAATGTAGTATATTATTATACATGTGTATATGATTCTGCATGAAAAGAAGACATTTAACCAACAGAAGTCCTCCTACTGAAATAACATTTTAGAAGCACACACACAAAGATGTTTACTATATATATAACTATTGAGAAAACACTGACCGACTGAAAACACGTCCACGACAGTCTCCTACAAATAGCCTCCGGTGGTCCCTAAAAACACACAGAAGATTATTGACAGCTGAACCATCAATACATGTATAGAGTACACGTACATGAATGCGTGCTACATTATCATGGACACAGTTTTTTCCCTAGAGAGAAAGAAAGCTGTACATACTCTTTGGAGAATGAAAGTCCCTTGGAATAGACACAATAAACTTGTACGTGATTCATGCAGTATACATGGCATGACATGTATACATTTATAGGTGTGATGGTGTATTGGTATACAAATAGATACACAGTACAGGTACATGTAGTACAGCTGCCTTCCTTGCTTTGGCATATATACAACTTCTTCGATAAGCCCAGTGTGAATATTTAAGTAAGCTGTGACTGTTTCCATTCCCCTCACATTGTTCTTAGTACACATACCATGTGTACAGTGCATACGAACAAGGAGTGTATGTAGTTTCACTACAATCCCAGTAGTCGTCTCTCACCGAGATATGTGAATGCTAGTGACAGCATCAGTATCATTACATGTCCTTGCTGGACATGGCCGTGTGCATGGTGAGCTGGTCAATCTCTGTCAGCCTCCAAGTCCACTGTTCTGTCTTATCCCACAATTCCTCCAGGGCATCAGCAATGTACTCAGCCAAGAATGGATGGATTTTTTGGAGGTGGCTCAGAGCCATTCTCTCCTCTACCCTCCTCTCCACACCCACTATTACCACCTACACATAACACACACATACTTCCCATACTCTATTATTGTGAATACAAATGTATTAGGAATATTGCCAACATGACAAGAAGGTATATTAAATTTTTGTTAAGCACAGGGTATGTGCCGGTAAGTATTAAGTTGTCTGTGTATGTGTACATGTATGTAGGCCTCCAAAACACATGTATGTGTACATGCTGTTTGTGCCAATCTAGTGTGTGTACATCTAGTCCCATACTACCGAATTATAGCAGAGTCCTTTAGATAAATGTGGCTCTATAAATAAACAGGCTGCCTCACATATAATATATGTGAGGCAATGTTACATCATCAAGCGTAATATATGTTGTTGAATGTTTATGGTGGCTATGTATACTGCTAAGTGTTTGGTTTTGCACTTAGATAAACACACCAGCTATTAAGTACTTTATACAGAGGTTTTCAGGTTGGTTGCCGAATTCTGAGTTCAACATATCACACATGCGCACACTGACTGGCCTATGAACAAGCCATGTAGCTGCAAATAGTAAGTGACCACTCTTTACATTCATATTTGACCAAGATCCTTTAACATAAAGAGTGGCACACTTACTATTTGCTAGCTCGTCCATAGGTGTTGTTGACTCACCTGTTGGATCTTGTAGCAATGGTTCACCTTCGGTCTCTGTCATCTCCACCTGCTTCTCAGGCCCTTTAATTTACACAAGAAACCATTACATTATGCACTATAAATACATACACGTGTGTTATAGCCCCTATTACATGTGTATATAGTTTTATATGTATCTTCCTAAATGTGTGGTATATACAGGTGGGTAGGTGTGACTAGTTACTCACATCTTTTCTCGACTGGAGAGTGGTTTTCTCCCATCCTCACATACTCCAATACCCACATTTGCACATAAAATCCTCTATAATTGGGTGAGTGAGAGGAGCCCACCCAGACAAACAGCTGGAAAATTCTACATGTGTATATGGTTGGTCATGTCTGTCAGCATTATGTGCATGTGTGCACAATGCCCAGCTGTAAAAATACATGCAGGTGGATTCACTCACGTTTCCCCACAATGTTTTGTATTCATCTAGTACATCATCAATGTGGTAAGATGGTATATATGACTTGGCAAATAACATAAGGATACATTCACATGTATATACATGGAAATACAGGTACATGTATATTTATATTGTTGCCTGGTAGAGTAACAGATCAAAGGATAAAGTGTGCCAACATATCATATATGGCACGCTTATTACATCACTAATTACATAAGGCTAGTAAGGGAGTGGTTAGGGGCTGGGAAACCATAGAAATGGCAACAAAATAGTTGTTACATGGGCCCTCGTGCTCACACAGGATATGTTGGCACAGTTATGATGTAATCCCTCGGGCCTGCGGCCCTCAGGCTGTACATCATAACTGTGCCAACATATCCTGTGTGGCACTCGGGCCCATGCAACAACTAATACTTGTACCACACTAGCTATGTTAGAAGTATATGCGGTCCATGTAACATTGTACGTATCATCAGACAATCCAGTGATGATGATGTTGTTCTGGTCCCAATCAAACATCTATAGGGATAAAAAATACATGTCAAAACATGTGTCAAAGCTGTACAGTATGTATTATAATATTGGCAGCCAACCAAACTTGGTCTAAGTACTCTATTACTTTCCTTAAGAGAAGTATAACTCAATAGTCAATCTTTAGATGTAGAAATTTATCAGCACAAACAGGTGAATAGAGATATAATTTTTCAGTCAACCATGATCAGAGAAAAAACATGTTGTTCGTTACATTGTATAGCACTTGGATACGGACACGACTGTGTACCCACTTACAGTACAATCTCATATAAGTGTACATAGAGAGAAAACAACACAGAACTAAGGGTTATTGTAGTGCTAAAACTAATTCAGAGCTGCACTTGTCCATATGCTGTGTTGGGTGAAGTGGGAATATTTTCACTCAAAGCATATACATCCTTGTCATTGAGCTGAGTCTTTTGTGTACTACTTGGTACATCCACCACCTCATAGGTGACTTCCTGGGGGACAGGAGAGGGAGAGGGAGAGGGAGGTTTGGACAACTTGCCCCTGCCTCTCTGTATGAAGTAGAGACCCACTACTCCCAGTAAAATTCCAATACTCAGAAATACTAGACTGCACATCACTCCAGTAATAGTAGTACTCTCACTGCAACTTTCACTGCAACCTTCACTACTACTATAACCTGGACATTCAAAATAGGCCGTTAGTAAGTGGAGTTGCATTAACACAACAACTAGTACTATCACTCATACCCACTGAATATATAGATGTGTGAGTGTATTCAGTTATACCTGAGGTACTAGCATTGGAACTATTTGTGAAAGGACCAACACCAGCTGAGTTGACAGCAGCAACTCGGATATCATAGTGTGTCAGAGGCCTCAATCCAGTGATGCTGCCAGTAGTCATCTCTTTCTGACCTCCAACTATGAGAGTCCATCCTCCGACATTGACTTCTTCATACTCAATCATGTAGCCAGTGATGTTTCCATTCTGATGGATGCATGGAACTGCCTTCCACTGGAGAGTGATGCTTGATGATGTAGCACTCAAGAATGTGAGATCAACTGGAGCAGCAGATGGAGCTGGAGAATAAGTTAATATGCCTTTGAATGCATGATAGAGCTATAATGCTAATTGTTGGTGAGTTGGAGTAATAAAAGGAATTTTCATATAGCACATGTACATAAGGTACCTGGGGATTGTATGTGAAGTATAGCAGTAAATAGATGGGGCAGCTAGGGCAGACCAAGCTAGTGAGAGTCTGATATATACATTTTCTGAGCAGTATAGCTACTACAGGTGTGCTCTCTCTCAATCACCTCACTATAATAAAATTACCTGACTCATTGGTCACTGTAATAACAGAGTCACTGATCAGTGAGTTTCCAATACTAACTGTTATGTTGTAACTACTATACTCTTCCAATTCTGCAATGGTTATGTTTGCTACTGGAGCACTGATAGGTATAGCTTTGATACTTGTATCCTCAAATGAACATGGATTATTTCTCTCCCATCTGATCATCATATTAGAGTGTGTGACAGTGTCAGCTTCAGACCATGTCAGTGTGACACTGTTTGGTGTTGTGGACAGCACTGAAACTTCAACTGCATAGACAGTTATTTTGTGTATGTTTAGAACGTTAATGTATTATTGCAACTTACATGGCAATGTTGATGTGACCATGCTTCCATATATGCCAGTACCAGCACCATTCAATGGTGCCACTTCAATCACATATACTGTGGATGGTTGTAACTCATTGATAAAAACTGTTGTATTTTCTGCGAGAATATTCTTCTGATGTTCCTCCTCTTCTCTGCCTTGTTTGTGATATCTAATTGAGTATCCTGTTATATTTCCATTGCGATGGATACATGATACTGGCTTCCACTGGACTGTCATACTGAATGTACTACTAATTACACTTATATCTTCAGGAGGAGCAGAGGGAGCTGAAAAGGAGAAATATTGTGCAAATGTTGGAGTAATATTGCAAATAGTTAGTGTTTTACCTGCTTCCACAGTAGTTGCAATGACTGGACTACTGGAGCTACTACCTGCCTCATTAGTTACAGTCACAGTAATATTGTAAGTACTGCCTTCATCCAGCGCTGTTATCAGGTATTCCATCAATGATGATGGAGCATACATAGTATTGTCATCAGGACATGGATGTAACTTCCTCCAAGTCACAGTAATACTATAGTCATTCCCTGGTACAGTGGCAGTTATATCCAGTGATATTTTAGTGCTTCTTGTACTACTTACCAAGACATCTATATCGCTAGGGGGTGCAACTGTACAGAGAGAAGGTAATCATATTACACATAGAGTATTAATAGTTATTAAGAGCACACCTAAGTAGATGGTGGCATTTTTCATTTCACTTTGAAAGTGTTCAGAGAGGCCAACAATGGATATGGTGTAATACTTTTCATTTTCTAGTCCAGTTATAGTAGTGGAAGTAGTTGAAACATCACTTATATCAATATCTGTGGCAGTGCTCAGGTTATAGGAGACTCTATATCCAACAGTGTTCCCTGGTGGAGATGGTGGATCCCAAGAGACCATCACACTTGTTGGACCAACTTGCTTCAGTGTAAGGTTTTCAGGTGCTGATGCAACTATAGTAGCACAACATTTATATATTAAAATTGTGAACATAAGCTTGTATATCCACAATGCAAAGAAGTATGCAACTTTAACCGTAATGAATTCAGCGATTGCAGAAGCTTATACCTTGAACTGTAAGGCTCAATGAGTCCCATGATGGTTTATTATTAGACACATTACACTGGTAGAGTCCTCCCAGTTTCCCAGTCACAGTCAGTGTATGGGTATACTGTGCAGTTACTGCATCATCCAACACAGTCACCTTGACTCCTTCAGCTGCTTTAGAGTTCCTGGTCCAAGTGACTGTGGTGGCAGGTCCACCAGTAGATACACAGGTGAGAGTGAATGAAGTAGGGCTACTTGAAGTCTCAGTAAAATGTATTTCACCTGACATAACAATATCACCTGTAATGATAGGAGTAATGTGTAATGTCAATGGTGGAATATAAACACCTAATTAATAATTGCATGTCAGATATACACCTATTGCACGCCCATTGTTTAGGTGATCATGACTATAAAACACTCACCTCCATTTTGATAGAGTCCAATATAGAAAAATCCAAATATATCACCAAATCCACCTATTATTGTAATGTTACAGCAATATATACCAGATTCACTCCCACTATTACGATATAGATCAACTCTCTGATCATGACTATGCTGATATATATCACCACTCGATGGTAGTACTGTCCCATTGGGAAAGGTCCATTCTCCTCTATCAAGGCCCTGACTAGGAGTACAGCATCCATCCACATCAGTACGACATTGAACCCTTCTAGTGTGATAAGTCCCCACTTGACTGAGATCCAAGTAGCTGTGGTTAGCTAAATCATTTCCCATGAAGGTGACCTGAGGATATTCTTCAGCCTGACAGTGAACACTGAGGTAGAGCCAGACACACACAACTGCTATCTTTACCACAGCCATCTACGCATGAAGTTACCATGAAATCTAGATTTTTATTGTCTGTACCACTTCTCTCAATGAATGTATTAATTTCCGGTTACAAATTTAAAACTAGAATCAGGCAGCTTTTAGTATATAGCGGCAAAGTGTCTATTTTTTATTCTCCCGGGTAATAGCCTCCACACCTTATTATAAATGACAAGAACAAAATTATTATTAAGGATGTAGCCTAATTATTATTAAGGATGTAGCCTACATCTTGTAGGCTACATCCTATCCATCTTGTAGGAATGGCAGTCCTAAGAGACAAGCTTAAGTATAATATATTTGCAGGTGATAATGGCATAACAAAAATCATTTATTAGTCCAACAAACACTTACTTTAATAATAAAAACCTTAATAATTAGGTGGCGATATATATATATACAAGCGTAAAAAACATTTCATTAAAATGTTCAAGGATGTAGGGATGGTAGTGCCAAAAATTAGAGAAACAAGATTGTCATGACCCAACTGGTGCACAGTGAATTATGATGTGACCATACGCAACTTATGTATGTGGGGAAATGATTAAAAACCATGTGGAAATTATGCATGCACAACAATAACAGACTAACAATGTAACATATTTCAGAGTTCACGCTACCACAAAGACGAATTACAATCATGCATCTATGCAGACAAAGGATAATTGCATGCAACAATAACAACATGCGTAACCCCATGAAATAAAATGTAGGGAGGGGTTACGCATGTTGTTATTGGGGTTGGATGAGTCATCACTGACAGATTAACATTAATTGTTTGTCCCATTAACAATTAATGGGACAAACAATTAATGGGAGATCTGTAGGACAGAGTGGGGAATATTAGAGGAAGATGCACATAAACAGAGGTACTGTATATACACACATACATGCCCACAAGTCACTCAGCACTGCTTACATACAACTAGATGAATGCTTGCAGCATTGTGGGTGAACCCACTTAGCCATAAGCTGAATATTGTGTGCATGTGCATGACAACGATATTTGGTATTTGGTGATAATGTTGTATTATACAGAAATGTTTCTGGTGCATGGTACAACTAGGTGTACCTGCTCCACTCACCCTATGACTCACTTGATATGTTGCCACTCAGACTACTGAGTGCAGTAAAATGCGTGGCTTTGTTTGGTAGAATGCAAGATCTGGGAAGGTAGAAGATGAAGGAAGTTCAGGGGAGAGAAGGGGAAAAGGATCAGTCAGAATACACATTTTGTAATGGGAGAGTTGTCACAGCTACACACAGTCTTATTGGCTTAGTGCACAGGGTACACCACAACTATTTCATTAAGTACAATCCAACAACACTTGTATATTGCAGCCAGATGTACCATGTAGAGGGTGGATAAGTGTTTTTGACTTGCAGCTGCACCCATTAGTGAATGTGATAGCTAAGTGGCCACCTGCACATTGTGCACTCTTGCTAACTGCATGATATGAGTATGCAGTCTGTCAGTGATGACTCATCCAACCCCAAATATGCAACAATGACACACAATCCAGGGGACATGCTATAGCTACTTCACATCTGGACATTCTGTATCTGTGCTTTGCTCATAGCTTGAGTTTACATCATTGCTCAGCAAGGCATCCAGCTTGTCAACATAGTGATTTTCTGGTAGTTCCAGAACACACTGTGTACATCATGCAGGGACTACAGGAAATACTCAGTTGACTATAGCAACCACCACTACTAATTTGGAACAAGCCACCTTAACACCCTCAGAGGAAAATTCGATTACTTTTACAATAGTGGGACACTATCACATTGTCTAAGGTGTGCCTGTCTTCTTGTATTGGCTTATCAAAGGCTGCCTTCAAGGTCAAATGGCATCAACCACTGTGTCAGTAACAGGTTCACACTGACTAGAGCACTCCCATTTCTTCCTCTTTACATGTGCACACGCAACATTTGTCATCAGTGTGGGAGTTCTTCAGCTACAACGCACTGGTCATCCTCATTAATAGGTATGGAAACGTCTCTCTTCACATGCTGGTAAGCTGAGTCATAGAAAAATGGCTCTGAGGCCATAGTGTGACACCCTCTACCAAAGTCCTACATTTGAGTTCTGTGGATCTAATGCTCTTGAGCAAAAATCCAGTAGGCTCTTTATGGACTTGCACAGCTTTGTTTAGCAGTCTCCTATATAGCTGTTATCTATACATGGTCCTCCCCAAAACCATGGGCATTTGTTTGGCTTGTCAGCATCACGAACATCTACTGGCTCTATGTTGTTGGTAATATTTTTTCTGATAAGCCTTTTTTGTGTGAGGGCATTATGCGTACACATAAAAGGGAACACAAACAATTATGAACCTAGCTCCAGGCGATATATATGTAAATGTAAATACAGTATGACCCACACTAATGTATCTGAAAATGATTATACTGAAACGGAGCAGAGTGTCATGAACTGGGATGAGACCACCTTCGTAAAAAGGACATTAGTACATGGCCAATGTATATTACCTGAAAGTTATTGCGATTGTGAATCGGAGCAGTAGCGAAGGGCCTTCAGGACACACAAACTGGCGGGACTCTGTATTTATGAGAAAAGATAAAAGTGGATACCAAACTACAGTAAAACTGACGTACCTGAGAGTGGTTGTACCGCCTGGGTGAAATAGTCGGACGAATGAAAAAGCGCAGCAAACTGTCGCGCAGAGAAGTGTCCAAACGACGATGAACAGCAAGTAGATGAACAACAAAACAAAAACAGCACGTAGACTAGCAGCCCGCTTGATGTACCGTAAAGGCGGGGGTATCCGAACGGGAGGGGGTTTCCGAACACGGCCGATTATTTCACCTCCTCAAACACAAAAGGGCCAGGTTTTACAGTAGCATTACAGCAAAAGTATACACCTAACTAATGCCATAAAAACTTGGCATCCTTGTGTTTGAGGAGGGGAAATAATCGGCCGTGTTCGGAAACCCCCTTCCGTTCGGAAACCCCCTCCCCTACGGTATGTAACCTATGCACGTGATTACGAAAATGCAGAATATTATGTTGACGCAGGCGCGATCGTCTAATAGCGCATGAGTGATCACATCACAAATATGCAATCAACAAGGAAATGGCGTCCGACAATACGGAAGTGCTCGTAAGTCTTTGTCGTTCTCGTGCGAGAGGGATCCTACGACGATTCTGTTGGCCTAGGATCATGCACCGGAGAGAAAGGAATCGTTTTATGCTAAAATAAAGGTGAGCGCGTTTGTCAATTTTGAGGTAGACCGTTTGAAGAAGAAGAAGAAGAAGAAGAAGAAGAAGAAGAAGAAGAAGAAGATGATGAAAAAATATTCAAAAACGGAGGTGTGGCAGTTTCCGTATGTCATTGTATACGTGTATTTTACATACTTTGAGGGTCTTATATGATAGAGAAACACTCGTAGAGCCTTGTTATATGTCTGAAAAGGCTTATAACTGTAGCGTTCGGGAGTTATGAGCCGTTTCATCTGGTAAATGGGCGTGTCCGTGTCGGCGCCATCCCTACATAGAGAGTCTACCGACTCTCTGATATATATATATATATAGCTAGCGCCGTCTGCGAGTTGAGACCCCACCCCATTATAAAGCGATATCGTAAAGTGAAGAACGCTTACGAAGCTCGTAGTATCTCTAATTATTGTAAAGTTCTAGCTATATAGGCTTCTCTTGTCATGTGCACCTGACAAAGAGCCCGCGTTTTGTAGTGAGTACATCTAATTACACCAATTTTAAATCGACGCTTTCCGCCTATCACTGTAGCAGAGAATATGTGCAGCAGATTATGTGTCTAAATAGGTGTGCCCTCCGGGAGTCTGGGCAATGGTGGCGCCATTTCTACATAGGGACTCCCCGATAGGAAAAACGTATACATCTACATAAAAGACTCTATTAGCAATGTGTATATAGTACTTCAGAGTGAAATACTCATAATTCTGACTTACTGAGTCTTGGAGAGGCGGACAACGAATCTAGTATGCCGCGCACAATCTAACCGCATGCGGTTACAGTTATATGCGCGCGCTAACGAAGACAACGTGCTAGAGATATGTATAGGTGAAACTTTTTTGCAATCACCTACAGGGGGTTATATTAATACTATTCCTCCCTAAAGGAAATTGTAAGGAAAGATCAGACCACACTGACCATTGTTCAAATATATGTTGTCATTGTGACGAGAGGAAAAACTGCTTTAGACTTTGGTATCTACGACACTATGCATGTGCTCAATTTAAGGAGTCTTGCACTAACTGCTAAGCTGCAGGCCAGGTTCTCTTATGTCCATGTTCATCTATTGAGAAGAGAAAATTATCTCTTGAACACGTAATGGAGCATATTGGCAAACCACCCACCCTCCTACTCATGGTACTACTCTCAATGCCTGCATCATTCTGAAGCTGCAGCTGCCCTAAGCACTGGTAGGCATATTCAGAGAACATGTTTAGCTATGCACGTCTAGTGATGAGCTATGGGGAGAATTCCAGTGTAAATTAACTTGACTAAAATCTATACATAATATTATGCAGTTTTATACATCTACATGACATCATAAAGTGCAAATACAATAGAAGAGATCTATTACTATTCCATAAAGTTGGAGTATGTGTCAAAAGTGTCCAAAAACACCAAAACAGCTTCAAATATTGACAGATATTGTCCCTGTAAGGAAGATGACAGTTTGTAAGTTCATCCATTTGGACTGCAGTGTTCTGAGGAGGTCAAGGATCTTACCACAGTACGCACAGCTCCTGGTTTCTGAGCT
The DNA here is from genome assembly GCA_963970385.1 of Theonella swinhoei. Classification (NCBI taxonomy): domain Eukaryota; kingdom Metazoa; phylum Porifera; class Demospongiae; order Tetractinellida; family Theonellidae; genus Theonella; species Theonella swinhoei. The sequence continues at coordinate 1,598,098 of OZ019951.1, read as the reverse complement.
CTCATGGCCTTCACTACCTGGAACACATCCACCACACCCTCTGTCTTACACCTCTCAATGGTGGTAGTGATGGCACAGAACACAGCTGAGCGACTCACTGTGTCCCTACATATATGTATAGTGATCTCTGTATATTTCACCTACATACAGGAGGGAGGTGGCTTGTAATAACTACTATATACCTGCCATGGACTACAATGGTGTTGTTGCCAGACTTTCTCTGAACTTTGGCAATGTTATCAATCATAGTAATCACATTCTTCATGTCAGGAAACTGATCCCCAGCAGTCCAATTGGTGATGTGGAATTGGCTCACCTGATGAGCCTTATCAAACTGGGGAATACAAGTTGACTACTCTAACTATAAGAATAACTTTTTAGTTGTAATTGTATGCTTCAAAATGGTTTAGCTTAGTTTTTCGTGATACAAACATGCAACTAAGTAAGAAATTTGCCTATTAGCATAGTTTCTTCAGAATGTTGGTAGGAGTATATGGTACATAATTGAATATGCAACTACTGACTGTACTGCAGAAATGTTTTAACTCTCAATGTTTGCAAACATGGTAAACTATGCCAATGGGCTTGAATAATAGTTTGTTGTGCTGCCACAAACAGAATGTATGTATATACAACATGCCTTGGCTTGTTGAATACTGAATATCCTCATCACATATGCAGAGGATATCTCTTCACTTGTCAGCTCAACTCTGAACTCTCCATAGCTCTGGAATGTTTGCCCAGGCCAGTACTGGTAGCACACCTCCTGAAGGACAACCAGTCATGTCTTCATGATACCTGATTGCTATACTTGAGTCACCTCTTCTTGTTCAACTAAGTCAGAGAGCATGACAATCACACTACACTTTCTGCTACACACCATCTTCCAGAAGTCTCTACTAGTGGACTGCATGGGGCCCTGGGTGATGATGAATGCTCTCTGCTGCTTGTAGCCCTAGTATATGTTTAATATCAAGAAAATAATTATTCTCTATACAACTCTCAATAGTTAGCTCACATGGATATCAGTAGCATTAATATAATCCGGGTTTTCTCCTCTTAGAACAACTCGCCATTTGTCAACTGAAAATGCGGTAAGAGTGTATATCTTTGTACACTTTATCTGTAATTTAGTACATACCTGGTAGAAATTTAGTTGATCGATTCTTTTGAAGATTTTGATGAGCAACAAACACTTCAGCATCCTCTGGATTTGTAGTCACCTGGTCTAATATCTAAAACCAATAGAATGACAGCAAAGTTTGCATGTACAGTGGAACCACTCCAACACCCAACATCTTTTTCTTTATGCTACATTTATATTAGGACACCTCTGTCCCAAGGATGTTTAATTGTTAGATGTTTCAATGTCTTTCTCTAACTTACAGAGAACTGCCAGTCAAACCCAGTTCTTCCTGACTCATTTTTGTTTTGCATATTTTTCATTTTCTTCCTCAGATTTCCTGCCTCGATCTGAGTGTCTTCACACATTGCCGACTCCAAGATAGCATCATGAATGAAAATATATTGTTCCTATGGGGAAAAAGCCATAATAACTTGCTGAGTGTTGGAGATATTATATAGACACTATTGTATTTGTTATGGTGAATCACAAGTATCACCAAGAGCAGATACAAGGGATACGTACCACAGTTTGCACCATCTGAGTTCTCTGTTGTCTCAGCTGTTGGATGACTGCTGGTATGTCCACTATACCTTCCTTCTCAATCTGCTCCAGGACCACATCAATAGTGATGAATGTCCCAGTTCGACTAACACCAGCACTAGGAAAAATTACGATTTATTCTTATAGCATACATATAAGTATTGTTCTAACAAGCAAGCTCATGTGTCACAGTGCTCAGTCTCACCTGCAGTGTACTAGTAAGGGGCCTTTGGATGGTTTGTGTTCCCTCATTACCCTTCTGTGAAATGCAAGGATGGATGTGGCATAGTCAGGCACACCATGGTCTGGCCATGCTGTGTAGTGGAAGTGGGTCACTTTCCTGGACTGTCCAGACAACTAGAAATGAAAGAAGAACCCTCAATGCCATACATGGCGTGTATGAGCTCTTGGTGTAATCTTTAAAGTTTCTATGTACACTGCCACACCGAGCTTCCACAACAGCTAAAATCAGGAGAACATACAATAGTACAACTTACATAAACTCCTGTTGTATACATATATACAAGTACTTTAGAAGAGTAAATGTTTATGTTTACACTATAGCTAAAACCATGTATAGATTTACTCAAAATGTTATGTATAGGTCCTCTTGTATATATGCAACAACCACCCTCTATATACATACCTCCACACATGTGCTGTTTACCTCCACACTAAGTGTTCCAATGGTGTAGTCAGCCAGTATTTGCTGGTTAGTGACAGTGATCTTAAATGGGCCAAACTCCAGTGAGCCTGACAGAGGCCAATACTGCTCACACTTTGTCTTCTTACCCTCCACTACATTAGTGATCATCACAATAGAGGGCACCCTCTCCTGCCACACCATCCTCCAGAAATCAACTACAGTTCTTGGCACAGGGCCTACATATGCATCATGATATGGTTACTTAGAGACATCATACATTGATGTTTCCAATCAAGTGGTGTGCAATGAACTAATGGTGATGTTATTTACCTTGAGCTGCTATGAATTTCTTTGGGATTGAGTAACCCTGAACATGGATAATTTTGCTATTGCTCAAATTCTTGTTAACATGGATACACTCACATCCACATAGCTTGCATTGATGTAGTCATTGCTAAGGTCTTCCATTGGAGTCAAAACCACACGATTATCATCATCTGTATATATATGCGGATTTGTGAAAGGGGCAGGTTCAGGGAGTGCACGATTGAGGGCCACATGCACACCACACGCAATGACTACAGTTCTAGTAAACAATCTATGTACATGCTTCTATCATGAAAGGTGAATAGCTACTTACATGCAGAAATATTAGCAAAGCGATTCTTCTTCCTATTCGGTGGACTTCTAGCAATTTTAGTTGTCTTCCCTTCACCATTTCTGAGTGACTGTGTAAATACTAAATAATAAGAATTTATATATACACAAATTTCACTTTTATTACTTGAAATTCAGTTGAGAAAGGCTGGTTGTTGCTGCTGTGGTTGAGTTCTACATGGTTTCCAAACATTGCCACTGTTACACAGGTAAACACTAGTGGTTTCTCAGCAGGAGTAGACTCAGTAGCTGGAGCATTCCCTGTCTTCCTAGCTCCATTTTCATTTTCATGCACAGTATTTGAGGCACTAAAGGCATCCTTTACCTCAGATGACTGATTGTGATATATTTCACTCTCTACCACCAGTGGAGGGTTGGTAGATATCTCACTCCCTCCACTGTCACACTGCAGCAACTTAGAGTGTGGATCATCACCTACTTCTTGAGGCATGACTTCAGTTGCATCATCACTCTTAATGATCCTACCACAGCCTATTTTAAAAAGTGTTCTTTTGCTCATTAATTAATTATATCATACTGTGACTTACTGATAACCTCCTCCAGAGGTATATCATCAATGTGTTTGGAATGTGTCGCACAATCTTTTTTCTCGAAATGATTAGTTGGAAAGATGTTCTTTTGTTGTTCCCTATCGTTACAACACAAATTTAATATAATGATGTCAACACCTGCCACACCTGTACACACATGTACAGATGTGAGTAACATACCTCCTCCACAGCCACACTCCAGCTAGGATGATGGCCATGATGGCTGCTATAACCACAGCCACAATTAGAAGTGAGATAGCCACACCAGGCACTATTCTAATGAAATTACTCCTCTCATCTTCCCTTTCATCTGCATCATTCTTTGTGTGATTAATATGTTGAGCTGAATCATCTGTATCATTCTTTGTGTTATTAATATGTTGAGCTGGATCAAAGAAGAACCAACAGTTCACATCATCTATAAAATACATTGTGAGTGTATAATGCTATACCTAATGTGCTTGCATTAATGTTATGTGTGAAAAAACCAATGCCAGCTGAGTTGACAGCAGCAACTCGGATATCATAGTGTGTCAGAGGCCTCAATCCAGTGATGCTGCCAGTAGTCATCTCTTTCTGACCTCCAACTATACTTATAAAAGCCCCACTGGTATCTTCATCATTGACTTCATCATACTCGATCCTGTAGCCAGTGATGTTTCCATTCCAATGGATGGATGGAACTGCCTTCCACTGGAGAGTGATGCTTGATGATGTAGCACTCAAGAATGTGAGATTAACTGGAGCAGCAGATGGAGCTGGAGAATAGCAACTTTTAATAATGTCATTCACATCTAGGTTTATTACACCTGAAGCTTTTTGAAGCTTAATGGCATTATAGAATTGTTTAGCTGATGAATCATAAATATTTGTTCTTATGTGTATATATTTAATTGATATATATACCTGACTCATTGGTCACTGCAATAACAGAATTACTGATCAGTGACTTTCCAGTGGTAACAGTTATGTTGTAACTACTGTACTCTTCCAATTCTGCAATGGTTATGTTTGATGCTGGAGCACTGATAGGCATAGCTGTGATACTTGTATCGTCAAATGAACATGGATTATTTCTCTCCCATCTGATCATCATATTAGAGTGTGTGACAGTGTCAGTTTCAGACCATGTCAATGTGACACTGTTTGGTGTTGTGGACAGCACTGAAACTTCAACTGCATAGACATAGTTATTGTGCATATCATTGAATACATCTAACTTACATGGCAATGTTGATGATGTTATGTTTCCATATATGCCAGTACCAGCACCATTTAACTCATTGATAAAAACTACTGTATTTTCTGCTGGAATATTCTTCTGATGTTCCTCCTCTTCTCTGCCTTGTTTGTGATATCTAATTGAGTATTCTGTTATATTTCCATTGTGATGGATACATGGTACAGGCTTCCACTGGACTGTCATACTGAATGTACTACTAATTACACTTATATCTTCAGGAGGAGCAGAGGGAGCTGAAAAGGAGGCTAGGAACATTACAATTATTAGTTTGTATGAAAATTATGGTGGCCCGTAAGGGTCATTCAATTGTCCACTGCCTACTTCCATCAAACTTCCATTGACTACTTCAATTGTCCACTGCTTACTTCCAATACACTTCCATTGACTACTTCAATTCAACTTCCATTGATTACTTCCTTCTAAATTCCATTTCATTTCTACCACGTGTGAGATCTACGCATGCGCGTGGAGTTCTCGGTTCCCAGTTCATCTCTTGCAGTGCAGCAACATTATGGCTACCAGCAATACTGATGATGGTGTCCGTCGTAGTAGCAGAGCTGAGGGTATGTACCTTTTGGGTTTATTTACCAGGTTTTGAAGCTTTCAAGGGTACGCTTTTCCCACTACTTTTATATAAGCAGGCGTATGGTATACCGCATCTTGAGCTTTCAAATGTATTTCCAACACAGCGATGAAACGCATGATGGAGGCAGCAGCTGCTGCTGCAGAAGCGAAGGGTGGTAAACCTCGATCCGTGAAGGAAAAGAATAAGGGCGTCTCGGATTTGCTGAAAGACCAAGTGCAGGTTAATAGCTGCCGCAAGTAGATCTATCTCCTGTTTTTGAGAAAGGATTGCGTACCGCCCTGTGTAGCTACTTTAGCTTTGTATGACATTCCACTGGCATTTTTAGGTTTTGGGAGTATAATATAGAGTACACATTACCTCTTGGCTCTTATGCCTCTGCCACAGATCAGTGTTGGTCGTATGAGATATGAGGAGTGTCTTCAGCGTGGAACGCTGGATCGGTCTTGGAAGCTGCAGAAACTCTCCTTTCATCGTGATTCATCATATAGCACAGTCAAGAAAATCTGTCAGGAAGCTACGTGGCCCAATGAAGAAGATGGGGTTGACTTTTATGTTGCTGATGGTTCTGGTGTATCAATTGAAAAAGAAAAGTTTGAAGTCATGTCTAATGATGGAAAGAAGGCTTTTGTCTCGTGGACCTTAGGTAACTACCTCAAGATCTCCCATACCAAATATCCATCAAGATCCAGACTATACTGTGTTAGAGTGGCAAAAGGTGAGTATGCTGTTTTGCTGCACTTGTACTTAATTACACATTGTATATACAGTAATAAGTAATTTGTATCTTGACTATTGTGTAGGGTTTCACCCTAGGGTGACACATCATTTACTTGGTGCCTTTGATCTAATTGTTGCATTACCACACATTTTTTTGGCAGAAGTGTGTATGCAGACTGGTAGTGAAATATTGACAGAACAAGGTATTCACTGCTAATGCCAAATTGAATGCATTGGCCTCATACTTCACCTTGCAAGATGTTTGATGAGATGTAGGTGGACTCTGTGGTTAATTTAGTTATGAATTTTATTATAACTGTGCCACACAGGCATATGTGTTTACATAGGTAGCCACATACCACTTGAGAGCCTGCCTACATCTCATACACCACAAGTATCCTGCAATACTGTATGCATGCATTATTGAAAATACAAAAAATGTTCTTGCAGAAGAGTGTATGGAGACTGGTAGTAAAATGTTGACAGAAGAACAAGGTATTCACAGCTGACATCAATTATGCATATATTTTGTGCCAAGTAGAGAAACACACACTTAATTTTGTACTAGAGTGTGGTAGATCTTTGAAGCCCAGTTGTTTGCACAAACTATGGCCTAAATATAAATGCACAATGGGCCATACAATTGACTTTGTTGTATTTCATGGGTTAGACTTTTCAGTTCCAGGTTATTCCATAGTTAATCTAACGTTCTGTAGTCCTGTGTTTATGATATCTTTTTTACACATACCTCTCATAGAGGAGCCTGCTGGCTATTTCATTGTGGAGTTCGTTGAAATATGTAAAAGTAGGTATGCTCATACCTACAGCTTTTGTTGTGGACGTTTGCAAGAAGATATCCTATGTTCACGTCTACATGATGAACCTCAACTAATGCAACATTATTGTGAGCTTCAGGATGGAACCCCCTACCGGATATACAACCAAAATCCTATTGACCTAGGATTTGCATTAAGTACAATAAAACAGGGAGGTATGTTGTACATGGAAGTTAGGGCTGTTTTTAGTTTTTTCACGAAGTTAGGGCCACCATAGATTTGTGTTAAGTGTAAAACAGGGAGGTATGTTAAATGGAAGTTGAAGTTAAATGGAAGTGGAAGTTAAATGGAAGTTGAAGTTGGATGGAAGTTGAAGTTAAATGGAAGTGGAAGTTAAATGGAAGTGGAAGTTAAATGGAAGTGGAAGTTAAATGGAAGTGGAAGTTGGATGGAAGTGGAAGTTAAATGGAAGTTGAAGTTAAATGGAAGTGGAAGTTAAATGGAAGTGGAAGTTAAATGGAAGTGGAAGTTAAATGGAAGTGGAAGTTAAATGGAAGTGGAAGTTGGATGGAAGTTGAAGTTGGATGGAAGTTGAAGTTAAATGGAAGTGGAAGTTAAATGGAAGTGGAAGTTAAATGGAAGTTGAAGTTAAATGGAAGTGGAAGTTAAATGGAAGTTGAAGTTAAATGGAAGTGGAAGTTAAATGGAAGTGGAAGTTGGATGGAAGTGGAAGTTGGATGGAAGTTGAAGTTGGATGGAAGTGGAAGTTAAATGGAAGTGGAAGTTAAATGGAAGTGGAAGTTAAATGGAAGTGGGAGTTAAATGGAAGTAGAAGTTGGATGGAAGTTTTGAATATGTGTGAAAAGAGTCAGTGCATGGGGAGGGGTAGAGAATTTGTGCTTTCTGCTTTCTGTATGAAGTTATACAGTGACATATGATTATTCAGGAAAGCTCATATGTGACTTTATTGAAGACATGGACTGTGAGAGTGGAACTATAACTCTTCAAAAACCCTCTGAAGGTATATGAAATAGTGTAAAATTAATGCATAGTAATTGGAATTTTATTATAGGAGCAACCTTTGATGTATGGTGTGGTTGTTATACTTCACAAGTGGACCAGAGAGCTCTCTTGGCTTGTGTTGCACTGGAAGGATATCACTCAATTGCTACTTATGCCTGGTTTTTGGGAGCTGAGACCCTACATGAACATACGCCATTACTTTATACCGATCGTGTTGGCATGTACAAGTGTCTGGTGACCTGTGAGAGTGACACGTGCTCCAAGACCTTCCAACTGACATGTGTGTTTTGTCGAAGTAATTAGGAAGCGACTTATAATGTGCTTTGATTCAGTAGGTGAAGATGGAAATATTTCTGCAACCAAATGCATTCGCATGACAGGTAGGATTGAGAAAGGAATGAAGTGGTTAGCAGTTTAATGGCCTTTTGTCACTAGATGTTCGCTCTGTGAAGGATGATACAAGTGCATTTATTCCAGGTGAGTTCAACGATAATTTCCTAAAATGAAGGTGAATTTTATTTTTCTTAATAGTGCGGGATAGTGGTGTTGGAGCAACCAAGGACAATATTTCTAGGAATGTTTCTCTTCCATGTAAGTAAAGATATAATATATTTTAAATAGTTGTTATTTTGTGAGTTATTCATCTCAGTGTCACAAGAAAGTTTGAAGTTGGAAGTTGAACAGGGTAACGGACACAAACGTAGTCATGGCAAATCCAGCAATGTAGCTGTGCAAGGTAAATGGGTACTATTATAATTAGAAATTGTGGAGATCTGGTAATTACTTTACTACAGAGTGCGATATTTTCTATCCAAATCTTCATGAACTTAAACTTTCTCTGCAAAGTAAGCAAAAACAAAGCTACATTACTATTTAATAACTTAGGTCTCATATACAGGCTACCAGGATCTCAAACTTTTAGATGTGCTGGGAAGTGGAAATTTTGGTAGAGTTTATAGAGGCATATGGAGAGGAACAGTGGTTGCGGCTAAGGTTATTCCTATACCAAGCAGCAGCAGCAAGAAAGTGTGGGAAAATGAAATAGATGCTTATAGGTGACCTCTGTTTATAATACGTTAGTAGCACTTCTCTAACAAGAAGTGAAATTTCTCTTTTGCACGTGTTTTATGCAGGAGCTTACATCACCCCAATATCCTGTCTCTGCTTGGAGTTATTTCTGATGCAACCACAGTAACATTAATTACTAACCTTGTAAATGGAAAGAATCTTCACTCCATTCTCTTCGATTCAGAACATTACAAGGAGGTGTGTTCACATGTCTGATCTTTGCTGTTGTTTTAGGTTGTATATGCTTTACATAAGCTTGCCTAATGAACCCACAGACATCTATCCTCTCTGTTTAATTTTGTAGATGAATTTCAAAACCAGGATCTTCGTATGTATACAAGTGTGTCAGGCTCTCCTGTTTATGCATACTCACATTCCACCTGTTATTCACCTTGATCTGAAACCTTCCAATATACTGGTTAGTGTAGTGGTCATTTACTTTCATCTTTTCTCCTTGTGAATTGTGTGTAATTTGTAAATTTTTACACTTTTATCTTAATCAATAGGTTGAAGACACCTCTATTCATGTGTACTTGGCAGATTTTGGTTTAGCAAAAGTTCTCACTGAAAGTGGTACGACAACATCATCTACAAGGATGGCTGGAACCCCAGGTTTTCAGGCACCAGAGCAACTTCAGGGTGGCAAATTATCCCCGAAATGCGATGTATATGCTTTAGGGGGTGTTATCACAGAGCTATTTGGATGTAAACCCCTATGGCCTAAGATGTCTGCATATCGTATCATGGTTCGAGTTACAGTCAAAGGAGGATATCCTGCAACTAATCATCTACCTGAGATGATACAGAAAGTTACAGCTCTGTGTTTTACTACTCATGATGAGCGTGCTGAGGTTGCACAGGTGCTCAAGTTAATGTTGGAGATGCTAAGTACCTAGCAGAAGCATGCACTGTTAACACTAAGTTACTTGTGGTTCTAAAATAAGCCCACTGCTTTCCTCATGTGTCACTTTCAATTATATGTCACTTCATTGCATTATTATATTGCTTCATTGCAATGTCAGATTAATCCTCAATTTCATTTATCAAATTCAAATAAAGTGTAAGTGACTCTTCACAATTCCTAGTAGGAATGTACCAGTTATTTTCTTCTAGCAATATATCAGCAAGTTCTAGGAATTCAATAGTAGCAGGTGCTGGTTTGGGGGAGGTGTATGGCTTACAAAATTGAAGATCCTGTTCATCATATGTGAATTTGCAGTCCTCATATCCTCTGTGTGTGTGTGTGTGTGTGTGTGTGTGTGTGTGTGTGTGTGTGTGTGTGTGTGTGTGTGTGTGTGTGTGTGTGTGTGTGTGTGTGTGTGTGTGTGTGTGTGTGTGTGTGTGTGTGTGTGTGTGTGTGTGTGTGTGTGTGTGTGTGTGTATGTGTGTGTTATGATGAAAAATATTAAGTACATACCATGAATGTCGGGAAGATAGTGTAGTTCATTTGGCCTTCCAGTGACTACACCTCTTGAAAACCTGATCACATGACTATTCCACATATTACGGATGTTGTCAAGTTCACTCTGAATCAAGTCCATGAATGAAAAACGAATGCAGTGTCTAATTGAGATTTTAGACCAAGATCACTGGGTTACGTATGCAAATATGTTTCCTTACAAATGAATGGGATTCGTTTCATCCATGTATCCATTGTCCTTTAAAAGCTTAAAAGAGAAGCCAATTAAGTGGATATGAAATCATGCGCTTGCATGACTATATATAATACATACACGTACCTTAAAAAACTCAATCCACCAATCTAAGCACCATTTGCGCAGTGTACCCCAAAACCTTTCTATTCTCTATACAATGCCATATATATATATAGAGTTACTAATTTATCAACAATTACAGGATTACTAGCTATATATACCTGGTTTGTTATGGAACACCCATATTGAAAACTCCGGATTCCTGAAGATGCATCTTGTCCATTTCTACGCAGAAAGGGCTGCAAAAATGCTACTTTGGCATTTTCAGTACCTCTATCACATCGAAGTAATCTAGGTAACCCTATAAAGAATAAAACCATAATCATTATATGACTTCCATTGCAATTTATATGCACATACCAAAATTTTCCACTGCATGTAGATAGTACCCAGCTATAACAGAAGAGTCTTTATTAGTTGGTGAGACCTCCAACCACATCACTTTACGTGAAAAACTAAGCATTGTGTTAATGTTGTGAAAAAATAGACTGTACCGAAGGTATAAGAGCTATAGGTTGACAACACACCCATCTATGCATCCATGAATCGAAAACCCATAGTGGTTCAATTTATCATTGCCATCCATATGCCAACAAAAGTTGGGGCCCTGTAAACCATACATGCATGCAGAGTAAGTAAAAATTTACTACTACCTATATCTACATTACTTTGGAGCCATATTTCCTCCTCACAAGTCGGTTCTTCTTTCGAAGTCTCACACCGACAGGGTCCACAGCAACCATCATCTGCCTTACAACATTTCTAAAAGTTAATGCCTTTTGTTATTATTGCCTTGTCTTCAAAAATTCAACATGCTATTTTACTAGAAACATGCTAAATATTGAGAGAGTGCTCTGCTTCATCACATGTACACACAAACACCCAGAACATGCAGAACTAGTACAGACATGGTCTGGACTGACCTTGATATACGTACTCCATATTTCATCATCAAGCGCGCTTGCATGCTACGATATCCCAACTGAGCCCCAGACTGAGTTAATTCACTCTATAAGACAATTTAAAACAGGATAGGTGAGATCGGTGAGATCTTCACCATGCTATATTGCGGTAGATCTATGTGAGAGCCAGCCTACATAAGTCAGGATATGTAAAACTTACCATGAGACACCTTCCAACATGCTGCAAGTTATATGTCACACCTCTTCTCTTCAAGTTTTGGCGTCTCAGTGATCGTTTCAGAGTGCTTAAGGAGATACAAATGCCGAAGAGGGCAACCAAAAAACAAAGAATGAGCTGGTACGGGTACCCTTCTCTAAACAGAAAATAAATTGCCTCGTCACGCACAGCCAAAGATAGAGGCATACCGGTAGTACAAACTCGACCAGAGACACTATAATCAAAGTAAACTGGGGGAATTTGCGCATGCGCAGCGCCTCGCGTGGTCAGGATAGAAGTGGGAAGTTGGATGAAAGTGGAAGTGAGATAGAAGACGACAATGGTAAATGGAAGTTGAATTGAAGTGATCAATGGAAGTTGAATTGAAGTGGTCAATGGAAGTTGAATTGAAGTGGTCAATGGAAGTTGAATTGAAGTGGTCAATGGAAGTTTGATGGAAGTAGGCAGTGGACAATTGAATGACCCTTACGGGCCACCATAGAAAATGTCTGTTTTACCTGCTTCCACAGTAGTTGCAATGACTGGACTACTGGAATTACCACCTGCCTCATTAGTTACAGTCACAGTAATATTGTAAGTACTGCCTTCATCCAGCCCTGTTATCAGGTATTCCAGCAATGATGATGGAGCATACATAGTAGTATTGTTATCAGGACATGGATGTAACTTCCTCCAAGTCACAGTAATACTATAGTCATTCCCTGGTACAGTGGCAGTCATATCCAGTGATATTGTAGTGCTTGTTTTACTACTTACTGTGACCTTTACTTCACTGGGAGGTGCAACTGTCATGGGCGATTCTAGAGATATGTTTGAGTAGTTTCTGGTTATGCATGTGCTATGCATATGGGGATCTGGGGGCTAGCTCTCCTAGGGAAATTTTGATTTTTAGACGCTCTGAGACCACTTCTAGTGCATTTTCAGGCATGATGAATAGCATATGGGAAAAACTATATTATGCAGAACAATATACAACACATTCTGACTTGTAAAAGCATTATGAATCCATACTGGTGCTGGTATTCTGTAAGCCGGGTCTACGCAATCGAAAAGCGACACAGCTACTTGCTCATCTCCATCAGAATAAAAAGCTAATATACGTGTCCGCGTTCATGTATGCTCCGCCCACTTAGTTGCGCGATTGATCGTGTAGTGTCTTGCATGCTATCGATACGACTCGAGGAAGGTAACCATTTTGCAAGTCTATAGATTTATCTACTACGCGAGTTGAGGGAACGCTTGAGACGCCTAGCTAGAAGCCCTAGCCCTAGCCCCAGCCCAATTCTGACTAGTTTCTGGAAACCTTAGAAACCCCCCTAGAATCGCCACTGGACTGTATACAGTGAGAAAGTAATCATATTACACATAATGGTAGTAAGAACATACCTAAGTAGATGGTGGCATTTTTCATTTCACTTTGAAAGTGTTCAGAGAGGCCAACAATGGATATAGTGTAATACTTCTCATTTTCAAGTCCAGTTAGAACTGTAGTTAAATTAGTTGTAACATCACTTATATCATTATCTGTGGCAGTGCTCAGGTTATAGGAGACTCTATATCCAACAGTGTTCCCTGGTGGAGATGGTGGATCCCAAGAGACCATCACACTTGTTGGACCAACTTGCTTCAGTGTAAGGTTTTCAGGTACTGATGCATCTGTAGTACGGCAATCATTAACTTGTACAAATGCAGAAAACTTATGTGGCTTGAACTGTAATATAAATTCAATGATAGTCTTTATTACAGAGGCTTACCTTGAACTGTAAGGCTCAATGAGTCCCATGATGGTTTATTATTAGACACATTACACTGGTAGAGTCCTACCAGTTTCCCAGTCACAGTAAGTGTATGGGTGTACTGTGCAGTTACTGCATCATCCAATACAGTCACCTTGACTCCTTCAGCTGCTTCAGAGTTCCTGGTCCAAGTGACTGTGGTGGCAGGTCCACCAGTAGATGCACAGGTGAGAGTGAATGAAGTAGGGCTACTTGAGGTTTCAGTAAAATTTATTACACCTGATATAACAATATCACCTGTAATGATAGGAGTGATGTGCATACAGAGTAATGAAATGTTTTTTACTCTTGTTTCACATTGTATGTAGTTCAGTACCTGTACCGCCTCCATTTGTATGTGGCTGCGCATATATATACGATTCTAGGCATGCTCATGAGCAGTTCCCAATGCCTCTCTTTGCCAAACTACGCTTCATCTAAGGTCTTCACTGTACGCTCTACATTGCCAGTACAGGTAGTCTGTCAGCTGCTGAATCCTTTCAAACGGGCCCACGCATACGCAACGTAATAGCGCATGCGTAAACCTTAGGTGACTGAGAGAGAAAGCAGGGCCGCCGGAGCCGGGGCGGCAGGGTCGGGTAAGGCCGCCCCACCATTTCTGAGTCACGCCACCACCAAACATTAATTAAATCGGCAACAACGAGCCACCGCATGCGTCTTTGCTGCCATGTAAATAGCTAGATACGAGTCACTCTATGTATAATGAGTTAATTATTAACAGCATGTACTGTAACGTCCCCGTTCGTCGCACAGTAATAGTATTGGCGAGCGGACCTACTCGCCGCCTACATACCGTAATGTTATACGCGATCCTAATTTTACGTGCACGGACAAATTGGCGACAAGGTCGGCTCGCACCTACCATTATAAACTTATCATCATTAAAATAGTACACCTAACTGATGAATATTAATAAGCCTCCCCATGTGTCAACCTCTTCCGGCGGTAGTGGAAAGGAATCGTTTTATGCTAAAACAAAGGCTTCATCAGCAGTTTCTAATGCCTCTCTTTGCCAAACTATGCTTCAGCTAACTGTACGTAATCTGCCAGCTAGCTGTACATACAGCGCGAAAGCCTTATGGCACTTACGTATGCCTTTTGAAAGCACGTGCTCATTGGTATGACGTAGACAATTATAAGTGACCTGTGCTAGACCCTTTTTCCCTCCCAACTAAAGTCAGCAAAAAATAAACAGAGGAAAAGCTAGGCTAGCTTGCTAGACTGAAGATGATGATGACGATGATGATGATGGTGATGATCCCTACATAGAGAGTTTACCAGCTCTCTTGATGTGGTAACAGCAGCTATTTCAACAATGATAGGAAGGCCATGCATGGTTTACATTCAATATGAGTACATGTAACGCAATAACTATGAAATATACTCACCTCCATTTTGATAGAGTCCAATATAGGCAAAAAATCCATTAAACTTTATTTTACCAAATCCACTCTTAACCTTTAAGTTAATGTTACACTGATATATACCAGATTCATTCCCACTCTTACGATATAGACCAACTGTCTGATGATACCGTCTCTGATATATATCACCATCACCAGTACCATCAATATAACCTTGGGATGGTAGTCGTCTCCCATTGGGAAAGGTCCAGTCTCCTCTATCAAGGCCATTACCAGGACCACAGCATGTCTCCACATCAGTATGACATTGAACACTGTCACTGTCAGAAGTCCCCACTAGACTAAGATCCAAGTAGCTGTGGTTAGCTAAATCATTTCCCATGAAGGTGACCTGAGGATATTCTCCAGCCTGACAGTGAACACTGAGGTAGAGCCAGACACACACAGCTGCAATCTTTACCACGGCCATCTTTCTACATGAAGGCCTATGAAATCATAATTGCTATCATAACCACCATCATGTAATACATACAAACCTGTAGCAATAGTAACAACTTACAATAGCTACTTTGCTACTTCTACTTTGTTATTCTCCATGTATGTAAACCTCCTGTATATATGTCTCAGTTTTACTATATATAGGCTGCCAATTTTTAACCCAAACTTGATCAAAGTATGCCAATGATATGGTTACTGTAGCCCTTGCATGATTTTCTCAGTTGCATCAACAACTTGTCATATATAAACAACTTCACAAGGCTATTTTTACAGTGATATACTCTCTTGTTAAGGAAGCATAACACTATAAACATCAAATCAATAAACTTAAATCTTTGCATGTGGAAAAGTATCATCATAAACTGGTAAATAGAGGTATAATTTTTGTGTTGAACATGAGGTTACTATATATACATCATGTGCCACTTGGATACAGATAAGTAAGTGTATATAACATTTAAAAATACTGTATACTACCACCACATGTAGGATTACAAAACAGGACTATAGGTTATTGTTACAGTAATGCTGAAACTAATTCAGAACTGCACTTGTCCATATGCTGTGTTATATGAAGTGGGAATATTTTCACTCAAAGCATATACATTGAGCTGAGTCCCTTGTCTATTACGTGGTACATCTACCATCGCATAGGTGACTTCCTGGGGGACAGGAGGGAGAGGGGGAGAAGAAGGTTTAGACAACTTGCCCCTGGCTCTCTGTATGAGATGGATAGCAACTGCTCCCAGTAGTAGAACTCCAACACCCAGAAATACTAGACTGCACACCACTCCAATAATAACAGCAGTACTGTCACTGTATTCTACACAATCAGCATAATGAATTATGAGTTAAGGTTAACAGGTGTGTGTTTTCAATTATACCTGAAGTACTAGAATCTGTGATATTGATATCATCCCTTGTGCCATTAATATGTAGGGCTGGATTGAGCAACAGTTAACATCAATCATTTTATAGATTATTAAGTGTATATACCTAATGTGTTAGCATTAGAACTATTTGTGAAAGGACCAATGCCAGCTGAGTTGACAGCAGCAACTCGGATATCATAGTGTGTCAGAGGCCTCAATCCAGTGATACTGGCAGTTGTCATCCTATTTTGACTTCCAATATTGCTTATATTCATTCTGAGAGCCCCGCGTTCATCATCAACTTCTTCATACTCAATCATGTAGCCAGTGATGTTTCCATTCTGATGGATACATGGAACTGCCTTCCACTGGATAGTGATGCTTGATGATGTAGCACTCAAGAATGTGAGATCAACTGGAGCAGCAGATGGAGCTGGAGAAAAGGTTATCTTATGACATCAGATATATAGATGATAGAGCTCTAATACGCATAGCACTTGGGATACTGTATGAAGTATATCAGTTTATAGATGAGGCAAATATAGGTCAACTGACTGACAGTTGGTTATATATTAAATGGCCATGTGGTATAACTAGGTGAACTCACTTCCACTCTCCCTCAATAAATTACCTGACTCATTGGTGACTGCAATAATGGAATCACTGATCAGTGAGTTTCCAATACTAACAGTTATGCTGTAACTACTATACTCTTCCAATTCTGAAATAGTTATGTTTGATGCTGGAGCACTGATAGGCACAGCATTGATACTTGTATCCTCAAATGAACATGGACTATTTCTCTCCCATCTGATCATCATATTAGAGTGTGTGACAGTATCAGCTTCAGACCATGTCAGTGTGACACTGTTTGGTGTTGTGGACAGCACTGAAACTTCAACTGCACAGAATTATTGTGCATATCATTGAACACCACGTGTTTATGCAACTTACATGACAATGTCGATGTGATTATGCTTCCATAAATGCCAGTACCAGCACCATTCAAACCTGCTAGTTCAATCACATATACTGTGGATAGTTGTAACTCATTGATAAAAATTATTGTATTTTCTGCTGCAATATTCTTCTGATGTTCCTCCTCTTCTCTGCCTTGTTTGTGATATCTAATTGAGTATCCTGTTATATTTCCATTGCGATGGATACATGGTACTGGCTTCCACTGGACTGTCATACTGAATGTACTACTAATTACACTTATATCTTCAGGAGGAGCAGAGGGAGCTGAAAAAGGAGAAATATTAGAGAGTATTTAACCTTTTGGAGTGAAAATGTTTATACCTGCTTCCACAGTAGTTGCAATGACTGGACTACTGGAGCTACTACCTGCCTCATTAGTTACAGTCACAGTAATATTGTAAGTACTGCCTTCATCCAGCCCTGTTATCAGGTATTCCATCAATGATGATGGAGCATACATAGTATTGCCATCAGGACATGGATGTAACTTCCTCCAAGTCACAGTAATACTATAGTCATTCCCTGGTACAGTGGCAGTTATATCCAGTGATATTGTAGTGCTTGTGGTACTAGTAATTGTGGCCTCTATATCACTGGGAGGTGCAACTATATGGACAAGAAGGTAATTGTATCAGTATGAGTTACATATGCATATCTAGTATATACCTAAGTAGATGGTGGCATTTTTCATTTCACTTTGAAAGTGTTCAGAGAGACCAATAATGGATATAGTGTAATAATTTCCATTCTCTAGTCCAGTTAGAGTAGTGGAAGTAGTTGAAACATCACTTATATCAATATCTGTGGCAGTGCTCAGGTTATAGGAGACTCTATATCTAACAGTGTCCCCTGGTGGAGATGGTGGATCCCAAGAGACCTTCACACTTGTGGGACCAACTTGCTTCAGTGTAAGGTTGTCAGGTGCTGATGCAACTGTAGTAAGGCAATTAATATTATTTTTAGAAAACGTAGCTATGTGGCTTGAACTGTAATTCAGTGATAGTCTTTATTGCAGAAGCTTACCTTGAACAGTAAGGCTCAATGAGTCCCATGATGGTTTATTATTAGACACATTACACTGGTAGAGTCCTACCAGTTTCCCGGTCACAGTCAGTGTATGGGTATACTGTGCAGTTACTGCATCATCCAACACAGTCACCTTGACTCCTTCAGCTGCTTCAGAGTTCCTGGTCCAAGTGACTGTTGTGGCAGGTCCACCAGTAGATACACAGGTGAGAGTGAATGAAGTAGGGCTACTTGAGGTTTCATTAAATCCCATTTCACCTGACATAACAATATCACCTGCAATGATAGGAGTGATGTGTATAGGGAGTAATGAAATGTTTTTTTACTTTTGTTTCACTGGTTTTTCATTGTATGTAGTTACCTGTACCGCCTCCATTTGTGTTTTGCTGCGCATATACAGGATTCTAGGAATGCGATTATGGGCATGCGCACTTCATGAGCAGCCCCCAATGCCTCTTTTTGCCAAACTATGTTTCATCTAAGGTCCTCACTGTACGCCCTACATTGCCAGTACAGGTAGTCTGTCAGCTGCCGAATCCTCCAGCTCCAGTAAATCTGCGCGCATACGCAACGCGTAATAAATAGCGCATGCGCAAATCTTAAGTAATCAATGTGAAATGCTGTTCTCTTTCTTACCACCATTCTGTTGGTCAAGGATCATGCACCAGAGAGAAAGGAATCGTTTTTTCCTAAAACAAAGGTGAGCGCGTTTGTTAATTTTGAGGTATATGGAAGTCAAATAGTCTATAAGCTAGCCCCCTTTTCCTCTGTTTTCTGTTGCTTTTGGTTGGGA
Source organism: Theonella swinhoei (assembly GCA_963970385.1). NCBI lineage: Eukaryota > Metazoa > Porifera > Demospongiae > Tetractinellida > Theonellidae > Theonella > Theonella swinhoei. The sequence goes on along the minus strand of OZ019951.1, from coordinate 1,578,980 downwards.
GGAAAAAAGATCTAACACAGGTCGCTCTTTTCACTATCTGTACCACGGAAGCCATAATTGGTAGGGATGGTCATTGTTATGTAAGTGGGTGCAAAACCAGAACTGAGGGCTGTAATGATTTCATTAGGATTTCATAGCATGGCTCAAGATGCATGCAAAAGCCTTATTGTTAACTAGTTCATGATGGCACTTACATATGCCTTTTGAAAGCGTGTACTCATAGGTCAGATTTAGCTACAACATAGACAATTAAAAGTGACCTGTGCTAGACCCTTCCCCCCGCCCCAACCAAAGTCAGCAAGAAATAAACAAAGGAAAAAAGGAGCTAGCATGTTAGACTAAAGAAGAATATGATGATGATGAAGAATTGTAGCCGTATATTATTGGTACTTTGAGCTATCCCTACATAGAGAGTTTACTCACTCCCTTGATGTGGTAACAGCAGCTATATTTCAACAATGATAGGAAGACCATGGTTTACATTCAATACGTGTACATATAACACAATAACTATGAAATATACTCACCTCCATTTTGATAGAGTCCAATATAGGCAAATCCATTTATTTTACCAAATCCACTCTTAATCTTAATGTTACACTGATATATACCAGATTCACTCCCACTCTTACGATATAGACCAACTGTCTGATGATACCGTCTCTGATATATATCACCATCACCAGTACCATCAATATAACCTTGGGATGGTAGTCGTCTCCCATTGGGAAAGGTCCAGTCTCCTCTATCAAGGCCATTACCAGGACCACAGCATGTCTCCACATCAGTATGACATTGAACACTGTCACTGTCAGACATCCCCACTAGACTGAGATCCAAGTAGCTGTGGTTAGCTAAATCATTTCCCATGAAGGTGACCTGAGGATATTCTTCAGCCTGACAGTGAACACTAAGGTAGAGCCAGACACACACAACTGCAATCTTTACTACAGCCATCTTTCTACATGAAGGCCTATGAAATCACAATTGCTATCATATATCATCATGTAGTACGTACAATAGTAACAACTTATACTATATACAGTAGCTGCTTTGGTGGCTATGTCACTTCTGTAGTTAATTTTACTTTGTATATATATGCTCTGCATATTTAAACCTACTGTATTTAAATCTCTATATAGGCAGCCAATTTTGAACCCAAACTTGATCTAATTATGTAAATGTTATTGTTACCATAGTCCTTGATTGTCTCATGTAGTTGCATCAACAACTTGTCATAATAATTATATAGGCAACTGAAATGAATAATAATACAGTGATATTACTCTAGATATGTTAACCAGGATATTGTTTATGGTTACTATATTAAATTTACATTAACTTAGATATAAGTATAACTCATTTAATGACCTTTATATCCACTTAAAGTATATACAACCACATGTAAGGTTACATAATCAACAGAGAAAACAAAATACAGGATTTTAGGTTATTGTAAGGCTCAGAGCTGTACTTGTCCATATGCAGTGTTGGGTGAAGTGGGAATATTCTCATTCAAAATATATGCATCCTTGGCATTGAGCTGAGTCTTTTGTGTACTACTTGGTACATTCACCACCTCATAGGTGACTTCCTGGGGGACAGGAGGAAGAGAGGGAGAGGGAGACTTGGACCACTTGCCCCTTCCTCTATGTATGAGATGGAGACCCACTACTCCCAGTAGAACTCCAACACTCAGAAATACTAAACTGCACACCACTCCAACAATGACAGTAGTACTTTCACTACCACTTTCACTACTACTGTAACCTGAACAATCAAAGTAAGGAGTTAGTTACACTACAACTAGTATGTTCACTCATCCCCATTGAATAGATGTGTGAGTGTGTTCAGTTATACCTGAGGTACTAGCATTGGAACTATTTGTGAAAGGACCAATACCAGCTGAGTTGATAGCAGCAACTCGGATATCATAGTGTATCAGAGGCCTCAATCCAGTGATGCTGCCAGTAGTCATCTCTTTCTGACCTCCAACTATGAGAGTCCATCCTCCGACATTGACTTCTTCATACTCGATCATGTAGCCAGTGATGTTTCCATTCTGATGAATGCATGGAACTGCCTTCCACTGGAGAGTGATACTTGATGATGTAGAACTCAAGAATGTGAGATCATCTGGAGCAGCAGATGGAGCTGGAGAAAAAGTAATATACTCCAGATGCATGATAGAGCTCTAATGCTAATTGTTGGAGTGATAATAGGGATTTGCATATAGCGCATGAGATACCTGGGAGTGCATATAAAGTATAGATCAAGCTGACTGATAGTCATTAACTTTCAATGCAGTATAACTAGGTGGACTCTCCCCACAATAAATTACCTGACTCATTGGTGACTGCAATAACAGAATCACTGATCAGTAAGTTTCCGGTGGTAACTGTTACATTGTAACTACTATACTCTTCCAATTCAACAATGGTTATGTTTGATGCTGGAGCACTGATAGGCATAGCTGTGATATTTGTATCCTCAAATGAACATGGATTATTTCTCTCCCATCTGATCATCATATTAGAGTGTGTGACAGTGTCAGCTTCAGACCATGTCAGTGTGACACTGTTTGGTGTTGTGGACAGCACTGAAACTTCAACTGCATAGACATGATTATTGTGCATTTTTTAGAACACCATGTGTTTTGTAACTTACATGACAATGTTGATGTAATTATGCTTCCATAAATGCCAGTACCAGCACCATTCAATGCTGCCACTTCAATCACATATACTGTGGATGGTTGTAGCTCATTGATAATACCTGTTGTATTTTCTGCTGGAATATTCTTCCGATGTTCCTCCTGTTCTCTGCCTTGTTTGTGATATCTAATTGAGTATCCTGTTATATTTCCATTGTGATGGATACATGGTACTGGCTTCCACTGGACTGTCATACTGAATGTACTACTAATTAACTTATATCTTCAGGAGGAGCAGAGGGAGCTGGAAAGAAGGAATATTGTGCAACTATCGGAGTAATATTGCAAATAGTTAGTGTTTTACCTGCTTCCACAGTAGTTGCAATGACTGGATTACTAGAGCTATTACCTGCGGCATTAGTTACAGTCACAGTAATATTGTAAGTACTGCCTTCGTCCAGCCCTGTTATCAGGTATTCCATCAATGATGATGGAGCATACATAGTATTGTCATCAGGACATGGATATAACTTCCTCCAAGTCACAGTAATACTATAGTCATTCCCTGGTACAGTGGCAGTTATATCCAGTGATATTGTAGTGCTTGTTTTTCTACCTACCATCACCTCTATGTCACTGGGAGGTGCAACTGCATACAGTGAGAAACAATAATCATATTACACATGAGAGTAATTATGAAGTATACCTAAGAAGATGGTGGCATTTTTCATTTCACTTTGAAAGTGTTCAGAGTGGCCAACAATGGATATAGTGTAATAATTTCCATTCTCTAGTCCAGTTAGAGTAGTGGAAGTAGTTGAAACATCACTTATATCAATATCTGTGGCAGTGCTCAGGTTATAGGAGACTCTATATCCAACAGTGTTCCCTGGTGGAGATGGTGGATCCCAAGAGACCCTCACACTTGTGATATTGACTTGTGTAAGTGTAAGGCTTTCAGGCACTGATGCAACTATAGCACAACATTTGCAGTTATACAGTAAGAATTGTACATGTTACATTGTATATATATATATATATATATATATATATATATGCACTGCATTAAATCACCTTGAACTGTAAGGCTCAATGAGTCCCATGATGGTTTATTATTAGACACATTACACTGGTAGAGTCCTCCCAGTTTCCCAGTCACAGTCAGTGTATGGGTGTACTGTGCAGTTACTGCATCATCCAACACAGTCACCTTGACTCCTTCAGCTGCTTCAGAGTTCCTGGTCCAAATGACTGTGGTGGCAGGTCCACCAGTAGATACACAGGTGAGAGTGAATGAAGTAGGGCTACTTGAGAATTCAGTAAAATTTATTACACCTGACATAACAATATCGCCTGTAAATGAAATAATGGCAATGGTAGCATACAGTCACCTAATAATTGCATGTCAGATATATACTTGTTGCATGTCCATTGTTTATGTGACACTCACCTCCATTTTGATAGAGTCCAATATAGAAAAATCCAAATATATTACCAAACCCACCCAGTATTGTAATGTTACAGTGATATATACCAGATTCACTCCCACTATTATGATATAGATTAACTCTCTGACCATGACCACGCTGATATATATCACCACTTGATGGTAGTACTGTCCCATTGGGAAAGGTCCAGTCTCCTCTATCATGGCCCTGATATATACTACAGCATGTATCCACATCAGTACGACATTGAACTCTGTTACTATGAGAAGTCCCCACTAGACTGAGATCCAAGTAGCTGTGGTTAGCTAAATCATTTCCCATGAAGGTGACCTGAGGATATTCTTCAGCCTGACAGTGAACACTGAGGTAGAGCCAGACACACACAGCTGCAATCTTTAGCACAGCCATCTACACATATGAAGTTACCATGAAATCTACATAACTATGATTTTATTAATTGTCTATACCACCACCCTCAAGGAATTTATTAATTTCCGGCTGCAATATAAAACCAAAATCATGTAGCTTTTAGTATAGCAAACAAATTGCCTATTTTAATTCTCTCTGGTAATAATATTTGGCTACATAGCCTCCACACCTAATCAAGAACAAAATGTAGGAATGGACTCGAATGAAAATTATGAAGGGTGTAGGAATGGCAGTCCCAAGAGACAAGCTTACGTAGATCTAAGTGCAGGTAATAAATTAAATGGCATAACAACAATCTTGTAAGTTTCTTATTAGGCTAATAAAAAAAGCTTACTAATTAGCCAACGCTAGCGCCGTCTGCGAGTTGAGACTCCACCCCATTATAGAGCGATATCGTAAGTGAAGAACGTTTACGAAGCTCGACTATTCCCTTGGTCAGGAATCATGTGCACCTGACAAAGAGCCCGCATTTTGTGCAGAAGTGAGTAGATCTATTTACACCAATTTTTGAAGTATAGAAATCGCGTTTTTTCGCCTATCACTGTTGCAGAGAATATGGTCATAGACTAGTCTGGCATAGCCACACCCTCTCATAAGCGGGAGAGGGTGTGGCTACGCCAGACTAGTCATAGACCAGGTTTAATATGTGTCTAAATGGGTGTGCTCTCAGGGAATCTCATCCCTACATAGAGACTCCCTGATAGGAAAAAGATACATCTACATAGAGACTCTCTCATAGTATGTTAGCAATGGTGTATATAACACTTCAGAGTGACATACTGACTTACTGAGTCTTGGAGGGGCGGACAACGGTTCTAGTTTACCGCGCACAATATAAGCGCATGTGGTTACAGTTATACGCGGGCGCTAACGAAGACAACTTGGATATGCATGGTACAACCCTTCTGCAATTACCTACCGGGGGTTATTCCTCCCTAAAGAGACCGCACTGTCCATTGTTCAAATATGTTATCCTGCTTTAGACTTTGGTATGTATGACACTATCCATGTGCTAAATTAAATAGTCTTTCATTAAGAACTAGCTGGCCTGCATGTGCCATGTTCATCTATTGAGAAAAGAAAACTATCTCTTGACCACATAATGGAGCATATTGGCAAACCACCCACCCTCCTACTCATGGTACTACTCCCAATGCCTGCAGCTGCCCTAAGCACTGGTAGACATATTCAGAGAACACTATGTATGTCTAGTGATGAGCTGTGGGACAGAATTCCAGCGTAAATTAACTTGACTCAAATCTATACATATGCAGTTTTACACATTAAATACATACATGATAATAATACATTATACAGTGCAAATACAATAGAAGAGATCTATTACGTACTAGTTAAAGTACCCGTCCGAGTACATTACGCGATATAATGTACGAGGATGTGTCGAGAGCGTAATAAGGCACGAGGCGTAGCCGAGTGCCTTATTAGGCATCGAGACACATTCCGAGTACATTATATCCCGTAATGTACGAGGATATACGGGTACTTTAACTGGTTTATTGTACGTATACGGAAATTTTCAAACTAGCGCTTGAGATAGTAACAGCAGAGAAGCTGCTCAGCTCATTCCTCAATAGCGAGGGCTCTACAGAGTAGGCTAGGAACAATTTAATGCCTTAGCTAAGAATTGGCAGTGTGTTAGAGGTGAGCGTGTTCCCGCCAACATGCTTCTTAGTCATGAATGTCTGCAAGCCTAAGGCCAGTAAGGGCTGCGCTGCTACCTATGACAGACGACAGCAACTCACTATTATGAAATAAGAATCAGTGTTTCAGAGGTGAGTGTGTTCCCTTTGGCTTGCTTCTGAGTCATGATACCAGCCTTGGCTATGCCGCTGCGTGACAGATGCAGAAAACGTGACTCTGTAGAACCGCAGGGCGTTATTGTTTTGACCTTGTTGAGTAAACTGAGGACATATATGGAAGTGTACTATATTAAGATGAAAGGGAAAATAAAGCACACTGGGATAATAAAGCACTGTTAGACAATGGCATACTATACATTATGGCAAATAAAGAACACTTATGGCCTTTCATGTTAGGTGGCTTCGTACAATAATATTCCATAAAGTTGGAGTATGTGTCAAAAGTGTCCAAGAACACCAAAACAGCTTCATATATTGACAGATATTGTCCCTGCCAGGAAGATGACGGTTTGTAAGTTCATCCATTTGGACTGAAGTGTTCTGAGGAGGTCAAGGATCTTAGGAGGATTGCTTATAAAGATCTTACCACAGTACGCACAGCTCCTGGTTTTTGAGCTCTCATGGCCTTCACTACCTGGAACACATCCACCACACCCTCTGTCTTACACCTCTCAATGGTGGTAGTGATGGCACAGAACACAGCTGAGCGACTCACTGTGTCCCTACATGTATGTATAGTGATCCCTAATCAAATACAATTACTGCAGGATGCAGGAGGGAGGTGGCTTACTATATACCTGCCATGGACTACAATGGTATTGTTGCCAGTCTTTCTCTGAACTTTGGCAATGTTATCAATCATAGTAATCACATTCTTCATGTCAGGAAACTGATCCCCAGCAGTCCAATTGGTAATGTGGAATTGGCTCACCTGATGAGCCTTATCAAACTGGGGAATACAAGTTGACTTTAACTATAAGAACAGTTTCTCAGTGTTTATGCTTCAAAATGGTTTCAGTTTTCACATGCAACTGAGATAGCTAGATTATTAGCATACTTACTTCAGGATGTTTAACCTTGTTAGCATAATTGAACATGCAACTACTGACTGTACTACAGAAATGTTTAACCATCAGATGTTTCTAAACATGCAACTGTGGCAAACTGTACCAATGGGCTCGAATAACAGTTTTTGTTGCCACAAACACAGAGTGTATGTATATACAACATACCTTGGCTTGTTGAATACTGAATGTCCTCTTCACATATGCAGAGGATATCTCTTCACTCATCAGCTCAACTCTGAACTCTCCATAGCTCTGGAATGTTTGCCCAGGCCAGTACTGGTAGCACACCTCCTGAGGGACAAACCAGTCATGTCTTCATGATACCTGATTGTTACAATTGAGTTACCTCTTCTTGTTCAACTAAGTCAGAGAGCATGACAATCACACTACACTTTCTGCCACACACCATCTTCCAGAAATCTCTACTAGTTGACTGCATGGGGCCTTGGGTGATGATGAATGCTCTCTGATGCTTGTAGCCCTATTAAATGTTTAAATATTAGTTCTCTACACAACTCATAATGATTAGCTTACATGGATATTGGTAGCATTAATATAATCTGGATTTTCTCCTTTCAGAACAACTCGCCATTTATCAACTGAAAATAAGGATAAGAGTGTCTTTGTGTATACACTTGTGCTGCAATTTAGTATGTACCTGGTAGGAATTCAGTTGATCGATTCTTTTGAAGGTTTTGACGAGCAGCAAACGCTTTAACATCCTCTGGATTTGTAGTCACTTGGTCTAGTATCTACATAAAGAGAATGACAGCAAAGTTTGCATGTACAGTGGAACCACTCCAACAACCTGAAATTAATAAACAAGATACATTCTCTTCTTAAAAGGCTATGTTTCTGTACTTTTTCTACCAGGACACCTTCTATCCCAACTCTATACATTCTCTAACACTCTCCCTTACAGAAAACTGCCAGTCAAACCCTGTTGTTCCTGACTCATTTTTCTTTCTCATATCTCTCATTCTCTTCCTCAGATTTCCTGCCTCAATTTGAGTGTCTCCACACATTGTTGACTCCAAGATAGCATCATGAATGAAAATATATTGTTCCTATGGGGATAACACTTTAGTGAGTATCAGCAGAGGATAGGCACAAGTGCATTAGTTAAGGGTCACTATCACAGATCTTGTATAAAGGACATGAAAAACATTTATTCGTACCACAGTTTGCACCATCTGAGTTCTTTGTTGTCTCAACTGTTGGATGACTGCTGGTATGTCCACAACACCTTCTTTCTCAATCTGTTCCAGGACCACATCAATAGTGATGAATGTCCCAGTTCGACCAACACCAGCACTGGGAAAGATTACAATTTATTATTGTTCTAACAAGGAAGCTCATGTGTCACAGTGCTCAGTCTCACCTGCAGTGTACTAGTAAGGGGCCTTTGGATGGTTTGTGTTCTCTCATTACCCTTCTGTGAAATGCAAGGATGGAGGTGGCATAGTCAGGCACACCATGGTCTGGCCATGCTGTGTAGTGAAAGTGGGTCACTTTCCTGGACTGTCCAGACAGCTGGAAATGAAATAGTTATACGTGGAGTGTAAGAGCTCTTGGTGTATAAAAGTCATACGTTTTGCACTTTATATGCATACTGTGTAGAGAAGTGGTCATCTTATGAACTTTCCAGACAGGTAGAAATGTATCCATCAAGAATACATACATTAACTCCTATTGTATACATATGTACGTACAAGCACTTTATCAGAGTAAATGTTTATGTTTACACCAGCCTATAGACTTTCTCAAAAGGTTATGTATATCTTCTCATGCATATAGATATGCAACAACCACCCTCTATATATACATGTGCTGTTTACCTCCACACTAAGTGTTCCAATGGTATAGTCAGCCAGGATTTGTTGGCTAGTGACAGTGATCTTAAATGGGCCAAACTCCAGTGAGCCTGACAGAGGCCAATACTGCTCACACTTTGTCTTCTTGCCCTCCACTACATTAGTGATCATCACAATAGAGGGCACTCTCTCCTGCCACACCATCCTCCAGAAATCAACTACAGTTCTTGGCACAGGGCCTACATATGTATCATGACATGTGTAGAGTCATCATACAACACTAATCTTTCATTGGTGATATCAGAAGCCAATGGGGTCTAATGCATTCATGGTGACATCCATTTACCTTGAGCTGCTATGAATTTCTTTGGCATTGAGTAACCCTGAGCAAAGAAAACATAACTTTGCTATTGCTCAAAATAAAATGATATACTCACATCCACATAGCTTGCATTGATGTAGTCACTGCTAAGCTCTTCCATTGGAGTCAAAATCACACGGTTATCATCATCTGTAATATTACGCATGTTGTCACATCATTAAGAAAGGGGCTGCACATGCAGCACATGTAATGACCACAGTTCCAGTCAAAGATGCCTATGCACCTAAGTGCACGTTTCTACTCTCCACACAGGTGTGGGTGGGACAGTTATGACCAGTGTCAACTGTGGTCACAATGCATGTTAATCACCAGAGTGGTGGAAAAGTTGTGCTGGACCAACTATACTGGCAGCTAAGGCTCTGGCTTAGCAAATTATTTCATAGTTATGTCTCTCCTCCTCCTATCCTTCCTCACTGAAAGGTGAATACTTACATGCAGAAATATTAGCAAAGCGATTCTTCTTCCTATTTGGTGGACTTCTAGCAATTTTAGTTGTCTTCCCTTCACCATTTCTGAGTGACTGTACATGTGTATATAATTATTAACATTGAATAGCTATATGTATACAAACATCATTTCACCTGAAACTCAGTTGAGAAAGGCTGGTTGTTGCTACTATGGTTGAGCTCTACATGGTTTCCAAACATTGCCACTGGTACACAGGTAGACACTAGTGGTTTCTCAGCAGGAGCAGACTCAGTAGCTAGAGCAGATTCTTCATTGTCTCTCTTGCTAGCTCCATTTTCATGCACAGCATTTGAGGCACTGAAGGCATCCTTTACCTCTGATGACTGATTGTGATATGTTACACTCTCTACCACCAATGTCGGGTTGGCAGACATTTCACTCTCTCCACTGTGACACTGCAGCAACTTAGAGTGTAGATTATGACCTACTTCTTTTATCTCAGTTGCATCATCACTCTTAATGACCTTACCACAGCCTATTTAAAACAAAGTGTTCTTTTGCTCAGTAACTATGTCATACTGCATGTGACTTACGGATAATTTCCTCCAGAGGTGTATCATCAATGTCTTTGGAATGTGACACAGAATCTTGTTTGAATAAAATCTTGAAATGACTAGTTGGAAAGATGTTCTTCGGTCTTTCCCTATCAAATTTTTTACGTTAAAATAGTGATGCTTACACCTGCCAAACCTTTACACACACATGAACAGATGTGAATTAATAACATACTTCCTCCACAGCCACACTCCAGCTAGGATGATGGCTGCTATAACCACAACCACAACTAGAAGTGAGACAACCACACCAGCTACTATACCACCAACACTGCTCCTCTCATCTTTCCTTTCATCTGTGATATTGGTATTATCCCTTGTGTCAGTATTATTAATAACTATGTATAGGGCTGGATTATGGAAGGACCAACAATTGACATCAATCATTTCTATAGAGTACATTATTGAAAGGTTGATAAGTGTATAATGCTATATATACCTAATGTGCTGGCATTAAAACTATTTGTGAAAGGACCAATGCCTGCTGAGTTGACAGCAGCAACTTGGATATCATAGTGTGTCAGAGGCCTCAATCCAGTGATGCTGCCAGTTGTCATCTTATTTTGACTTCCAGCAATGCTTATATTCATTCTTCCAGCAATGCTTATATTCATTATGAGAGCCCCACTTTCACCATCAACTTCTTCGTACTCAATCATGTAGCCAGTGATGTTTCCATTCTGATGGATGCATGGAACTGCCTTCCACTGGAGAGTGATGCTTGATGATGTAGCACTCAAGAATGTGAGATCAACTGGAGCAGCAGATGGAGCTGGAGAAAAATATTATTGATGACAATCCCAACTCACAATCTAATTGATGCTCTAGTTTGGGCAAATACATATGCTACAGAGTTTATACAACTGTTAACTGATGATTGTGTACTCAACTGAACTATTAATATGATATGAATTACCTGATTCATTGGTCATTGCAATAACAGAGTCACTGATCAGTGAGTTTCCAATACTAATGGTTATGTTGTAGCTACTATATTCTTCCAATTCAGCAATGGTTATGTTTGATTTTGTAGTATTAATAGACATAGTATTGTTGTTCTCTATTGAGCACACATTACTTTTCTTCCATCTGATTTTTGTGTTAGTGTCTCCAACAATGTCAACTTCAGACCATGTCAGTGTGATACTGTTTGGTGTTGTGGACAGCACTGAAACAACTGCATACATAATTATATGACATATACATGTGCACATATATGTAACTTACTAGTCTGGCATAGCCACACCTTCTTCTGTTTATGAGAGGGTATGGCTATGCCAGACTAGTAACTTACATGATAATGTTGATGATATTATGCTTCCATAAAGACCAATGCCAGCACTATTTAATGCTGCCACTTCAATTTCATATTTGGTGGAATGTTGCAGTTCATTAATGAATACCATTGTATTGTCTGCAGTAATATTGATATTCTCCTCTTCTCTGCCTAGTTTGTGATATCTAATTGAGTATCCTGTTATATTTCCATTGTGATGGATACATGGTACTGGCTTCCACTGGACTGTCATACTGAATGTACTACTAATTACACTTATATCTTCAGGAGGAGCAGAGGGAGCTGAAAAGGAATAACATCGCAATTATCAGAGTACTGTAACATTGCAGTTAATGTTTTACCTTCTTCCACAGTAGTTGCAATGACTGGACTACTGGAATTACTACCTGCCACATTAGTTACAGTCACAGTAATATTGTAAGTACTGCCTTCATCCAGCCCTGTTATCAGGTATTCCATTAATGATGATGGAGCATACATAGCACTGTCAGTAGCAGTACAAGGATGTAACTTCTTCCAAGTCACAGTAATACTATAGTTATTCCCTGGTACAGTGGCAGTTATATCCAGTGATATTGTAGTGCTTGTTGTACTACTTACTGTGACCTTTATATCACTGGGAGGTGCAACTATGGACAAGAAGGTAATAAATATCAGTATATGCCTAATTAAGCGTACTAGCACATAGCTACCTAAGTAGATGGTGGCATTTATCACTTCACTTTGCAAGTGTTCAGAGAGACCAACAACGGATATGGTGTAATAATTTCTATTCTCTAGTCCAGTTAGAGTAGTTGAAGTAGTTGAAACATCACTTATATCAATATCTGTGGCAGTGCTCAGGTTATAGGAGACTCTGTATCCAACAGTGTTCCCTGGTGGAGATGGTGGATCCCAAGAGACCCTCACACTTGTGGTATTGACTTGTGTAAGTGTAAGGCTTTTAGGTACTGATGCAACTATAAAAATGTAAAAACGTTTCCATTAAAACTGTTGAAGGATGTAGGGATGACAGTGCCAAAAGGTAGAGAAACAAGTGCAGTATACGTGTAGCAAGACAGGGGATGAGGGCAGTATATATGCAGCAGAACAGGGGATGAGGGCATGCGCAACAATGCTAACATGTGTAACCCCATAATAAAATTGCTATTTTTTGTCATGGCTGGTTTTTGTCATTTGTTTTTCAGTGTTCTATGTAGGATTTTTATTTTGGGGGGGGGGGGGGGGGAGCTGTGAGGTGTGTTCACCAAGCAGAGTAGGGGGACCGGGGGGGGGGGCATCCTCCCCAAGAAATTACTTTTACATTGCCAGAGATGTAATCTAGTGCAAAGAGCCCTAAAATTCGTGGGTGCACAAATAAACATGAAGTCAAATAGACTAGGTTACTGCAAGCATACAAGCTACTGTACACTAACAGGGGAGGAAGCTTGAATGTTTGGGGGAGTCCTCCCCAAATACCCCAACTTCTTCCCCCCCCCCCCCAGGATAGAACGCTGTTTTTCGTTGTATACTCGCTTGCAATTTCCAAATATAATGCTCTTTCGTGTGTCCGAGCTCCACCCATTTTGCTGCTCGTGGTCATGTGAAACACACGTGAGTAATAACGAGGAAATGGCGGTCAACTACACGGAAGTGATAGTATATTGTAGATTTACTCGTCGAAGAGGGGTCTTACAAAGGTAAAAAAGGCACTTCATGTACGGGAATAAGAAGCCTTTTGCTACAAAAATCAAGGTAAATACGTGTACATATTTTGTACTAGGCCGTTTGAAGAATTAGAAGAAGACTATGAATGATGTTTTTTTGCAATTTCACGTATGTCATTGTAGCGGTGTATTTTACCACCTTTGAGAGTCTTATCGTGTATAGAAACACTCATAGGCCATGTTATGTGTCTAAAAGGGCTCATAGTTGCCGCGTTCGAGTTCTGAGCCGTTACGTTTGTGTAAGGCTTAAAGGGCGTGTCGGCGCCATTCCTACATGAAGAGTCTACCGACTCTGCATGATAGTACAACAGTTAATACGTGACTTTATTAAAACGTTAAAATGTTCACAAAATCTGTACGTTTTACAGATGTTTACCTTGAACTCTAAGGCTCAATGAGTCCCATGATGGTTTATTATTAGACACATTACACTGGTAGAGTCCTCCCAGTTTCCTAGTCACAGTCAGTGTATGGGTATACTGTGCAGTTACTGCATCATCCAACACAGTCACCTTGACTCCTTTAGCTGCTTCAGAGTTGCTGGTCCAAGTGACTGTGGTGGCAGGTCCACCAGTAGATACACAGGTGAGAGTGAATGAAGTAGGGCTACTTGAGGTTTCAGTAAAACCTATTACACCTGACATAACAACATCACCTGTAATGATGGAAGAGAAGAGTAATATGTAGTGGCAGTGGCTAATAATTACATATCCTTCCACTTCCTTCCCCCTCTCTCCTCCCACTTCCTTCCCCCTCTCTCCTCTCACTTCCTTCCCCCCTCTCCTCCCTCCCTCTCTCCCTCCCTCCCACCCTCCCTTCCTCTCTCCTCCCTCCCTCCCTCAGATATACACCTATATTGCCCATTGTTTATGTGACTACAACATACTCACCTCCATTTTGATAGAGTCCAATATAGAAAAATCCAAATATATCACCAAACCCACCCATTATTGTAATGTTACAGCAATATATACCAGAGTCACTCCCACTATTACGATATAGAGCGACTCTCTGAGCATGACTATGCTGATATATACCACCACTTGATGGTAGTGCTGTCCCATTGGGAAAGGTCCAGTCTCCTTTATCATGGCCCTGATATTGAGTACAGCATGTATCCACATCAGTATGACATTGAACTCTTCTACTGTCAGAAGTCCCCACTGGACTGAGATCCAAGTAGCTGTGGTTAGCTAAACCATTTCCCATGAAGGTGACCTGAGGATATTCTTCAGCCTGACAGTGAACACTGAGGTAGAGCCAGACACACACAGCTGCAATCTTTGGCACAACCATCTACATGTCATTGAATGCACTTTAAATCATATAACTGCTATTATATAATAAAAACCTGTAGATATTGGTTTTGGTGGCAGTATACGTATAGTACTAAAATAAAATAACTATATTGATAAAAAATCTTGGTATATTTGTTTGATTTACTCCATGTATGTCATCACTCAGACTAAACAAAGTTTCAGTATGCCATATTAGGCAAACACTTTTGACTCAGTCTAAGTACTCTATGGACTTGTTAGCTACTAAATATAAACCTATAGCTACAGGGTTTTATTATATAGTAGCGTAGCAAGAATATTAATTTTTTGTGTGGACTGTAGCTACTGTAACAGAACGCCGGTAAACACCACTGCAGAGACCGCCGAGATATGGGGAAGGGGGAGGGTGGGGGGGTAGAGGAGCTCGAGCTTACTTTCACTGATGGACACTGAGCTGGGGCTGTATATATGTTTGCGTACTCTATTTGATTTAGAATTTAATTCACAGCTATATAGCGCCAATACGCCCTTTCAGTTACTGCATTACACCCGAGCGCTGCAGTTGTTTTTACAAGCTGTTAAGCTATATAACCTCCTCCCCCCTAACATTTTAGAGTAGATGTCTTCAACCCTGTGTAAGGACCCTTGTGTTGGGACTGCAGGCTGTGTGGAGAGGTTAACAAAGTAATTATGAGTTAAGTGGCCATGGCAGTGCATGTTATGTAGCACAGATCACAGCCGATCACAGATCTCCACAGTAAAACATACATATGCAGAGCTAAATTACCTTTCGTGGGAGTCGTGGAACGGGTCTAGATATACACTGTCAGTCGATCTCTATAGCGTCGAACGATAATTTTTTCGCAAGAGTTAATTATAATGCGCGCGCCGCGCGCGCACCTCTCATGCATATGTAATCATACAGCTGCAGTGTAATAAGTATACCACATTAGTAACCTTAAAAGTAAAGTAAACGAAACAAGTCTGGAAAATGCAAGGACATGTCAGTACTCATGGTTTTGTTCTTTTGCTACATAACACTACAGTTCTAGAGAGAAGAGAGACACATACTTATACAACTCACTCTCCTGCTATAGTATCCCACTCCCCAAATAAGGTAGCATGGATGAAAGTGCATTGTTTAGTACTATAATAGTGGCTATCTCATACACTGTATATAAACAAACCCAGACAATGAATGTACGTATATATGTAAACACTAGCTCACTGGAACAAGAGTGGAATTGAAGTTCGTTACTTAGTGTTCTCATATTTGCAATATTATTGTATAACTAACACACAGAAGGATTATATTCTCACTGTTACTGAGTACATAAAATCATTGTGTATGGTGTAGTGTGAGTTATGCAAAAACCAGGCCATTTACTACAAATGCAGATATGTTGTTTTGGAAAAGGTATACTTCCAAAGCACTAATTCAGCAGCTCAAATTGCAACAGAAACATGAATACATGACAAGACATGCCAATCACTCATTCAAAATTGCATGCTTTGACAGAATATCTTGCCACAGTCTCTGCAGTGTTATTTTAGTTCTGTAAATGAAAACTCCACACCACATTTCATACACTTGTCCACTGCCTCATCCCTCAACCAGTGCTCCATAACACCCCCTGTACATTACATCATTATGATGTCACACAAAATTTTGATGTACCATACACACACGTACTGACACTGTAGGTATATGTCATTGGAATGACAAAGTTCAATATGTTATCACAACACCATTGTTTGTACAGAAACTGATACATTTCTATGTAAATAGTACACAAAACATGCACCTGAAAAGAACAGTGAACTGAAGTATATATGTACACAATGTATGTGTACATTACACAGCAGAAAACAATGCCTATGTTTCTACATGTATATATGTGTACATGAATAGTTATATACACAGAAATAAGGCAACTGTGCACATGCAAGTAGTGAAAAGTACACTCTACAACTCTAGACCCCACACTCTGGATATGTGTACTACATAGGACATACATGTACATGTATGTACTCATGTGTATAATATTATTATACATATGTATATGATTCTGCATGAAAAGCAGACCTTTAACCAGCAGAAGTCCTCCTACTGAAATAACATTTTTTAGGAGCACACACACAAGGATGTTTACTGTATAACTACCTACAAATAGCCTCTGGTGGTCCCTAAAAAACACACAGAAGATCACTGACAGCTGAACCATCAATACATGTATAGAGTACACGTATATGTATGCATGCTACATTATCATGAACACAGTTTTTTCCCTAGAGAGAAAGAAAGCTGTACATACTCTTTGGAGAATGAAAGTCACTTGGAATAGACACAATAAACTTGTACGTGATTCATGCAGTATACATGGCATGACATGTATACATTTATAGGTGTGATGGTGTATTGGTATACAAATAGATACACAGTACAGGTACATGTAGTACAGCTGCCTTCCTTGCTTTGGCATATATACAACTTCTTTGATAAGATGGTGAGCTGGTGAATCTCTGTCAGCCTCCAAGTCCACACTGTTCTGTCTTATCCCACAATTCCTCCAGGGCATCAGCAACGTACTCAGCCAAGAATGGATTCGTGGGAGGTGGCTCAGAGCCATTCTCTCCTCTACCCTCCTCTCCACACCCACTATTACCGCCTACACATAACATACACATACTTCCCATACTCTATTATTGTGAATACAAATGTATTAGGAATATTGCCAACATGACGAGAAGGTATATTAAATTTTTGTTAAGCACAGGGTATGTGCCAGTAAGTACTAAGTTGTCTGTGTATGTGTACATGTATGTAGGCCTCCAAAATACATGTATGTGTACATGCTGTTTGTGCCAATCTAGTGTGTGCACATCTAGTCCCATACTACCGAATTATAGCAGAGTCCTTTTAGATAAATGTGGCTCTATAAATAAACATGCTGCCTCACATATAATATATGTGAGGCAATGTTACATCATCAAGTGTAATATATGTTGCTAAAGGCTATGTATACTGATAAGTGTGTGGTCTTGCACTTAGATACACACACCAGCTAGCAGGTACTTTATACAGAGGTTTTCAGGTTGGTTGCTAAATTCTGAGTTCAACATATCACACATGTGCACACTGACTGGCCTGTGAACAAGCCATGTAGCCGCAAATAGTAAGTGTACCACTCTTTACGTTTGTATTTGACCAAGATTCTTTAACATAAAGAGTGGCACACTTACTATTTGCTAGCTCGTCCATAGGTGTTGTTGACTCACCTGTTGGATCTTGTAGCAATGGTTCACCTTCGGTCTCTGCCACCTCCACCTTCTTGTCAGGCCCTTTAATTTACACGAGAAACCATTACATTATGCACTATAAATACACACACCTGTGTTATAGCCCCTATTACATGCATATGTGTATATACTATAGTTTTATATGTATCTTCCTAAATGTGTGGTATATACAGGTGGGTAGGTGTGACTAGTTACTCATATCTTTCTTGACTGGAGATGGGAGTTTTTCTCCCATCCTGACATACTCCAACACCCACATCTGTGGAATGGCACACATGAAATGTTGTGGATTCCTACATAATTGGGTCAGTGAGAGGAGCCCACCCAGACAAACAGCTGCAAAATTCTACATGTGTACAAGGGAGTAAAAACATTTCCATTAAATGTTGAAGGATGTAGGGATGGCAGTACCAAAAAGTAGGAAAACAAGTGCAGTATATATGCAGCAAGACAGGGGATGAGGGCAGTATATATGCAGCAAGACAGGGGATGAGGGCATGCAACAATAGTAACATGCGTAACCCCATAATAAAGATGTAGGGGGGTTACGCATGTTAGTATTGTTGCATGCCCTCATCCCCTGTCTTGCTGCATATATACTGCCCTCATCCCCTGTCTTGCTGCATATATACTGCACTTGTTTTCCTACTTTTTGGTACTGCTATCCCTACATCCTTCAACATTTAATGGAAATGTTTTACTCCCTTGTTTCACTGCTTTTTCGTTGTAGACTCGCTTGCAAATACAATGCTCTTTGCGTGTGTGCGAGCCCCACCCATTTTGCTAATCGTGGTCATGTGAAACGCACGTGAGTAATAACGAGGAAATGGCGTTCAACTACACGGAAGCGGTGCTAGTATATCGTAGCTTTACTCGTCGAAGAGGGGTCCTACAAAGATTCCGTTGGTAAAAGGCACTGCCCACGGGAATAAGAAGCCTTTTGCTACAAAAATCAAGGTAAATACGTGTACATATTTTGTGCTAGGCCGTTTGAAGAAGAAGAAGAAGAAGAAGAAGAAAAGAAGAAGAAGATGGAGAAATCGGGGTTTTAGCAATTTCACGTATACCATTGTAGCGGCGTATTTTACCACCTTTGAGAGTCTTATCGTGTATAGAAACACTCGTAGTCCATGTTATGTGTCTAAAAGGGCTCATAGCTGCTGCGTTCGACAGTTCTGAGCCGTTACTTTTGTTAAGGCTTAATGGGCGTGTCGGCGCCATCCCTACATATAGAGTCTACCGACTCTATGATATGGTTGGTTATGTCTGTCAGCATTACGTATGTGCGTGTGTGCACAATGTTCATTTTCCAGCTGTAAAAATACATGTAGGTGGATTCACTCACGTTTGCCCACAATGGTTTGTATTCATCACGTACATCATCAATGTGCGTAAGATGGTATAACTACATAAGGCTACATTCACATGTATATACATGGAAATACAGGTACAGTGTTATATTGTACCACACTAGCTATGTTAGAAATATATGTGCATGGTCCATATGACATTGTATGTACCATTAGATGATCCAGTGCACGTTGTCCTGCTCCCAATCAAACATACACACTGTCAAAGCTGTCCAGTACGTATTATAATATTGGCAGCCAACCAAACTCGGTCTAAGTACTCTATTACTTTCCTTAAGAGAAGTATAACTCAATGGCCAATCTTTAGATGTGGAAATGTGTCAGCACAAACAGGTGAATAGAGGTATAATTTTTCAGTCAACCATGATCAGAGAAAAAAACATGTTGTTCGTGGTTCCTGCATACATTGTGTACCACTTGGATATGGACATGACTGTGTACTCGCTTACAGTACAATCTCATATAAGTGTACATAGAGAGAAAACAACACAGAGCTAAGGGTTATTGTAGTGCTAACACTAATATATTATTCAGAGCTGCACTTGTCCATATGCTGTGTTGGGTGAAGTGGGAATATTTTCACTCAAAGTATATACATCCTTGTCATTGAGCTGAGTCTTTTGTGTACTACTGGGTACATCCACCACCTCATAGGTGACTTCCTGGGGGACAGGAGGGGGAGAGGGAGAGGAAGACTTGGACAACTTGCCCCTGGCTCTCTGTACGAGGTGGACACCCACTGCTCCCAGTAGAACTCCAACACTCAGAAATACTAGACTACACACCACTCCAACAATGGCAGTAGTACTCTCACTGCAACTTTCACTGCCACTTTCACTACTACTATAACCTGGACATTCAAAATAAGCCACTATTAAATGGAGTTGCATTAACACACCAACTAGTACTATCATTCATACCCACTGAATATATAGATGTGTGAGTGTGTTCAGTTATACCTGAGGTACTAGCATTGGAACTATTTGTGAAAGGACCAATGCCAGCTGAGTTGACAGCAGCAACTCGGATATCATAGTGTGTCAGAGGCCTCAATCCAGTGATGCTGCCAGTAGTCATCTCTTTCTGACCTCCAACTATGAGAGTCCATCCTCCGATAGTGACTTCTTCATACTCAATCATGTAGCCAGTGATGTTTCCATTCTGATGGATGCATGGAACTGCCTTCCACTGGAGAGTGATACTTGATGATGTAGCACTCAAGAATGTGAGATCAACTGGAGCAGCAGATGGAGCTGGAGAATAAGTTAATATGCCTTTTAATCCATGATAGAGCTATAATGCTAATTGTTGGTGAGTTGGAGTAACAAAAGGAATTTTCATATAGCACTTGTACATAAGGTACCTGGGGATTGTATGTGAAGTATAGCAGTAAGTAGATGAGGCAGCTAGGCCAAACCAAGCTAGTGAGAGTCTGATATATAAATTTTCTGAGCAGTATAGCTACTACAGGTGGGCTCTCTCTCAATCACCTCACTATAATAAAATTACCTGACTCATTGGTCACTGCAATAACAGAGTCACTGATCAGTGAGTTTCCAATACTAACTGTTATGTTGTAACTACTATACTCTTCCAATTCTGCAATGGTTATGTTTGCTACTGGAGCACTGATAGGTATAGCTTTGATACTTGTATCCTCAAATGAACATGGATTATTTCTCTCCCATCTGATCATCATATTAGAGTGTGTGACAGTGTCAGCTTCAGACCATGTCAGTGTGACACTGTTTGGTGTTGTGGACAGCACTGAAACTTCAACTGCATAGACAGTTATTTTGTGTATGTTTAGAACGTTAATGTGTTTTTGCAACTTACATGGCAATGTCGATGTGATGATGCTTCCATAAATACCAGTACCAGCACCATTCAAAGCTGCCACTTCAATCACATATACTGTGGATGGTTGTAACTCATTGATAAAAATTCTTGTATTTTCTGCTGTAATATTCTTCTGATGTTCCTCCTCTTCTCTGCCTTGTTTGTGATATCTAATTGAGTATCCTGTTATATTTCCATTGTGATGGATACATGGTACTGGGTTCCACTGGACTGTCATACTGAATGTACTACTAATTACACTTATATCTTCAGGAGGAGCAGAGGGAGCTGAAAAGGAGAAATATTGTGCAACTATCAGAGTAATATTGCAAATAGTTAGTGTTTTACCTTCTTCCACAGTAGTTGCAATGACTGGACTACTGGAGCTACTACCTGCTGCATTAGTTACAGTCACAGTAATATTGTAAGTACTGCCTTCATCCAGCCCTGTTATCAGGTATTCCATCAATGATGATGGAGCATACATAGTATTGTCATCAGGACATGGATGTAACTTCCTCCAAGTCACAGTAATACTATAGTCATTCCTTGGTACAGTGGCAGTTATACCCAGTGATATTGTAGTGCTTGTTGTACTACTTACTGTGACCTCTATTTCACTGGGAGGTGGAACTGTACAGAGAGAGGGTAATCCATATTACACATAAGAGCATTAATAGTTAGTAAGACCATACCTAAGTAGATGGTAGCATTTTTCATTTCACTTTGAAAGTGTTCAGAGAGGCCAACAATGGATATAGTGTAATAATTTCTATTCTCCAGCCCAGTTAGAGTAGTTGAAGTAGTTGAAACATCACTTATATCAATATCTGTGGCAGTGCTCAGGTTATAGGAGACCCTATATCCAACAGTGTTCCCTGGTGGAGATGGTGGATCCCAAGAGACCCTCACACTTGTTGGACCAACTTGCTTTGGTGTAAGGTTTTCAGGTGCTGATGCAACTATAGCACAACAATTATTAAATAAAAAACAAAAAAACAAGCTTATGTTCACAATTTATAGTAAAATTGTGAACATAAGCTTGTTTATACACAATGCAAAAAGTATGCGCCTTTAACCGTAAGCTAGCTATGTCTTTATTGCAGAAGCTTATACCTTGAACTGTAAGGCTCAATGAGTCCCATGATGGTTTATTATTAGACACATTACACTGGTAGAGTCCTCCCAGTTTCCCAGTCACAGTCAGTGTATGGGTATACTGTGCAGTTACTGCATCATCCAACACAGTCACCTTGACTCCTTCAGCTGCTACAGAGTTCCTGGTCCAAGTGACTATGGTGGCAGGTCCACCAGTAGATACACAGGTGAGAGTGAATGAAGTAGGGCTACTTGAGGTTTCAGTAAAACTTATTTCACCTGACATAACAATATCACCTGTAATGATAGGAGCAATGTGTACACATATCACATTCGTATATATATGCAGATTCATATATGAACCATGTCCAATATTCCTGTTGGCCATGGTCTACATTCAATGTGAGTATACACAGTGATAATAAAACTCACCACCATTTTGATAGAGTCCAATATTGAAAAATCCAATTCCCATACCCAGTCCTGTGGTTATTGTAATGTTACAGCAATATATACCAGATTCATTCCCACTATTACGATATAGAGTAACTCTCTGATCATAACGACGTTGATATATATCACCATGGAATGGTAGTTTTGCCCCATTGGGAAAGGTCCAGTCTCCTCTACCATGGCCCTGATATTGACTACAGCATATACTCACATCAGTATGACATTGAACACTGTCACTGTCAGAAGTCCCCACTAGACTGAGATCCAAGTAGCCATGGTTAACTAAATCATTTCCCATGAAGGTGACCTGAGGATATTCTTGAGCCTTACAGTGAACACTGAGGTAGAACCAGACACACACAACTGCAATTCTTAGCACAACCATCTAGTATACATGAAGGCACTTTGAAATTATAATTGCTATAATAGTACTTAAATAGCTATAATAATTTTGTATAATATTATTTAATATGTTATTTCTCACTGAGAAACAATAGATCTCAGTTTACTATATATACAGGCAAACAATTTTGACTCAGTCTAAGCACTCTACGGACATGGTAATTTTATGAAACTCAATCTGGGCTAGCATAGCAAGGACATGATTTTCATATTCATTTCTCTGAGATGTTTGTGTGAACTGTTACAGTAGCTCATGCAACAGGGCCGGGATATAGGGAAGAGGCAGGGGGTGGGGGGTGGGGATAGAGGAGCTCGAGAATCCCAAAATTTCACTCTGAAGGCACTGAGCTGGGCTGTTTGCGTATAATATGGTTATTAATTAAATACGGTAGCGTCAAAAAACGACAATAAATTTTTAACATTCGAACCCTGCAGTTGGTTTGCAGTTTAGCTATAATATAGCTAACTCTCTCCCTTCCTGAACACTTTAAAGTAGCTGTCTCCAACCCTGTGCAAGCACCCTAGCCAGGCTGTGGATTGTGAGTTATGTAGGTGGCAATGCATGATATAGTCTCTACGCAGCACAGATCACAGTCGATTACAGATCTCTACAGCAAAACATGTAGTATATATGCAGAGCTAAAGTACCTTTCATGGGGTTCTTCGTAGCGAGCTGCCACCGGTCAGGAACTTATCTAGTCTAGTCGGCCCCAACCCCTTTCCTCTAATTATGCGGGGGAGGGAGGAACTGCCCAGATGTTTGACATACATCATTATATATCACGTGACATCATATATCACGTGAACCGTGGCGCTGATTAAATTGGGACCTCGCTGTAGTCTTGTCTCAGGAGAGAGATCTAAAGCGTAACTTTTCTGACTCCCGAATGCAAAGGAGATTGCTGCACGCTCACAGTAAGAGTATCGCTAGCTCGCAGAAATCCTAGATATTATACGATTATACACCGCATCCTGATGCTCAAACAGTATATACAGTGAGTGGCGGATCTAGGATATTCCAAAGGGGGCAGCATGTCACGCGTTTTGTGGCCACACCCAGTTTTATATTATGATATGCACAACATGTGCGAGTGACGACCTGCGCGAATTACATCAAAAACTAAAATCGACAGTAAGTCAGCTGCGCGCGTGAGGTAAGCATTGATGGCGAGCGGGAGCGATCCAATCTGAACTGCGTCAGATATTACTGAAACCATGCTTGAATTTCGCTTATGTGAGTAATTTTAATATCATTGTCAAACAACAAATAAAACGTTTGTTGTCAAATGCTATCACACATGTGCAGAAGGGAATGGGCTAACTCTACATTAGAACAGACAAGGCTCTCTCTTCTGGCGTCTCCAGTGTCGTCCTCTGTTGCTGGAGGGATGTTGGCTGCACACTGTGACGTCGAGAAAGGCGTGCTTCTCGTGCTTGGCTGTCTCTGAAGCGAGTCGCCACCTTCTCCTGCTGTGTCCGTTCTCCGGCCGTCTTGGAAGCAAGACGCTGCCTCACTGGCGTTGTACTCTCGATTGTACTAAGGCGTAGCTCCACTGCACTAGAAGCTTATAGAAAAGCTTAGTGCGACATGAGAACGAGCGGCATAGAAATCCTTATGAGCCGGCTTTACGTTTGCGCGTAGCGCGCGGGCAGCCCCGGGGGGTCCATATGAAGTACAGCAATTTATACGCGGGGCCAAAAGGCCGTACGTATGTCAAACAGTCGCTCGCTCCCGCTCGCCAATAATACAGTCTAACCAAAAGGGGGGTTCAGTGGAAACCTTGAAACACCTCCTAGGTCCGCCACTGCGAGTCTGTATGGTACTGGACCTATTATCTTCAAGTATACAGGAAAGCTCGATATAGTGTAGTCATAGTATCTCCAACCATAAGAATATCAATGAACGAGGATAAAGAATGCAATTAGCGTCCCATGACTTGGAAACTTTCTTGAACAAATTGTGCTGTTTTCAATCTTAGGAATAGCTCACATGATGCCAATTCATACGTAGTAATAAACTATGTCCAACACAAAGGGTACCAAACTCACTGTGACGCGAATGTCATACCCTGAGTTAGGTACCAAATTACCAGTGATATGGTATCCTGGGTACCATACCACTAGGGGTACCAAATCCCCGTGACGCAAATGTCATATGCGGTGATTTGATACCCCCGGGGTACCAAATCACCGGTGATCTGGTATTCCGGGTATCATATCACTGAGGGTACCAAATCCCCGCGACGCAAATGTCTTACGTGGTGATATGGTACCCCTGGAGGTACTAAATCACCGCGATACGATATCCCGGGTACCATATCTTTGGGGGTACCAAATCCGTGACACCGTCAACGCGTATCGACTCCGCCCATCAGTGGCGGATCTAGGGGGGTTTCAGAGGTTTCCACTGAAACCCCCTTTTGCTGCGACTGCTCACATCTCACAAACGCACTCAGCTGACTTGCTGTCGATTTTGTGCTAGTTTGCGTTCTTCGCGCGCGAGCGTGCGTTAGCGTATTTACAGAACTCTATGGTTACGAGTACGCACGCAGGTCGTCATTCGTGTGCGTGCATAATTAACTGGGTGGGGCTTCAAAACTCGCGACATGCTACCTCCTTGCAAAATCCTAGATCCGCCACTGCCCATTGTAGAGCGATCTCGCAAGTGCATCATCCTGTAACCAAGCTCGTATATGTTTCTCCTCACTTCAACTTTTTATGTATATATATTTTTATTTCCTCCTTTTGTTTCACTTCACACCTTTTTCCTTTGTATGTTCTGCACAATACTTGAGATGGTTAATATATAAAAAAAAGCTCGTATAGTTTAATTATCTCTACTATATACAAAAAGGAGCCTGCGTTTTGTTTTGCCTATCACCGGTACTGTAGATCTCGTAGAATATTGTGAAATACGTGTTTTGTGTCTCAAATCGACAGATTTCCACAATACAGTGTAGGTACAATATAAGTGACTATTGCTACTGCATAAAGTTGGAGTATGTGTCAAAAGTGTCCAAGAACACCAAAACAGCTTCATATATTGACAGATATTGTCCCTGTAAGGAAGACAACAGTTTATAAGTTCATTTGGACTGCAGTGTTCTGAGAGGAGGTCATTGCTTATAAGGATCTTACCACAGTACGCACGGCTCCTGGTTTCTGAGCTCTCATGGCCTTCACTACTTGGAACACATCCACCACACCCTCTGTCTTACACTTCTCAATGGTGGTAGTGATGGCACAGAACACAGCTGAGCGACTCACTGTGTCCCTACATATATGTATAGTGATCATCAATGAAACTACAATTACTGCAGGATACACTAGGACGGAGGTGGCTTGTAATAACTACTATATACCTGCCATGGACTACAATGGTGTTGTTGCCAGTCTTTCTCTGAACTTTGGCAATGTTATCAATCATAGTAATCACATTCTTCATGTCAGGAAACTGATCCCCAGCAGTCCAATTGGTAATGTGGAATTGGCTCACCTGATGAGCCTTATCAAACTGGGGAATACAAGTTGACTACTTTAACTATAAGAACAGTTTCTCAGTGTTTATGCTTCAAAATGGTTTTAGTTTTCACATGCAACTGAGATAGATTATTAGCATACTTACTTCAGGATGTTTTAACCTTGTTAGCATATAGTTGCATAATTGAACATGCAACTACTGACTGTACTGCAGAAATGTTTTAACCATCAGATGTTTCCAAACATGCAACTGTCACAGTGGTAAACTGTGCCAATGGGCTTGAATAACAGTTTTTGTTGCTACAAACAGAGTGTATGTATACAACATACCTTGGCTTGTTGAATACTGAATGTCCTCATCACATATGCAGAGGATATCTCTTCACTCATCAGCTCAACTCTGAACTCTCCATAGCTCTGGAATGTTTGCCCAGGCCAGTACTGATAGCACACTTCCTGTGGGACAAACGAGTCATGTCTTCATGATAGGTGATTGTTACAATTGAGTTACCTCTTCATGTTCAACTAAGTCAGAGAGCATGACAATCACACTACACTTTCTGCTACACACCATCTTCCAGAAATCTCTACTAGTGGACTGCATGGGGCCCTGGGTGATGATGAATGCTCTCTGCTGCTTGTAGCCCTATTAAATGTTTAAATATTAGTTCTCTACACAACTCATAATGATTAGCTTACATGGATATTGGTAGCATTAATATAATCTGGATTTTCTCCTTTCAGAACAACTCGCCATTTATCAACTGAAAATAAGGTAAGAGTGTCTTTGTGTATACACTTGTGCTGCAATTTAGTACATACCTGGTAGGAATTCAGTTGATCGATTCTTTTGAAGGTTTTGATGAGCAACAAATGCTTTGGCATCCTCTGGATTTGTAGTCACTTGATCTAATATCTACAAACCAATAGAATGACAACAAAGTCTGAACCTACATAAGAATTACTTTGACACTCTGAAATTAACAAACAAGATATATACATTCTCTTTCTTTCCTGAAAGCTACTATTTCTAGCTACAGAGACACCTTCTTCTGTCCCAAGTTAAATTAGCATGCACTACATTTTTTGTCTGCACCCTTTCTTACAGAAAACTGCCAGTCAAACCCTGTTGTTCCTGACTCATTTTTCTTTCTCATATCTCTCATTCTTTTCCTCAGATTTCCTGCATCAATTTGAGTATCTCCACACATTGTTGACTCCAAGATAGCATCATGAATAAAAATATATTGTTCCTATGGGGAAAATATTTACTGAGACTCTATAATATGAGTAGGGGATAGACACAAATGTATTATTTAAGGAAAATCAGTCACAGAGCTTGTATAAAGCACATGTAAAACATTCGTACCACAGTTTGCACCATCTGAGTTCTCTGTTGTCTCAGCTGTTGGATGACTGCTGGTATGTCCACAATACCTTCCTTCTCAATCTGCTCCAGAACCACATCAATAGTGATGAATGTCCCAGTTCGACCAACACCAGCACTGGGAAAGATGAACAAAGATTAGTATCTTGACTCTAAGATTTATCCTTTAGCATATTATTCTAACTAAGAAGCTAATGTGTCACAGTGCTCAGTCTCACCTGCAGTGTACTAGTAAGGGGCCTTTGGATGGTTTGTGTTCTCTCATTACCCTTCTGTGAAATGTAAGGATGGAGGTGGCATAGTCAGGTACACCATGGTCTGGCCATGCTGTGTAGTGAAAGTGGGTCACTTTCCTGGATTCACCAGACAGCTGGAAATAAAGTAGTTAATAAGAGCCATTGGTGCATAAAAGTCTTAAGTATATGTAAATGTTTATATAGACTTACTTAAAAGGTTATGTATAGGTCCTGTTGTATATATGCAACAACCAACCTCTATATACATGTGCTGTTTACCTCCACACTAAGTGTTCCAATGGTGTAGTTGGCCAGAATTTGCTGGTTAGTTACAGAGATCTTAAATGGCCCGAACTCCAGTGAGCCTGACAGAGGCCAGTACTGCTCACACTTTGTCTTCTTACCCTCCACTACATTAGTGATCATCACAATAGAGGGTACCCTCTCCTGCCACACCATCCTCCAGAAATCAACTACAGTTCTTGGCACAGGGCCTACATATGTATCATGACATGGTTACATACCAATCAAGTGGTGTGCAATGCATTCATGGTGATGTTATTTACCTTGAGCTGCTATGAATTTCTTTGGAATTGAGTAACCCTAAAAAGATGACTTTGTTATTGCTCAAATTCTTGTAAACATGATATACTCACATCCACATAGCTTGCATTGATGTAGTCATTGCTAAGGTCTTCCATTGGAGTCAAAATCACACGATTATCATCATCTGTATATTATGTACATTGTCACATACTTAAGAAAGGGACAGATGCAGGTAGTGCAAAAGATCCACATGGACACTACAGACATCAGTTAAAAGGCCTACGTATAGTATCATCCATTTGTGGTTGACACAGTTGTCAGGAGCGTCATTAGTTACCTCTAAAAGCGTGAGCATAATTCATGTTAAATACTAGAATGGTGAAGAGGTTGTCTGGTTGAAAAGCTTGATAAACTGCACTGGCAGCTAAGGCTCTAGTCTCGTGCCCAGACCACACCCCAAAAGGAGAGGGGGTCTGGTTGCTTTCGCCACATTTCTTGGGACTGCACGTAAAATTATAAAGGATAGGAATGAGGTTTCGATCCAATGGAAGTAATTATAGTATATATGCATGTGAAGTAAACAAAAGCTGAGGGGTGTGATCTGGGCACAAGACTAACAGCTATGCAGAAGTACCCACGCATGTGCACACTTCTGCAAGTGTGATTAGTAGTTTGATTCCTCAACCAGGAAAGTAATCAATTTTAATGACATGTGGCAAAAGCGACCAGACACTTTCTCCCTTTGGGGCACAAGATTACTATAGGGATCTCTTAGCTCCCATAACCTGACATGGAAGAAGCACATAGAGGAAACAAGAACTAACACCAACAAGAAGTTAGGCATACTATACAGGAGATTCTACAAACACTCTTCACCAGCTACAATGCAGCAGCTTTACCCGCTCACAACTCGAATATGCAGCGCCAGTCTGGGACCCTCACCACTCAACCCTTATTTATGCACTAGAGAAAGTGCAAAAGTTCGCATTAAAAATATGCAGTAAAACATGGAACAGTACAAACTAAGAGAGTCTATGTGGTCTATGTAACTTGCCAACTCTTTCTACCAGAAGATTATACTTAAAACTCTGCTTTTTATATCAAGTAATTAACGAACGATTTAAGCTACCTACGCCTCTGACAAGGCGTACCATGCTACCACACCTCAGAAACTCAGACCCAGATTTAAGAGACCAGCTGTCAACACTGATGCCTATAAGTTTTCTTTTCTCCCTCATGCTATTTCCACTTGGAATGCACTGCCTTCTGACATTCAGAATAGTTCTTCTTTGTATTCCTTTAAATATACATTACTTATTACCATACTTAGCTAGTTTTAAACTAAATGGGTACACTATCTATGTTAGCATATTTGCTACTCCGTGCGTCCATGCTATACGCAGAAAAAATAGTTGTATCTCTCCTCCCCCCTTCTTTCCCTGGGTGTATCACTGAGAGGTGTACTTACATGCAGAAATATTAGCAAAGCGATTCTTCTTCCTATTTGGTGGACTCCTAGCAATTTTTGTTGTCTTTCCTTCACCATTTCTGAGTGACTGTACAAATACCAACATTTATAATTAGCTATGTGTACACAAATATCTTCACCTGAAACTCAGTTGAGAAAGGCTGGTTGTTGCTACTGTGGTTAAGCTCTACATGGTTTCCAAACATTGCCACTGGTACACAGGTAGACACTAGTGGGGTTTCAGCAGGAACAGGCTCAGTAACTGGAGCAGATTCTTCATTCCCTGTCTTGCTAGCTTCGTTTTCATACACAGTATTTGAGGCACTGAAGGCATCCTTTGCCTCTGATGACTGATTGTGATATGTTTCACTCTCTACCACCAGTGGAGGGTTGGCAGACATTCCACTCCCTCCACTGTCACACTGCAGCAACTTAGAGTGTGAATTATCTGTCTTAATCTCAGTTGCATCATCATTCTTAATGACCTTACCACAGCCTATTTAAAACAAAGTGTTCTTTTTACTCAGTAACTATGTCATACTGCATGTGACTTACGGATAATTTCCTCCAGAGGTGTATCATCAATGCCCTTGGAATGTGACAAAGAATCTTGTTTGAATAAAATCCTGAAATGATTAGTTGGAAAGATGTTCTTTGGCTTTTCCCTATCATAACAAATTTCTTACATAGAAATATATATATATACAGTGCTACACCTGCCACACCTGTACACATACACATGTACAGATAACATACCTCCTCCACAGCGACACTCCAGCTAGGATGATGGCTGCTATAACCACAGCCACAACTAGAAGTGAGACAACCACACCAGCCACAATTCCCCCAACACTGCTCCTCTCATCTTCCCTTTCATCTGTGACAACGATATTATCCTTTGTATCATTAGTACGTAGGGCTGGATTGAGGAAGAATCAACAGTTTACATCAATGAGTACATTGTGATTGTATAATGCTATATACCTAATGTGCTAGTATTAATATTATTTGTGAAAGGACCAATGCCAGCTGAGTTGACAGCAGCAACTCGGATATCATAGTGTGTCAGAGGCCTCAATCCAGTGATGCTGCCACTAGTCATCTCTTTCTGATCTCCAATAATACTCATATTCATTCTGAGAGCCCCACTTTCATCATCAACTTTTTCATACTCAATCATGTAGCCAGTGATGTTTCCATTCTGATGTATGCATGGAACTGCCTTCCACTGGAGAGTGATGCTTGATGATGTACTCAAGAATGTGAGATCAACTGGAGCAGCAGATGGAGCTGGAGAAAAATTTAATTCTTGACATGGTCAACCCAACTCACAATGCTTTAGCTTGGGGAAATATCCACAGAGTAAAACTGTTTATTAATGAATGGGTGCTCAAGACATGTGTTTTCAAATTAAATGGTATGATTTACATACCTGATTCATTGGTCATTACAACGACAGAATCACTGATGTTTCCAATACTAACTGTTATGTTGTAACTACTATACTCTTCCAATTCAGCAATGGTTATGTTTGACATTGTAGTATTAATAGAGTTTATTGTATTCTCTAATGAGCACAGATTACTTCTCTTCCATCTGATTATTGTGTTAGTGCCTCCAACAATGTCAGCTTCAGACCATGTCAGTGTGATACTGTTTGGTGTTGTTGACAGCACTATAACAACTACATATAGAGTGTAAAAACATTTTCACTAAGGATGTAGGGATTGAAGTGGCAAAATGCATAGAAGCAAGGTCAAAGTGCAGCATGCATGCAGGGGATGACAGCATGCAACAATCATAACATGTGTAACCCCTTTTAGTATTTACAGATGTAGGAATATGGGATTACGCATGTTATGATTGTTGCATGCTATCATCCCCTGCCTTGCATACCTATCAGAGAGTCGGTAGACTATGTAGGGATGGCATCAACACCCCCATTAAGCCTTAACAAATGCAATGGCTCAGAATTCTTGAACACAGTGGCCATGAGCTCTTTTAGACACATAACATGGCTTACGAGTGTTTCTATACATGATAAGACTCTCAAAGGTGGTAAAATACACCACTACAATGACATACGTGAAACCTGATTTCTCCATCTTCTTCTTCTTCTTCAAATGGCCTAGCACAAAATTGGTACAAGTATTTACCTTGATTTTTGAACCAAAAGGCTTCTTATTCCCATGGGCAGTGCCTTTTACCAAAGGAATCTTTGTAGGACCCCTCTTGGACGAGTAAAGCTACGATATACTATATCACTTCAGTATAGTTGAACGACATTTCCTTCGTTATTACTCACGTGTATTTCACATGACCACGAGCAGCAAAATGGGTGGGGCTCACACACACGCAAAGAGCAATGTATTCGTAAGCGAGTATACAACAGGGAGTAAAAAAATTTCTATTAAAATGTTGAAGGACATAGGGATGACAGTGCCAAAAAGTAGAGAAACAAGTGCAGTATATATGCAGCAAGACAGGGGATGAGGGCATGTAACAATACAAACATGTGTAACCCCTCCCTACATCTCTTTTATTTTGGGGTGGTGTCCCCGCAAGGGGAGAGCCCCCCGAAGGGGGGCGTGGCGACGCTCCCGACCACTTTCTCCGGAGTGGCCTGCTGCGGCTCCTGTCCTCGCAGTCTCCGAGACTTGCGCGTGGGTCTCTGAGGTAGAGGCTCGGAGGTAGCCATGCGCAAAAACACCAGTCGAATAAGAGTAATACTTCCCTAGTACTTTCGGTGATCGGTGACCTTCTTCGGGGGAATCCCTACATCCTTCAACATTTTAATGTTTTTACTCCCTTGTAAGCAGGATAGCTAGCAACTGTCAGTGACTCCTACATCCTGTCTTGTACGAATATTACAAGTACTTTTTTTTAAAATAATTAATGCATACAGATGCAAAGGATATATTATGTAAAGTACAGTAATAAATTATGCTATAAGTACTGAGTACAACAGCAGGTCCAGTTGCCTGCAACAGTTAGTCGTTCAAAGAAACTGACAGATTACAACAACATTAACTTCATGTGTTTGGCATGTGAGCAAACAAGAAAATCGGGTCTAAAACTAACACTGGAGTTTGACGGCATTGGGAGAAGGAGGAAGACTTTATGCATCAAGAATCATGTATACACTCCAGTATAAATGATTTTCGTGAAAGAATTAGAGCAAATACTAACCCCAGTTTTGTAGTAAGCCGTTTGAACTGAAGAAGATGAACAATCAGCTCGTTCTTACAATTTTCCAAGAATCACTGTAGCTGTATATTTTACATACTTAGAGAGTATTATAGTGTATAGAAGCACTCACAGAGCATACAGTTTGTCTGAAAAGGCTTAAAACATCCGCATTCGGGAGTTCTGAGCTGTTACTTTTGTATGGGGCTAATGGGCATGTCTGCGCCATCCCTACATATAGAGTCTACTGACTCTATGATAATTGTATGACACTTCAAACATACTTGTGCACAAATTTTGTAACTTACATGATAATGTTGATGATGTTATGTTTCCATAGATGCCAGTGCCAGCACTATTTAATGCTGCCACTTCAATCACATATTTGGTGGAATGTTGCAGCTCATTGATGAATACTGTTGTATTTTCTGCGGAAATATTCTTCTGATGTTCCTCCTCTTCTCTGCCTTGTTTGTGATATCTAATTGAGTATCCTGTTATATTTCCATTGTGATGGATACATGGTACTGGCTTCCACTGGACTGTTATACTGAATGTACTACTAATTACACTTATATCTTCAGGAGGAGCAGAGGGAGCTGGAAAGGAGTATTGAAATTATCAGAGTAATATATTGCAGTTAGTGTGTTACCTTCTTCTATAGTAGTTGCAATGACTGGACTACTGGAATCACTACCTGCCACATTAGTTACAGCCACAGTAATATTGTAAGTACTGCCTTCATCCAGCCCTGTTATCAGGTATTCCAGCAATGATGATGGAGCATACATAGTATTGTCATCAGGACATGGATGTAACTTCCTCCAAGTCACAGTAATATTATAGTCATTTCCTGGTACTGTAACAGTGGCAGTTATATCCACTGATATTGTGGTGCTTGTTTCATTAGTTACTTTGACCTCTATTTCACTGGGAGGTGGAACTATGGACAAGAAGTCAATTATTTCAGTATGAGTTACATGTATGCATACTACTATACCTAAGTAGATGGTGGCATTTTTCATTTCACTCTGAAAGTGTTCAGAGAGGCCAACAATGGATATAGTGTAATAATTTCCATTCTCTAGTCCAGTTAGAGTAGTGGAAGTAGTTAAAACATCACTTATATCAATATCTGTGGCAGTGCTCAGGTTATAGAAGACCCTATATCCAACAGTGTTCCCTGGTGGAGATGGTGGATCCCAAGAGACCCTCACACTTGTTGGACCAACTTGCTGCAGTGTAAGGTTTTCAGGTGCTGATGCAACTATAGCACAACATTTGCAGTTAATATATAGAATTGTGCATGTTACATTGTACATATGCACCGTATTAAATCACCTGGAACTGTAAGGCTCAATGAGTCCCATGACGGTTTATTATTAGACACATTGCACTGGTAGAGTCCTCCCAGTTTCCCAGTCACAGTCAGTGTATGGGTATACTGTGCAGTTACTGCATCATCCAACACTGTCACCTTGACTCCTTTAGCTGCTTCAGAGTTCCTGGTCCAAGTGACTGTGGTGGCAGGTCCACCAGTAGATACACAGGTGAGAGTGAATGAAGTAGGGCTACTTGAGGTTTCAGTAAAATTTATTTCACCTGACATAACAATATCACCTGTAATGATAGGAGCAATGTCTACACATATCGCATTATTATGTTAATAGCACTTTGAATTCATATACATGCAGATTCGTGTATGGACCATGTCCAAAATTTTCCTGTTGGTCATGGTCTAATTCAATGTGAGTATATATGATTATACACGGTGATAATAAAACTCACCACCATTTCGATAGAGTCCAATATTGAAAAATCCAATTTCCATACCCTGTCCTGTGTTTATTGTAATGTTACAGCAATATATACCAGATATGTTCCCATTGCTACGATATAGAGCAACTCTCTGATCATAACGACGTTGATATATATCACCATGGAATGGTAGTTTTGCCCCATTGGGAGAGGTCCAGTCTCCTCTATAATGGCCCTGATATTGACTACAACATGTACTCACATCAGTATGACATTGAACACTGTCACTATCAGAAGTCCCCACTAGACTGAGATCCAAGTAGCCGTGGTTAGCTAAATCATTTCCCATGAAGGTGACCTGAGGATATTCTTGAGCCTGACAGTGAACACTGAGGTAGAGCCAGACACACACAGCTGCAATCTTTAGCACAGCCATTTTTCTACATGAAAGTATGTTAAAATCATAACTACAATCTGTAGTACTACAATGATTTTGTATATAGTTGTGGTGGCAAAGTATACCAAATAATTTTATAATAGCTATATTGATGGTATACTCTACGTATATCATCCCATTTAGGCAAACAATTTGACTCAGTAAACGTTGGTCCTTATTGACTTGGTTACTAAATTTAAACCAATGAACCTAAATCTGGGCTAAGTGACTCAAGCATAACAAGGACATGATTTTCTTTTCTCTGAAACGTTTTGGCGAGCTGTAGCTGCTGGCTCCGAAATATGGGAGGCATAGAGGAGCTCGAGAATGCATCCATATTGAAGCACTGATTTATAATTTAATTCACAGCTATAATCGTTAATATTAGGCATAGCGCTCAAAAGAACAGCAATAAACATGTATATTCGAACGCTGCAGTCAAGCAGTTTTAACAGCTAGTTACGCCCCCCCCCTCCCCTGAACACTCTTAGAGCAACACTGTGTAAGCACCCTTGTATTGAGCCGTGTTAAGTGGTTAACGAGTTACATAGATGGCTATAGCAGATCTCCACAGTAAAACATGTAGAGAGATACATATGCAGAGCTAAATTACCTTTCATGGGAGTCGTAGAAAGGGTCTAGACATATGCACTCTTATCCGATCTCTCCAGCGACGAGCAACAATTTCTTCGCGCGTGCGCAAGAGTTCGCCGCGCTAATGATTCCCCCATTAGTAACCCTACAAGTCTGGAAAATGCAAGGACATGTCAGCACTCATGGTTTTGTTCTTCTACTACATAACACTACAGCTCTAGATATCTCATGTTCATACTCTCCAAGTTTCTCTAAACAAAAATAGGGACTAGTCTTCAAAAATCATGACTTACATACAAAATTCAGGACACACAAATTAATTATGGTTATCCTAAAGACTGTGTACTACCTAGGTGCTAGGTTTATTTCAACTTGCTATGAGCTTGGTTGTATACTTTTGTAGCAACTTTACGGAATGGTTTAGTGCAATGTATGCACAAACCATGTGACATTACACAAATGCAGATATTTTTGTTTAGAGTTAATTAGGAAAAGGTATGCTTCCAAGGATCATTAAGTATTAATTCACTAGACATGCCAGCTCAAATTGCACCAGAAATGCCTTGATCATGAATTATACGACAATACACACTTCACATTCATTCAAAACTTTGCATGCTTAGCATGGATCAATGTTTTTGGAAAAGTCATGCAAGATAAGAGAATCTGTTTCAAAAATCATAAGAATCTCAATATACACAGTAAAACAATACATACAGTGCAAAACTAATGCATGATTTCAATGGTTGGTGGGTCTCAAGTTTTTGTAGCACTCTTCACAGACCCGAACTTTTTTCATTATTCTTAATCTCTCAACTTCACTCTCAAATGCACTATATACACCTGCAGAGAATGTACACATACATTATTAGGATGCCTCACATTCCCACTTCCCTCCTTCTACATACCTCATTAACCAGGGACCTGTGTACCTAATTACATGACAAACCACTCCAACAGATGCTGAGAAAGCCAACACAGCACCAACAAAGACACCCAAAGCAGTCATTTTTTAAGAAAAATTGGCTGCCTTGGTCCATGAAACACATACAAGTTGATTGTGTCTGTTTAGATGTCCCTTCATTTTCTATTTAAGACCAAATAATGTGTTCAATTTCTCTATGTGGAGTTCTCAGACAGTTGGGCAATAGTATACTGACCTGTAACAGAATATCTTGCCACAGTCTCTGCAGTGGTGTTTATGTTCTGTGAATGAAAACTCCACACCACATTTCATACACTTGTCCACTGCCTCATCCCTCAACCAGTGCTCCATAACACCCCCTGTACATACATTACATTATCATGATGTCATATGAAAACAATCAATGTACCATAAACACACATACTGCCACTGTAGGTATATGTCATTGGAATGACAAAGTTCAATATGTTATCACAACACCATTGTTTGTACAGAAACTGATACATTTCTATGTAAATAGTACACAAAACATATGCACCTGAAAAGAACAGTGAACTGAAGTATATATGTACACAATGTATGTGTACATTACACAGCAGAAAACAATGCCTCTACATATATATGTACGGAAATAAAGCAACTGTGCACATGCAAATAGTGAAAAGTACACCCTACAACTTTAGAGCCCACACACTCCGGATATGTGTACTACATAGGACATACATGTATGTACTCATGTGTAAAACTATGTATAATATGATTCTGCATGAAGTGCAGGGCTTTAACCAACGGAAGTCCTCCTACTGAAATAACATTTTAGGAGCACACACACACAAAGATGTTTATAACTATTGAGAAAACACTGACCAAGACTATCAGACACTGTCCAACTGAAAACACGTCCACGAGAGTCACCTACAAATAGCCTCCAGTGGTCCCTAAAACACACACAGAGGATCACTGACAGCTGAACAATCAATACATGTATGTATGGCATACATCATGTCCCTTACATGTGTAAAATTACTGGTTACATGTATGTATGCCTACATTATCATGAACAGTTTTTTTCTAGAGAAAAATAAAGCTGTACATACTCTTGGAGATTGGAAGTCCCCTTGGAATTGAAAGAATCAACTCGAATGTGATTCATGAGTATACATGGCATGTACATGTACACATGTGTGATGGTGCATTGGCATATAGATGCACAGTACAGGTGCCTCTTTGCCATATAACTCATTTGACAGATATATGTATTAGTTATAACACCCCCTCGAGTGCGTATATACCAGCCAGATCACTCGAGGGGGTCTTATGAGTGATTTATAATCTCATCACCCTCCACTGAAGTGTGTGCCTCTCATGCTACTAGCTCTCTCCTTATTAGTTCCCTTCACTGCTAGAATACTCGATACTGCATCAATTGGTCTCTCACTTGATGTATCTTCAATTGGATCAGGAGAGCCATTAGTACCCTCTACAGTTATGTATATGGGAGGTTGTGTTGTGTCATTACTGTCATGGTATACTGGATTGTCCTCCCCTTTGCCCTCCAGTGGAGTGGTGGCAGGGGTGGTAGTGGGGGCTGGTGGGGTCAGTGGAGTAGTGGCAGGGGTGGTAGTGGGGGCTGGTGGGGTCAGTGGAGTGGTGGCAGGGGTGGTAGTGGGGGCTGGTGGGGTCGTGTATATATCTTCCTCACTGTCTGTGCTCATCCCCTCAGCCACTACTGCAGAATACAGTCAAACATACATGTACAGGCTTGCAATGTGTAGTAGTCTGATCATGCCCAATAGGTATGTATATGACGGTGAGTGTATATGTACCATAATTCTACATGGGCATAGTTTATGTTATTATATATACTGATAATTGCATGGTTTTGCTAAACACACCAGCTAGCAGGCTATACAGTGAGTAGAGATCCGCCTACACAAGGTGACACATACTATGCATTGATACATGTAGGTCACATGACTGGTACAGTTGACCTACCTTGTAGTGACGGTTCACCTTCAGTCTCTGTCACCTCCACCTTCTTCTCAGGCCCTTTAATTTAGAGGAGAAACCATTACATTATGCACTATAAATGCATACACGTGTGTGTTTACACACAACGCATACACATGTGTGTACACACAACGCATCTCCTCATGGAGAGTATCTTCCTAAATGTGCGGTATGTACAGGTAGGTAGGTGTGACAAGTTACTTCATGTATTTGTACCTTTTTTCTTGACTGGATCGCTCCAACACCCACATCTGTGGAATGGCACACATGAAATGTTGTGGATTCTTACATAATTAGGTGAGTGGGAGGGAGACTACCCAGATGAACAGCTGGAAACATTCTATATTGTTTGTCGGGGCATCAACATTTTGTGCATGTGCACAATGCTGTACAACTACATGTAGGTGGATTTGCTTGCATTCATCTCTAGTACATCATACAGTGTATATGTAACTAGACAAATAACCTCAGGCTACATTCACATGTATAAACACGGAAATACAGTTATATACATGTAAATGTATGTGCCATACTAGCCAGCTATGTTGAAGTACATACATGTACATGTATATATGGTCCATATGTAATGCTGTACGTACCCTCACAATACCATCAGATGACCCAGTGATGATGACGTTGTCCTGGTCCCAGTCAAACCTCTATAGGAATAAAGGTAGACACATGTCAGCTATACATGTGTGCACATGTACATGTATACGTATGTGTGCATGAACACATGTAGGCAAAACGAACATGTACATATTGTAAAATCTGTAATCCAGACATGGATCAAAAGAAAGTGTCATAGCTCAAATACAAAAACAGCCATGGGTAAGTCCCTGACTCCAAGTATTCATGCACATACATGTATGTTGATTACAATTATGGCATACGTTACCTCTGACACAGCACAACACATCAGTTTGAAGTTGCCAGTGAGAATATTAGCAAGTACTGTATACATTATACAGTGAGTAGAGATCTGCCTACACCAGGTGACACATACTATGCCCCCTTTGACATTGATACATGTAGGTCACATGACTGGTACAGTTGACTCACCTGTTGGATCTTGTAGTGATGGTTCACCTTCTGTCTCTGTCACCTCCACCTTCTTCTCAGGCCCTTTAATTTAGACAAGAAACCATTACATTATGCACTATAAATACATACGTATGTGTGTGTTTCACGCCCTATACATGTATACATGTAGACACAATGCATTTCCTCATGGAGAGTAACTTCCTAAATGTGAGGTATGTACAGGTGGGAGGGTGTGACTAGTTACTTCATGTATACGTACCTTTTTCTTGACTGGAGATTGGATGTTTTCACATACTCCAATACCCACATCTGTGGAATGGCACACATGAAATGTTGTGGATTCCTATATAACTAGGTGAGTGGGAGGGAGCCCACCCAGATGAATAGCTGGAAATATTCTATATTGTTGGTCATGTCTGTCAGGGTATTAACATTATGTGCATGTGCACAATGTTCATTTTCAAGCTATACAACTGGTGGCTTTGCTAATGTTTGCCCATAATGATCATCTAGGTATACGTAATTAACCTCAGGCTACATAAACAGAAATACAGTTATATGTAAATGTATGTGCCATACTAGGTAGCTACATTGAAGTATATGTATATGTGGTCCATATGTATAACTGTATGTACCCTCACAATACCATCAGATGACCCAGTGATGATGACATTGTCCTGGTCCCAGTCAAACATCTATAAGCATACAGTGAAGTCTGTAACCCAAACACTCATGGATGAGAAGAAAGAGTGTCATAGGTTCTTCCACCCGATGCATTTAACCTTGGGCAAGTCAACAAGTCTAAGTCCAAGTATTCACATTAGTATGGTGATTATGAATTGCAGTATAACTACCTCTGAGACAGCACAACACATCAGTTTGAAGTTGCCAGTGATGAGAATATTAGCAGTGACTAACAGTGTACCATTCACTGTCCACAGACATATCTGATTCTTTGTACATGACACAATGCTCCCCTGTAGGACAGACAAGATGTACATGAACAACCATTCTAATGTATGAACTCACCCAAAGCAATCATTTTTCAAAGAAAAATTGGCCACTTCGGGTGGGAATAGAACCCATGATACTCGGATTCTAAGTGACAAGGTGGGCTCACTTCACTCGCCCAATAATGTGGACAGAAAATAAAGTGTCCTGATTTATACAAGAGTATATCTTAAAGTGCAGCAACATTTTAAGACATTGAAAGTGACCTGTTTATCACCATTAGAGATGTTTCTTTACCCTCCACTTGCACCGTTACACATACATCACTTTCTCTAAAAACACAGCATACAGTCTAGAGAAGGCGTATATGGTGTGTATATATATACATGTATGTGTACCTACGGAACACCACATCCATAGTGAAGTGTTTTCATATTGTGTTGTAACATCTTACATTAGATTGGTTGATAACTGCCATGGTAACGGTCCCAGTGTGCTCTCGTAGCTGCCTCACAAATACCATCTTATTAGTGTCCCAAATGATGCACGTCTGGTCCTAAATAGGAAAAGATGAGAAGACGTTTGTGATAATTGCCTTTTCCATTCCTCTCATTCATCACACAGTACAATAGTACCAGAGACAGAGACGGCATGTGGGGGGGGGGGCTCGGTGTTCATGAAGTTTACTATATTCTGAATACATCTGGGCTCAGCCCCCCCTTATCAAAAAGTGGGGGGGGGGGGCTCAAGCCCCCCTGCCCCCCCCAGGTTCTCCGCCTCTGAGTATTGTGTATATAGGAATTGCTATGGTCTATCCCCATTGATCATACATAAGGATTTTCACTTTTCAATTTGTTCATCACTTTTAATGATATCAAAGTGAAGTGTGTGAAATATAACCAGTATACAGACATGTGTAATATCTCAAAAAGTGCTTTCCACATCTTTGCCATGTTCTTATTCTTCTTCTCTTGAAGAAGCGTAACTCAATAACTGTAAAACCAATGGACTTGAATCTTTGTATATGGAAATGTATCAATACGTACAGGGGAATTTTTTGTGTTAACCCTTGTAGTTCATGTACTACTGATCGTTATCTCTCCCAGCAATGTATTATGAATGAGGATAACTATTCAGCAAAAATCAGCAACCATGGCAACCAGCAACCTGAAATTTGAGAAGCTAAAAGCAAAGTTAACCCTTGTGATTCTTGTAATACTGATGTTAACACTCCTCTCAATGCAATACATGCATGTACATCAAATGGTCATGTAATACATGCATGTACATCAAATGGTCTCTCACACTGCCAAATTCAAGAGAGTTCTGAGCCGTTGTTTTTGGGCTAAATGGGTGTGTCTGTGCCATCTCTACAGGGTTGCATTTAGAAAATGGAGGTTGTGGGGACAAAATGAAATATTTTGTACATATAAGCATAATCAATTCTGAAAATTTGGGGGGAGGGAAAGATGATGAAGAAATCAGAATTTTCCGTGTACCATAGCGGTTTATTTACTTACTCTGAGAATCTCTTACCGTGTATAGGAACACTCGTAGAGCAGGTTGTGTCTGAAAAGGCCCACGTTCGAGAGTTCTGAGCCATATTTTTGGGCTAAATGGGCGTGTTGGTGCCATCCCTACATAGAGAGTCTACCGACTCCCTGATACATGTACAGGGTTGCATTTAGAAAATGGATACATGCGGGCATAATAGCGAGGGCGGGGCTCAGACGCAACGGGTGGGCAATAATTAAGTATAACATGTAAATCTACGTGGCCACGCATGGTACTGCGGCTCACTAATCGGTGCCTTCTATAAAGAAATGGGAATGGAGTGGGATTAATAGGAAGGAAATACCAGAATTGAGGAATAGAATAATGGGCTCAACCCTACCACAGACATATCTGATTTTGTACATGACACAATGTTCCACTGTAGAACCATAGATAATAGAGGGGAGGACAGAAGATAAACAGCCATTCTAATGAATTAAAGACAAGGCAAGACAACACAACCTCGTGGGTGGGCAGCTGGGAACGAGACTATGTGCAGTGTTAGTCGCGTTTCTTTTAGGGGATGATGGCATCACAAGTACAAGGGGATGCAACAATAATAACTCCTCACTACATCCTTTAGTTTCGGGTTACACATATTATTATTGTTGCATGCTCTCATCCCTTGTGTTGCTGCATATATACTGCACTTGTTTCTCTACTTTTTGGCACTATCATCCCTACGTCCTTTAACATTTTAATGGAAATGTTTTTATATACTTTTAGAGTGTGTGACAGTGTCAGCTTCAGACCATGTCAGTGAGACACTGTTTGGTGTTGTGGACAGCACTGAAACTTCAACTGCATAGACATAGTTACTGTGTGTATTTTTAGAACACCATATGTTTATGTAACGTACATGGAAATGTTAATGTTTCCATAAATACCAGTGCCAGCACCACTCAATGCTGCCACTTCAATCATAATTATTTTAATTTGTTGCA
Source organism: Theonella swinhoei (assembly GCA_963970385.1). Lineage (NCBI taxonomy): Eukaryota > Metazoa > Porifera > Demospongiae > Tetractinellida > Theonellidae > Theonella > Theonella swinhoei. Next base: position 1,535,243 of record OZ019951.1, on the reverse strand, counting down.
ATAGTAACAATGTAGATCACATAAAACAGCTGCTTTGTTGGCTTTGTCACTTTTTTAGTTAATTTACTTTGTTACATATGCTCTGCATATGTAAACACTACATTTAAGTTTCAGTTATACTATTGGCAGTCTATTTTGAGCCCAAACTTGGTCTAAGGACACACTAAAATGTTATGGTTACTTTAGCCCTTGCATGGTTGTCCCAGTAACATCGATATCAACAGTTTGCCATATACAGGTAACTGAAATAACTATACACAAGGGTTGAAATAACCATTTTTACAGTGATATAATATATATTATACTCTCTTTAAGGAAAAGACATTGTTTGTGGTTTACTATATACAACATGTGCACTACTTGAATATAAACACTTTTAATGATTGAAGAAAACTGTATATACACTTACAGTTATAAACGATCACATGTAAGTTTTTAATGAAACTTAGCACACTGTGTGTGTGGGCAGATCAAAGGAGCCGGTAGGGACTGTATATGCGCTAGAGTGCATCCTCTATAAAAACATGTAGGTGGATTTTGCTTCGTGCCCTCATGAGTCGTGTCTGTAAATCTGGATACAGCACTCTAAGGGGTGATATAACTATAACACAAAATACAGGACTATAGGTTATTGTAATGCTAAAACTAATTCAGAGCTGCACTTGTCCATATGCTGTGTTAGGTGAAGTGGGAATATTTTCACTCAAAGCATATACATCCTTGTCATTGAGCTGAGTCTTTTGTGGTACGTCCACCACCTCATAGGTGACTTCCTGGGGGACAGGAGGGGGAGAGGGAGAGGGAAGTTTGGACAACTTTCCCCTGGCTCTCTGTATGAGGTGGACACCCGCTGCTCCCAGTAGAATTCCAACACTCAGAAATACTAGACTGCACACCACTCCAACAATAATACTGTCACTGCCACTTTCACTATTATTGTAACCTGGACAATCAAAGTAAAGTTATCAGGTGAAATAATGTTCCTCATACTCTCATACTCATTGGAAGTGTGTGAGTACATTTAGAATTGCTATACCTAATGTGCTAGTATTAATATTAGTTGTGAAAGGACCAATGCCAGCTGAGTTGACAGCAGCAACTCGGATATCATAGTGTGTCAGAGGCCTCAATCCAGTGATGCTGCCAGTAGTCATCTCTTTCTGACCTCCAACAATACTTATATTCATTCTGAGAGCCCCATTTTCACCATCAACTTCTTCATACTCAATCATGTAGCCAGTGATGTTTCCATTCTGATGGATGCATGGAACTGCCTTCCATTGGACAGTGATGCTTGATGATGTATCACTCAAGAATGTGAGACAAGTTGGAGCAGCAGATGGAGCTGGAGAATAAGTATAATTGTCTTTTGATATTGACAATCCCAACTCATGATGCTCTAGCTTGGGTAAATATAAATACGGTCATGTGCTACAGAGTTGGATTTCATGAATGTTGTCAAACTGCATGAACTATTAACATAGACTTACCTGTTTCATTGGTCATTGCAGTAACTGAATCACTGATCAGTGAGTTTCCAATACTAACTGTTATGTTGTAACTACTGTACTCTTCCAATTCAGGAATGGTTATGTTTGATATTGTAGTAGTAATAGACATAATATTGTTAATTGCAGTCTCCACTGAGCACAGGTTACTTCTCTTCCATCTGATTATTGTATTACTGTATCCATCAATGTCAGCTTCAGGCCATGTCAGTGTGATACTGTTTGGCGTTGTGGACAGCACTGAAACAACTGCATAGACAGAGTTATTGTGCAACTGCATATATTAAAGTGTATAAAATATTTCCATTAAAATGTTGAAGGATGTACGTAGGGATGACAGTGCCGGAAAGTAGAGAAACAAGTGCAGTATATATGCAGCAAACAAGGGATGAGAGCAGTATATATGCAGCAAAACAGGGGATGAGGGCATGCAACAATACTAACATGCGTAACCCCATAAGATGGGGGGTGAGGGCATGCAACAATACTAGCATGCGTAACCCCATCAATAGATGCAGGGAGGGGTTATGCATGTTAGTATTGTTGCATGCCTTCATCCCCTGTCTTGCTGCATATATATTGCACTGGTTTCTCTACTTTTTGGCACTGTCATCCATACATCCTTCCACATTTTAATGGAAAGGTTTTTACTTCCTTCTTTCACTGTTTTATACTTGCTTGCAAATACAGTGATCTTTGCTTGTGTGCGAGCCCCACCCATTTTGCTGCAAGTGATCATGTGAAACGCACGTGAGTAATAACGAGGAAATGGCGTTCAACTAGGAGGAGGAGGAGGAGGAGGAGGAGGCGGAGGAGGAGGAGGAGGAGGAGGAGGAGGAGGAGGAGGAGGAGGAGGAGGAGGAGGAGGAGGAGGAGGAGGAGAAATCAGGTTTTTGCAATTCCATGTATGCCATTGTAGTGGTGTATTTTACCACCTTTGAGAGTCTTATCTTGTATAGAAACACTCGTAGGCAATGTTATGTGTATAAAAGGCTGCGTTTAAGAGTTTTGAGTTTGTTAAGGCATATCGGCACCATCCCTATCTACCGACTCTCTGATTATATGACATTCGCAAACATACATGTGTACACAGCATGTAACTTACATGCTAATGTTGATGATATTACGTTTCCATAAATGCCAGTGCCAACACTATTTAATGCTGCCACTTCAATTACATATTTGGAGGATGGTTGCAGTTCATTAATAGATACTGTTGTATTGTCCGCAGGAATGATGATATTCTCATGTTCCTCCTCTTCTCTGCCTTGTTTGTGATATCTAATTGAGTATCCTGTTATATTTCCATTGCGATGGATACATGGTACTGGCTTCCACTGGACTGTCATACTGAATGTACTACTAATTACACTTATATCTTTAGGAGGAGCAGAGGGAGCTAGAAAAGGAGGAACATTACAATTAATTATCAGTTCGTGTGAAAATATCTGTTTTACCTTCTTCCACAGTAGTTGCAATGACTGGACTACTGGAATTACTACCTGCCTCATTAGTTACAGTCATAGTAATATTGTAAGTACTGCCTTCATCCAGCCCAGTTATCAGGTACTCCATCGATGATGATGGAGCATACATAGTATTGTCATCAGGACATGGATGTAACTTCCTCCAAGTCACAGTAATACTATAGTCATTCCCTGGTACAGTGGCAGTTATATCCAGTGATATTGTAGTGCTTGTTTTACTACTTATTGTAATCTCTATTTCACTGGGAGGTGGAACTATGGACAAGAAAGTAATTATATCAGTATGAGTTACATGTATGCATATATAGCATACTAGCATATACCTAAGTAGATGGTGGTAGTTTTCATTTCACTTTGAAAGTGTTCAGACAGGCCAACAATGGATATAGTGTAATAATTTCCATTTTCTAGTCCAGTTAGAATAGTTGAAGTAGTTGAAACATCACTTATATCAATATCTGTGGCAGTGCTCAGGTTATAGGAGACTCTATATCCAACAGTGTTCCCGGGTGGAGATGGTGGATCCCAAGAGACCCTCACACTTGTGATATTGACTTGTGTAAGTGTAAGGCTTTCAGGTGTTGTTGCAACTACAGCACAACAGTTAATAACACCACTGTCACTTGATTAAACATTAACATCAGGGGTGGTGGCAGAGGGGGTTGCAGGGGGGCCTTGCCCCCCCAATAAAGTAGGAGCTATGACAACGGAATGTGTGTTGCTGCTGCTGCATGCACTCAATGCATTTCGAAACGTGCTACTACTATATACGCGCACTGCAGATAGCAAATTGTGTAACACGCGTGTACGTATATCACCCCCCCAACTCCAAACTGCTGCCGCCGCCTCTGAATATGTTCACAATGCAGAAAAATTATAGACCTGCATGTATTACAGAAGCTTACCTTGAACTGTAAAACTCAATGAATCCCATGATGGTTTATTATTAGACACATTACACTGGTAGAGTCCTCCCAGTTTCCCAGTCACAGTCAGTGTATGGGTGTACTGTGCAGTTACTCTATCATCCAACACCGTCACCTTGACTCCTTCAGCTGCTTCAGAGTTCCTGGTCCAAGTGACTGTGGTGGCAGGTCCACCAGTAGATACACAGGTGAGAGTGAATGAAGTAGGGCTACTTGAGGTTTCAGTAAAATTTATTACACCTGACATGACAACATCACCTGTGATGATAGAAAAAATGTTCACACAAACCATGTCCAATTGATTTTCATTAAATGTTATGGACGGCAGTGCCAAAAACTATAGAAACAAGGCAGACAAAGGCAAGGATATATGGCATGAGAAACAAGGTGCAGTATGAAGCAAAGGCAGAGCGTAATGGCATTCAACAATAATACTGGAACTGGAGGGGAATCCGACTGTTTAATTAAAACAAAGCATTGTGATGGCTGGCGACCGGTGCGGACGCAATGTGATTTAACATCCCTACATCTTTTTATAATTGGGATATGCATGTTATTATTGTTGGATGCATATTTTTCTTTGCTTCATACTGCACCTTGTTTATCGTGCCTTATCCTTGCCTTTGTCTGCCTTGTTTCTTGGCACTGTTATCCCTACATTCTTTTAAATTTTAATGAAAATGCTTTTACTTTTGTTCCACTGCTTCATCATTGTAAGCTCCTTGCAAGTGCTGGCATGCACAAGCCCCACCCTTTATGTTGCTCATTATCACATGAAACCACATGTGCATACTAATAAGGAAATGGCATTCGACTATAGTGTACTACTTGTCAAGGAAAGGATCTATGAAGATTCTGTTGGCCAAAGGTACTGCGCACGGGAATAGGAGGAGGAGGAGGAGGAGGAGGTGGTGGAGGAGGAGGAGGAAGGAGGAGAAGAAGAGAAGAAGAGGATGAAGAATAGGAAGGGGTTTAACAATTTTTGCATGTTATTCATTGTTGCAGTGTATTTTACCTACTTCAATAGTTTTATCATGTATATATAGAAACACTCATAGACCATGTTACATGTCTAAAGGCTTATAAACCCAGTGTTCCTGAGTTCTGAGTCATTTCATTTGTTAAGGCTGGTGGACATGTCGGCACCATCCCTACATAGAGAGTCAACCAACTCTCTGCTGAATGAATATTATACATAGTGTAGATTGCTATGGTATATCCCACTGAAGTCATACACACACACACACACACACATATATGGTTTTTCATCACTTTTAGTTCCAGTTTGCTGTCTACTGGACTTCTATGAATATGAATATGCAACTATGCCCAGAAATTGACTCTGATTAAAAACAGCATACTTTGATATATATATATATATATGACAAAACTAGTGCAGTAAATAGAGTATCATGAAGTACTGTGTATATAGGCATTCCTATGGTCTATCCCCATTGTTATCCCCAGGTTATAAAGGATTACATAATTTCACAACTCGATGTATTGTCATTAAACAAATGATGTGTTATGTATGCCACATTAATGATGTAACACATCTACGTTGACGCTGGCACAAGTCAGTGTTAACTATGGTGTGTTAGCAGGTTTGCTTAGATCTATAGTCCTACATAGTAGTTGCAGTTACCAAAGTGCATGTAGCCGGCTACTAAGTAATTATAGCCCTAGCAAGCTGCCACACATTACTAATCAATGTTTGGCATTATATGGTGAGCAATTTTAAGTGTAGAATACAGAGATTGCATAAAAACGAACAGCGACAAGATTGGGACACAACGTGCCTGTAATTGTGTATCATAGCACATCTGCACCCCAATCCTCCATTCCTTTTTATGAAATTTCCTATTTATGTAAGTATGTATGTGATACACCAATTTAGTTCCACAATACACTTATGCATATATACAATCATGTACCTCTTTCACTGGTGTATAGCCCCACATAGACCATTTCACCAAGAAAGTGATGAATATAATTATGGACAGCATTAGTTGCAATAACACAACGATATATACCAGATGGCCCATTAGCATTGTTTTTACGGAGCAAGTGAACTACTCGATTTTGGCGATCCTCATAAAAATTCACAGGGTTCTCATTAGGGAATGGCAATCTGGTGTCATTGTCAGGAGCAAACCAGTCTCCACGGTGTATGCCTTGGTCTTGACGACAGCATGTGTCCAAGTCAGTATGACACTGTACAGTATCACTACCTTTATTCTCCCCAACTAGTCTGAGATCCACATAGGAATTGTTGGACAGAGTGTTTCCCATAAAGGTGACATGAGGAAAAGTTTCGTTGGAGTTGACTTCCATCAAAGACGAGAGGAGACACAGCAGTAACAGAGGTGTGGATTTCATTGCAGTACAATACCTACACCGAGTAAAGGCAATCTTTTGTTAAAATAATATTTCATAAACACTGAAACAAGGTACCACTTTCTTCACTCTACAACAGCTTGATTATTGGCCTCTTGGTAAGATAGCTGAAAGCAGAAAGGAAATTCCCTACTATTCTACACAACACTACGAAATACGTACTTATACAGAGGAGAATAGTGATGCAGCCTGTCACACAAAATGTGGACCCAACAAAAAATGGCCCATGGCCCGGTGTCCAATATTGGTAAATTGAGTAAAGTGAACCCATTGTCACGGGGATTTGGTACCCCCAGTCATAAGATATATACCCGGTGTACCATATCACCTATAATTTGGTGCCCTCAAGGGTACTATATCATTGGGTGTGTCATTCACATCTTGGGGATTTGGTACCCCATAAAATTTGGTACCCCATAAACTTTGGTACTACAGATCAAAGGCTAAAGTGTGCCAACATATTATGTGGCACACTTATTACATCACTAATTACACAAGTAAATAACAAATTTAGAAAATTTGAAGTGTATATAGGGATTGCATAAAAATGAACAGAGACAAGATTGGGACACAGACATGCTATGTACATCAACATACCTTTTAGTACATTGATGTATATAGCATGTCTGTGTCCCAATCTTGTCTCTGTTCATTTTTATGCAATCCCTATATTACACTTCAAATTTCCTAAATTTTTTATTTACTTGTCTCTTGTCATTTTTTTACTATATAATTCTCTCATCTGACCAAGTATTGAGCTACTGTATAAATGCGTGATTAGTACTGAGGGCGTGGTTTGGTTGCAAGCAGCAGCTGCGTACACTTTGGTCTATAAGCAAACCTGCTAGCAACGGTACTATCAGTCACCAGCGCTTTGGCTTGGTGGTATATAGTATCGTGGTAGAATAGAGTAAGTTTCCTAACTTCGCCATGCATCGAATTTCGCCACATACAAGAGGAGATATTGCAAGTACCAAACACGATTGATGCAAACCAACTACACACGCTAACAGATGACCAAAGGAAGTACTTGCTAGCGACAACTCCAATTCTCCAACTTACTTTTAGTCAAAACGGTAAGCGCTTGAAAAAAACTGGCGAATAATTCGATCTTCGCCAAAAGTGATCTATTACCGCCTTTGCACGAACTACAAACTTGGAGCCAGCTAAACCGTGCAATACCAACTCTATATAGAGAGCACTCCAGGGTGGAGCAACGCCAGTGAAAGAGAACTTTGCCACGCCCTGTAAGAGCGGATTGAAAAAACTGCTGAGTCAGCAATTGCAGAATTTGAACTTTCAATGGTCACGTGGTGCTGAAATCAAGGAAGATGGCCAATTTTGCAGCTGTTATGCAGTCAGAAGGAGAGAAAAGGTACTGAATGACCAATAACTATAGTTTTCTCTTTAGCTATAGATGGTAGCCTAGCTAAATCTAAAGATTGCTAACCGTGACAATTACGTGGGGGATCACGTATGTAGATCTACACATGTACATGCACCATATGCAGATAGCTATAAACTGAACTATTTATGTTATGTAGAAACTTCTTGCTACCAAGTTTAGGCCATCACAGCCCATTAAAGGACCGTGTCTCTAAAGTTTCTGATTCGACGTCTACGTGTAGTTCAGGCTTGCGAAATTATGCAAGCCGTAACATAAACTACCGCACTTGGACGGAGATAAGTATGCGCGAAGCTCTGAACTCTGTTCAACAAGGCATGTCTGTTTCAAAGTCGTCTGTCATTCATGGTATTCCTCGGAGCACCCTAAAAGATCATGTGCATGGTCGAGTGCTGCCTGGTGCCAAGCCGGGTGCACCAACTCTCCTGTCTCCCAGTGAGGAACGGGACCTTGTTGAGTTTCTCTGTAAGTGTGCAAGCACTGGGTATGGAAAGACTAGACAGGATGTGATGACTATAGTGAGCCATATGCTCACAGGCAGAGGAGAAAAGAGGAGTGTGACTGGTGGTTGGTGGAGCAAATTTATTGCCAGACATCATAAGGAGCTCTCGTTACGAACACCTGCCACTTTATCTCTATCCCGAGCGAGTGCCTCATCCCAAGCTTCAATAGATAATTATTTCGATGTTTTAGAGCACACCCTACAAGCAACTGGCCTTCATAACTATCCAGCATTGATTTTCAACATGGATGAGTCCGGTTTTCCACTAGACCCCAAACCTCTGAAAACCATAGACAGCCGGGGCGCAAAGAATCCATATTGTGTGTCCAGTGGCTCAAAGGCTCAAGTGTCAATAGCAGCATGTGTCAGTGCAGGGGGTCAAAGCTTACCACCCTACATAATCTGGAAAAGGAAAACCATGTCTCCGGATATGGCAGTTGGAGAATTGCCAGGCACTGAATATGGATTGTCAGAGAAGGGTTGGATGAATGGTGACCTATTCAGAGCATGGTTCCGGAAGATATTTCTAAGATATGCTCCAGCTAGTCGACCGATACTGCTGCTACTCGATGGTCTAAGCTCTCACTACAATCCAGATACAATTAAAATGGCAACTGAGAATGAGGTCATTATATTTACACTCCCTCCCAATACCACTCATATTACACAGCCATTGGATAAGGGTGTCTTTGGCCCCTTTAAAGCACACTGGAAACAGGTGTGCCACGACTATCTTCTCTCTCACCCAGGGCACGTTATTAATCCGTATAACTTTGTTCAACTGTTTTCAAAGGCTTGGATAGAGTCAATGACAGCTGCAAATATTGCAGCTGGGTTTGAGGTCACCGGGATATACCCTTTAAACCGCCAAGCTGTTCATCTACCTAGCGACTCACATACTCCTGAAGAAAGAGTTGTTCCTCATGATACATACACGCCATTCAAGCGCTATGCTGAGTCAGATCATGTAATGTTTTCATCAACTGATTTACATGCATCTCCGACACTTGCTATCCCGCAACGTCCTAATTCGCTACGGACCATAGCAACTGTGCCTTCACCAAAATTGAAAACTGTTCCATTGAGCGATATCACCAATAGAGTTACTTCAAGTCATGCTTCTGTTGGAGTGAAGAGCAATGAGAGTGAAAAAACACCTGGCAGAAAAAAGGAAGCATCATTGGGAGGAAAAAAATGTATGTCAATTGCTATCTACATGTATTTACATACACTGTTAACTACATGTCACAGTTTCATACAGGATTTTATGTTAGGGGGGGGAAAGCATCTTAGTTAATGAGTGGTTATACAGTATATATACCATTTAGGGTGATGATGTTTATTATGCATATAATTAAAGTCCAAAAGGCTTGGAGGGGGGGGGGGGGAGAACTCAGGCTAGGGGTATGAAACCCTGCATGTATGTGTCCACATACAGCACTCAAGTTAGCCCAGGTGCAGTGCTTTGTGTGTGAGAGCAGTGGCATAGTGACACTAAGGCCATGTGGTCATTCGATACTTTGTGGGACTTGTGCAAAGGTCGTAAAGAAGTGTCCTGGTTGCAAGGTACATTACATGTGTAATTAATTTTTGTGTTCTATTATACCATTCTAATCATTCATACTATAGAAACAAGTGAAGAGTTTTGCAACTCAATGCTTAATGTGTGACAACTCAAAACCAGGATGTGTTTTCCCAATTAAACCTTGCGGCCATTCCTTTTGTCGAGGTGCATTATATACATGTAGATTTCAGTCATATATACAACACTGGACACATTTTTGCCTTCATAATACATGTACATTTAGAATGTTCTAAGCGGATGAAGAAATGCTTTGAGTGCAAAGTTCCAGTTGAATCAAAAGGTATTAGGCAACGTGTACTGATGTTCGATGTTCATACACTGAACCGTCACTTATTATGATCCATTGTCTACAGAATTGGAAGTGCCCAGATCTCATGCACCAGACCCATCAGAAATGGCAGCTCTAGGAGGTTTTTCTGACCTGGATTCAGGTAGACTGATTGTGCCCTTCTTTACAGTGTTCATGTACAATGTACATGCACACTTCCTGTATGTATAGAAACCATGACAAGTGATGTCAAGAGTGCCTCCAATCCCACAAAGCCCCTGCAAAGGCATGGCAGAGCTCAGAAAGGCTCGATTGACCTGGTTACAGGTATATACATGTAGATGGACTATTGACTGACCTCCTATGTACATGTACATGTACACTAACCTTGTGTGTATAGAGTCTGAGACAAGTGATTTTGAGTGTACCTCCAATCTCACAAAGCCCCTACGAAGGTGTGGCAGAGGATCGATTGACCTGGTAGCAGGTAGATGACTGCAGAGGTTGTCTGTACATGGATACATTGTACTTACCTTGTGTGTATAGTGGCTGAGACAAGTAATGTCGAGAGTGCCTCCAATCCCACAAAGCCCCTACGAAGGCGTGGCAGAGCTCAGAAAGGGTTGACCGAACTGGTTACAGGTACGCAATGTACATGTAGATTGTTTATTGATTGAGCTCCTACATTTACATTGTATGTACATGCACACTAACCTTGCGTGTACAGAGTCTGAGACTAGTGATGTTGAGAGTGCCTCCAATCCCACAAAGCCCCTACGAAGGCGTGGCAGAGCTCAGAAAGGGTCGTCTGACGTGGTTGCAGGTACAATGTGTATTGATTGTACTCTTCTCTACATGTACACTAACCTTGCGTGTATAGAGTCTGAGACAAGTGATGTCGAGAGTGCCTCCAATCCCACAAAGCCCCTACGAAGGTGTGGCAGAGCTCAGAAAGGGTCGTCTGACCTGATCACAGGTACAATGTGTATTGATTGTACTCTTCTCTACATGTACACTAACCTTGCGTGTACAGAGTCTGAGACTAGTGATGTTGAGAGTGCCTCCAATCCCACAAAGCCCCTACGAAGGCGTGGCAGAGCTCAGAAAGGGTCGTCTGACGTGGTTGCAGGTACAATGTGTATTGATTGTACTCTTCTCTACATGTACACTAACCTTGCGTGTATAGAGTCTGAGACAAGTGATGTCGAGAGTGCCTCCAATCCCACAAAGCCCCTACGAAGGTGTGGCAGAGCTCAGAAAGGGTCGTCTGACCTGATCACAGGTACAATGTGTATTGATTGTACTCTTCTCTACATGTACACTAACCTTGCGTGTATAGAGTCTGAGACTAGTGATGTCGAGAGTGCCTCCAATCCCACAAAGCCCCTACGAAGGCGTGGCAGAGCTCAGAAAGGGTCGTCTGACCTGATCACAGGTACAATGTGTATTGATTGTACTCTTCTCTACATGTACACTAACCTTGCGTGTATAGAGTCTGAGACAAGTAATGTCGAGAGTGCCTCCAATCCCACAAAGTCCCTACGAAGGTGTGGCAGAGCTCAGAAAGGGTCGTCTGACCTGATCACAGGTACAATGTGTATTGATTGTACTCTTCTCTACATGTACACTAACCTTGCGTGTATAGAGTCTGAGACAAGTAATGTCGAGAGTGCCTCCAATCCCACAAAGCCCCTACGAAGGTGTGGCAGAGCTCAGAAAGGGTCGTCTGATATGGTTGCAGGTAGATTACTGATTGTGCCCCTCTGTACATGCCTGTTGCATTGCTTTGTCTTTCTGTTGTGCTGTGTTGCCTTGCCTTGTCTTTCTATGGAGTGATTAAAGTCACGTATATATATTATATACTGTATACTGTAGATACAAAGACATCCTCCATCAATGGCCACGAGAGTATTCACCAACCTGTGAATTTTCAGGGACATAAAAGTAAATGTACATGTACTATACATATGTAATCACACGAATGTATGTACAAGTACGGTGTACATGCACATGTATATTTGGATGCACATATGCACTAATACAAAATAGTTGTATGACTGCTGGAGATGCATAGTTGGAGGCTGCTTTCCGTTGGTCTTACGTACAGCTATAACCACCCTTCTTGTAGCTACATGTGTATATACAATATTTGCTTATCAAAATTTAGTTGCGATGCACTGAGGTTGCATGAAAACATGTACATGTACATGACAGTATTGCAGTACACATAGTCCCGGGCATAATTTGTGGGGTTTACAGTAGTTCTTATATATACAGTTCATGTACATGTACATACTTATACATGTACTTACACTAATGTATTATGCAAGTCTTTTTTCTATGTAGATTATCTTGAATGGGTCCACAATCTGCAGTTGTCAATGGCTGAAAAGGAAGTAATAACCAGTGGAGGGCTTCTAACTGCTAATCACATCTCAGCTGCTAATATGCTACTCAAAACACAATTTCCTCTTCAGAATGGCCTCAAAGATACCCACTATTTGGCTGCTAAAAACCAATGGGACTCTAATCCTCAAGATTTTGTTCAAATAATTTTCATTACGCCAGGACACTGGGCCTGTTTATCCAACAAGTTTAGTACCGGAAACAGTGTTGATCTGTATGACTCAATGTACACCATGCCATGTAAGACGGGCACTATCCTTAAACAAGCTTGTTGTATCATGAGATCAGTAAGCAATGGGCAGTCTAGTATCACTATTAATGTGATTAGAGTTACCCCACAAGTTGGAGGTGCTGATTGTGGCCTTTTCGCCATTTCTATGGCACATGATTTGTGTTCAGGTGTCGATCCTTTCAGTCAAAGGGCAGTTCAAGATCAAATGAGACCACATCTTTTACAGTGTTTCGAAAAACTGGAAATCTCACCCTTTCCAAATGTTCCAAGAAAAGGATTACACGCTATGAATCGGGTGATAAAATCGGTTTCTTTTAAGATTTACTGTGTGTGTCGAGGTCCATCCAGCCGTCCAATGGCCAGCTGTGACATTTGTTTGGAATGGTTCCATCCTAGTTGTGTGACTATCCCAGAAGAAGTGTTTATAAATGAGGATATTGAATGGATATGCCCAAGTTGTGAGTCTACATTTGTACATGTTTTCTTTAGTGCATATAATTTACATCTATATGCATGTCTGTCTGGTATTGAATTTCAGGCATGACACAAAAAGGACCTGTACTGTGCACAGGTAATTTGCAATACATATACATGTATGTACGTGTACATGTACTATATGTTTAGTTTCTGTGATCCTTATGCATGTACACAGAGAGAGAGTCATCTATTCATTCTGAGACAAGTAATGTCGAGAGTGCCTCCAATCCCACAAAGCCCCTACGAAGGTGTGGCAGAGCTCAGAAAGGGTCGTCTGACGTGGTCGCAGGTACAATGTGTATTGATTGCACTCTTCTCTACATGTACACTAACCTTGCGTGTATAGAGTCTGAGACAAGTAATGTCGAGAGTGCCTCCAATCCCACAAAGCCCCTACGAAGGTGTGGCAGAGCTCAGAAAGGGTCGTCTGATGTGGTCGCAGGTACAATGTGTATTGATTGTACTCTTCTCTACATGTACACTAACCTTGCGTGTATAGAGTCTGAGACAAGTAATGTCGAGAGTGCCTCCAATCCCACAAAGCCCCTACGAAGGTGTGGCAGAGCTCAGAAAGGGTCGTCTGACGTGGTCGCAGGTACAATGTGTACTGATTGTACTCTTCTCTACATGTACACTAACCTTGCGTGTATAGAGTCTGAGACAAGTAATGTCGAGAGTGCCTCCAATCCCACAAAGCCCCTACGAAGGTGTGGCAGAGCTCAGAAAGGGTCGTCTGACGTGGTCGCAGGTACAATGTGTATTGATTGTACTCTTCTCTACATGTACACTAACCTTGCGTGTATAGAGTCTGAGACAAGTAATGTCGAGAGTGCCTCCAATCCCACAAAGCCCCTACGAAGGTGTGGCAGAGCTCAGAAAGGGTCATCTGACGTGGTCGCAGGTACAATGTGTATTGATTGTACTCTTCTCTACATGTACACTAACCTTGCGTGTATAGAGTCTGAGACAAGTAATGTCGAGAGTGCCTCCAATCCCACAAAGCCCCTACGAAGGTGTGGCAGAGCTCAGAAAGGGTCGTCTGACGTGGTCGCAGGTACAATGTGTATTGATTGTACTCTTCTCTACATGTACACTAACCTTGCGTGTATAGAGTCTGAGACAAGTAATGTCAAGAGTGCCTCCAATCCCACAAAATCCCTACGAAGGTGTGGCAGAGCTCAGAAAGGGTCGTCTGACGTGGTTGCAGGTAAAATATTCTATATATGTATGTATTGATTGTACTCTGTACACTATCCTTGTGTGTGTAGTGTCTGAGACAAGTGATGCCGTGAGTGCCTCCAATCCCCTACGAAGGTGTGGCAGAGCTCAGGGAAGATCGTCTCGCAAGGTTGCAGGTAGATTGATTGTTTATTATTGTACTCCTCTGTACATGCACTCTAACCTTGTGTGTATAGAGTCTGTGACAAGTGGCACCAAGTGTGTAAAGAAGATGAAGCGTTATCCTAGTGAGTCCACATACTTGCCATTTATAACATGTGGTTAATGTAGCTTGTCTACATTCTATAGGGTCGTGCTATCAGTAGTAACAAGAATATCCTGTTAATGTATTATACTGCTAGTTTTGTGTTTTTATTGTTGTTCTGTGTTTGCTTCGTTGTTCGAACTAAAATTTAGCAATATTTTGGCGCTGCGCACGAAGTGGGCGTGGTAAGGTTCCTCTGCTCCACCCTGGGGTGCTCTTTATATAGAGTTGCATGGCACTGGCTGGCTGTTTGTGTGGATGTCGAGGGTGCCTCCAATTCCACAAAGCCCCTGCGAAGGCGTGGCAGAGCTCAGAGAAGATGGTCTTGCAGTTGCAAGGTTGCAGGTAGATCGATTGTTTATTGATCGTAATCCTATGTACATGCACTCTAACCTTGCGTGTGTGGAGTCTGTGACAAGTGGCGCCATGCAAGAAGAAGACGAAGCGCTATCCTGAGTCCGAGTGAGTCCACATACTTAGCCATTTATAACATGTGTGGTTTAATGTAGCTTATCTACATTCTATAGGGTCCTACTGTCAGTAGTAACAAGAACATCCTGTAAACATATATTATAATTGTGTGCATTACATAATATTTATTTGGATACGACTGAATGGTGGTTTTGTTGCTGCGTTTCGAACTTTGCTGACTCAGCACTTTTGCATTTCGTTCTAACTGGGCGTGGCAAAGTTCTCTTTCACTGGCGTTGCTCCACCCTGGAGTGCTCTCTATATAGAGTTGGTATTGCACGGTTTAGCTGGCTCCAAGTTTGTAGTTCGTGCAAAGGCGGTAATAGATCACTTTTGGCGAAGATCGAATTATTCGCCAGTTTTTTTCAAGCGCTTACCGTTTTGACTAAAAGTAAGTTGGAGAATTGGAGTTGTCGCTAGCAAGTACTTCTTTTGGTCATCTGTTAGCGTGTGTAGTTGGTTTGCATCAATCGTGTTTGGTACTTGCAATATCTCCTCTTGTATGTGGCGAAATTCGATGCATGGCGAAGTTAGGAAACTTACTCTAGCGTGCCGTTTCTCCAGCAGACGGTATATAAGCATAGATACTATATGGCATCTATGATATAAGCTTACCGAGGTGTGTAGAGGCAGAGCCAACACACTGTACGCGTGTGCAGTGTTCTGACGGTGAGAGTAGCACAAGAATCGTCAACACATCTCTGTTTTGCTTATGTAGTACTAAGTGCTAGTTGCTATACAAATCGTCAACACGTTCTCTATCAGCCAGTTCACTCCGTGCCTAGTTGCTACGCGCTAGTTGCTAAGCTTTTGCGCATGCGCGGCTGGTGTAAATGACGTCATTAATGAGTCTTGTCTCATGACGTAATCGTTTGATTGTATGACGCAAGCTAACTTTATACGTAAAACGTATGTACTATGCACGTACTTTCAAAATGAATGACGTAATGGCTATATATATATGTACATGTATTGCATTGAGAGGAGTGTTAACATCATTATTACAAGAATCACAAGGGTTAATAATATATGCTTTTGTCATGTTGCTATTAGCGATGATATCTCTACACATGCTAACTTTTAGGTTGATGGTTACCATGGTTGCTGAGTTTTGCTCATTAGTTATCCTCATTCATAATACATTGCTGGGAGAGATAACGATCAGTAGTACATGAACTACAAGGGTTAACAATATTATATGTCTATTCCCCAGTACGTAATGATATATTTCTACATGCAAAGATTCAAGTTTATTGATTTTATGGTTATTGAGTTACGGTGATTCAAGAAGAAGAAGAAGATGATGAAAACATGGACAAAATGTGTAAATCATTTTTTCCGATATTATGTACATATTACATCACAACACAACCAATTTTTGTATACTGGTTATTTTTCACACTTTCTTCACCTTGACATTATTAAAAGTAAAATCAACTTCAAATTGAAAGTGAAATGAACAAAATCCTTATATATGGTTTCAATGGGGATAGACCATAGCAATCCCTATATACACAGTACTACCGTACTGTGTGATACACTCTTGAGGGTACCTATCACAGGTGATATTGTACCCTGAAGGTACTGTAATGGCGTGGTGATATGGTACTCTAAATCACGGTGATGGTGTGGTGATATGGTACTCTAAATCACAGTGATGGCGTGGTGATCTGGTACTCTAAATCATGGTGATGGTGTGGTGATATGGTACTCTAAATCACGGTGATGGTGTGGTGATATGGTACTCTAAATCATGGTGATGGTGTGGTGATATGGTACTCTAAATCACGGTGATGGTGTGGTGATATGGTACTCTAAATCATGGTGATGGTGTGGTGATATGGTACTCTAAATCACGGTGATGGTGTGGTGATATGGTACTCTAAATCACAGTGATGGTGTGGTGATATGGTACTCTAAATCACAGTGATGGCGTGGTGATATGGTACTCTAAATCACGGTGATGGTGTGGTGATATGGTACTCTAAATCACAGTGATGGCGTGGTGATATGGTACTCTAAATCACGGTGATGGTGTGGTGATATATATGGTACTCTAAATCACGGTGATGGCGTGGTGATATTGTACTCTAAATCACGGTGATGGTATGGTGATATGATACTCTAAATCACAGTGATGGTGTGGTGATATGGTACTCTAAATCACAGTGATGGCGTGGTGATATGGTACTCTAACTAAATCACGGTGATGGTGTGGTGATATGGTACTCTAAATCACGTGATGGTGTGGTGATATGGTACTCTAAATCACAGTGATGGTGTGGTGATATGGTACTCTAAATCACGTGATGGTGTGGTGATATGGTACTCTAAATCACAGTGATGGCGTGGTGATATGGTACTCTAAATCACAGTGATGGCGTGGTGATATTGTACTCTAAATCACAGTGATGGCGTGGTGATATGGTACTCTAAATCACAGTGATGGCGTGGTGATATGGTACTCTAAATCACAGTGATGGTGTGGTGATATGGTACTCTAAATCACAGTGATGGTGTGGTGATATGGTACTCTAAATCACAGTGATGGTGTAGTGATATGGTACTTTGACTGAGTCAAAGTACACTATAGTATAGTGTATTTTGACTGAGTCAAAGTACACTATAGTATAGTGTATTTTGACTGAGTCAAAATACACTATAGTATAGTGTACTTTGACTCAGTCAAAATTGTTTTTCTATACGAACTTGTTACTAAACATAGACTAAACCTATGGACCTGAATCTGGACTAGCATATGTAGCAAGGACATGTTCAAATTTAACTCTCTGAGACTTTTGTGTGAGTTTGAGAATCATAACTTTCCACTGAAGGACACTGGCTGTATATATGTTTGCGTGCCCTACTGTTTTTAATTCACAGCTGTATCGAGGCATAGCTCCAACATGTCCTTTCAAAAAACACTTGTACTCTGCATCACAAGAAGTTTGGCATAAAATTATAACTCCCTCCCTGAACACTTTAGAGTAGCTGCCTCCAACCCTGTGTAAGCAGCCTTGTATTGAGGCTGCAGGCTGTGTAGGGAGGTTAACAAATAAATCAGTAGTTAGGTTGCTAGATCTATATAGCACAGCAGGCCAGAAGATCACAAATCTCCACAGTAAAACATGTAGACAGATACATATGCAGAGCTAAATTACCTTTCATGGGAGTCGTAGAAAGTCGAGCTGTCAGTCCGATCGTCACCGCTCTACAGTACAGTAACGATAAAGCGCGCGCGAGCGCAAATTAAATCTCCACTTCCCACGGGTGGGTACGTATATTATACCCGTGGGAACGTATATTATATATATAATATACGTAGCCACCCGTGGGAAGTGGAGATTTAATTTGCGCGCGCGTTATAGCTTGTCGTTACTGTAGAATGGACGTATACGGACTTTTATCGGAAAAGGTATTATTATATATACGTGTCTTCAATTAATTAACAACTTTTACTTCCGGTTCTTCTACAGGCTATTTTTCGAGAAGTGAGCTGCCTGATACGCGAAACTAGCCAGCGATTTTATAGCCCTATCTATCTGCTCTCATCATACAACGTCATAAGTTTAGACGTTTTACCCCTTGGACAGGAGAGACTGCTACACGCACTCTTCAATCGCTACTCGTCTGATCCAGGTAGCGCCACGACAGGGCATTTTTTGGCCCAATACTGAGCGCCATGAAATTTATGCTATTGTGTAGAGCAGGAATTGGGCTACAATATATGTGAATTTCCTTTTTGCTGCAGTTTCTTTTACAGTGTTGGTGTGCGGACATAAAGATTGATGAAGATATGGTATACGCATGACACGAATATACACTGAATAAGTATGCATAGTGTATAAAATGTGCCTCAAGCTGTGGAACAGTCACCAGAAGAACAGCCCCAAGTGCATTTGCACAGAAAGAGTTTGAAGTAGCCAGTCCCATACTCCACCAGTGCCAGTTTGAAGTTGCCAATATGCATATTCTCAATCTGACAATTCATGTCATGCGTACACCAAAGCAATACACACAGGTGGTGCTCAGGTGTAGTCCTTATCCAGGTCTTCTTCCTCCTCTAGATCTAGACTCTTCTTTTCATCATGTTCTGAATCAAAGACACATCACCCCCCTCCGCCACTATGCACACATGCCTCTTCATATATGCATCTCTGCATGAGCAAACTATCATGCAGCAGTTCCTCCTCCGTAACTTCAACCAGCTCTATGGGGGTTTCCTGCTGTGTAAGGCACTTGCTACAGCAATGACGTAGTTCTTATACCTGCCAGCAGGGCCACACCTTGCTTCCTTTATCACACAACTGCAAATGACATGTGGAGCATTCAGTAACAGTTCAGAGGGGTGGAGCATTTTCAGAAGAGGGGGGGGAGGGGGGGGGCAAGTTACGACAGGTGGTCTGGGGGTATTTTCCCCCAGAAAGGTGAATTCTAAGCTGATTTCTTGCCTTGCACTTTGTGCAAAAGCGGGGGGGGGGGGGGGGGGGGGGCTGGCAACTGCCTCCCTTCTCCTACCCCTCTGAACACGAGCAGTCACGGAACCACCACCTATTAGTTCTCACCCTAGCTTGCCATTTACACAGTAAGGAGGCTTCTGTTCTTTTGATTTCATGTTTTACCCACCTCTCCCTTGAACTTCCCATAGAAGTCCCTATGGATACGTTTGTATGCAAAGCTAGGCAGACTCGTGAGACAGTTTTAGCTTTGGATGTTAGAGCGTAAGAGCCTGTCAGAACACGATCGTAGAGCGCGAGTAACCTTAGCCTCGTACCCAGGCTCTTATTCGGGGGGAGGCTAACCTGCAGCTGCATGTTCTTTTATGCCTATGTTCATCTATTGAGAAGAGAAAACTATCTCTATAGCTAGACCACATAATGGAGCATATTGGCAAACCACCCACCCTCCTACTCATGGTACTACTCCCAATGCCTGCAGCTGCCCTAAGCACTGGTAGACATATTCAGAGAACATTATATATCCTATAGTGATGAGCTGTGGGGAAAATTCCAGCATAATTAACACTCAAATCTATATACATAAGCAGTTTTATACATCAAATACATACATGAAAATATAATGCAACTACAATAGAAGAGATCTATTACTACTGTATAAAGTTGGAGTATGTGTCAAAAGTGTCCAAGAACACCAAAACAGCTTCAAATATTGACAGATATTGTCCCTGTAAAGGAAGATGACAGGTTGTAAGTTCATCCATTTAGACTGCAGTGTTCGGAGTGGAGGTCATTGCTTATAAGGATCTTACCACAGTACGCACAGCTCCTGGTTTCTGAGCTCTCATGGCCTTCACTACCTGGAACACATCCACCACACCCTCTGTCTTACACCTCTCAATGGTGGTAGTGATGGCACAGAACACAGCTGAGCGACTCACTGTATCCCTACATGTATGTATTATAGTGCTCTCTGTATAATTCACCTACATACAGGAGGAAGGTAGCTTTACTATATACCTGCCATGGACTACAATGGTGTTGTTGCCAGTCTTTCTCTGAACTTTGGCAATGTTATCAATCATAGTAATCACATTCTTCATGTCAGGAAACTGATCCCCAGCAGTCCAATTGGTAATGTGGAATTGGCTCACCTGATGAGCCTTATCAAACTGGGGAATACAAGTTGACTACTTTAACTATAAGAACAGTTTCTCAGTGTTTATGCTTCAAAATGGTTTCAGTTTCACGTAACTGAGATCTGAGATAGACTATTAGCATAGTTACTGCAGGATTTTTTAACAGTTTAACCTTGTTAGCATATAGTTGAACATGCAACTACTGACTGTACTGCAGAATATTTTAACATTCCGATGTTTCCAAACATGCAACTGTGGTTACCTATGCCAATGATTTTGAATAACAGTTTCTGTTGCCACCAACAAAGTGTATGTGTACTTGTATGTATACAACATGCCTTCGCTTGTTGAATACTGAATGTCCTCATCACATATGCAGAGGATATCTCTTCACTCATCAGCTCAACTCTGAACTCTCCATAGCTCTGGAATGTTTGCCCAGGCCAGTACTGGTAGCACACCTCCTGAGGGACAAACCAGTCATGTCTTCATGATACCTGATTGGTACAATTGAGTTACCTCTTCTTGCTCGACTAAATCAGAGAGCATGACAATCACACTACACTTTCTGCTACACACCATCTTCCAGAAATCTCTACTGGTTGACTGCATGGGGCCCTGGGTGATGATGAATGCTCTCTGCTGCTTGTAGCCCTGTATATACAAACAAGAAAATATTAATCCTCTTGTTCAAAACACAAGCAATTTTCAAACAAGAAAATACTAATTTCTATACAACTCTCAATGGCTAGTTTACATGGATATTGGTAGCATTAATATAATCCGGATTTTCTCCTTTCAGAACAACTCGCCATTTGTCAACTGAAAAATTAATAAAGTAAGAGTATCTTTATGCATACACTTGTGCTACAATTTAGTATGTACCTGGTAGGAATTCAGTTGATCGATTTTTTTGAAGGTTTTGATGAGCAGCAAACGCTTTAGCATCCTCTGGATTTGTAGTCACTTGGTCTAATATCTACACCAAGAGAATGACAGCAAAGTTTGCATGTACAGTGGAACCACTCCAACATCCTGAAATTAGATACATTCCCTTTCCTGAAGGCTATGTTTATGCACTTTTTCTACCAGAACACCTATCCCAAGTTATTGTGCTTTGTAACTACATTCTCTCTAACACTCTTACAGAAAACTGCCAGTCAAATCCTGTTGTTCCTGACTCATTTTTCTTTCTCATATCTCTCATTCTCTTCCTCAGATTTCCTGCCTCAATTTGAGTGTCTCCACACATTGTTGACTCCAAGATAGCATCGTGAATGAAAATATATTGTTCCTATGGGGGAAATTCAAAAACAATTTATTGAGTATTTATGTGAGTAGGGGACAGACACTATTGTATTAATTATGGTGAATCACAGAGCAGATATAAAACTTGGTAGTTGCTTTGACATCAGTTGCATTATATTCTGCATGTATGTGCTATTTAGATGTGTATTAGATATAATGGTGATTAACCGCATGCATACCCAAATATGATAAAAGAATTACATGCCTGAGTACACCATTTATATATGTCCTATCAGTTAACAGGTTGTGATGGCTACACTGAATTCATTTCATAGACGATTTGAAATGATGAGCAAAACACATTGTAATAATTCCTTAGAGGAAATCCTACACAATCTATTATTCAGACACTTGTATCTAGTGCCAGAACAATAATTTGTCTTTGCTATGAAACATGCAACTGAGGTAACCATTTTAAAATATTTTTTGAAGGACAAGTGAATCTTTCATACCACATTTTGCACCATCTGAGTTCTCTGTTGTCTCAACTGTTGGATGACTGCTGGTATGTCCACTATACCTTCCTTCTCAATCTGCTCCATGACCACATCAATAGTGATGAATGTCCCAGTTCGACCAACACCAGCACTGGGAAAGATGAACAAAGATTAGTATCAAGACTCTAAGATTTCACTGCAAAAAAGAGGTGGTTGTTTTAACCAGTGTGTGTGTGGTCACCTCAGTTTCAATACATGACTATATAAACCTGTTGTCTTAATTGATGGTATTCAAAAGATATGTAGAATGTAATTATTATGATTTTCTCTGTGAGATAAGGTATTTCAAATATCATTGTCACTTGAGATACACAGACATTATTCCTTATGGATATCCTATGCCTCTTGGAAGGTTGTAGTTACAAAAATAGCTGTTTCAACTGAGGTAACCATGCACACCAAATGGTTAATTTTTGCAGTGTATATCCTTATAGCATGTTGTTCTAACTAGGAAGCTCATGTGTCACAGTGTACATGTGTCACAGTGCTCAGTCTCACCTGCAGTGCACTAGTAAGGGGCCTTTGGATGGTTTGTGTTCCCTCATTACCCTTCTGTGAAATGCAAGGATGGAGGTGGCATAGTCAGGCACACCATGGTCTGGCCATGCTGTGTAGTGAAAGTGGGTCACTTTCCTGGACTGTCCAGACAACTGGAAATGAAATAGTGAGAGTTTTTGGTGTATAAAAGTCACAAGCTTTTGCACTTTCTATGCATACTGGAGCCACACTTTGTAGAGATGTGGTCATCTTATGGACTTTCCAGGCAGATAGAAATGAATCCATCAAGAGTACATACATAACCCCCTGTTGCATACAAGTACTTTACAGAGTACATGTTTATGTTTGCACTAAAAGCCGTGCATAGACTGTTATGTATGTCCTCTCATAGACATGCAACAACCACCCTCTATATACATGTGCTGTTTACCTCCACACTAAGTGTTCCAATGGTGTAGTCAGCCAGGATTTGCTGGTTAGTGACAGTGATCTTAAAGGGCCCAAACTCCAGTGAGCCTGACAGAGGCCAGTACTGCTCACACTTCGTCTTCTTGCCCTCCACTACATTAGTGATCATCACAATAGAGGGCACTTTCTCCTGCCACACCATCCTCCAGAAATCAACTACAGTTCTTGGCACAGGGCCTACATATGTATCATAACATGTATATATATATATAACACTAATCTTTCAGTGGTGATATCCAATCTACTAAAACAATGTTGATTTACCTTGAGCTGCTATGAATTTCTTCAGCATTGAGTAACCCTGAGCAAAGAAAGGATAACTTTGCCATTGAGATTACATGTAAATATGATATACTCACATCCACATAGCTTGCATTGATGTAGTCATTGCTAAGGTCTTCCATTGGAGTCAAAATCACACGATTATCATCATCTGTATATTATGCACATGGGCAGATGCAGAGGAGTGTCATTAATAATCTTAACTTTAAAAGTGTGGGCACAATGCAGGTTGTCTGGTTGAAGCTAAACCAACTGCACTGGCAGCTAAGGCTCTGGCTTAGTACACTACTTCATAGTTGTGTCTACCCTCCCCCTTTTCTTCTCTGGATCTATCCCTAAGAGGTGTACTTACATGCAGAAATATTAGCAAAGCGATTCTTCTTCCTATTCAGTGGACTCCTAGCAATTTTAGTTGTCTTCCCTTCACCACATCTGAGTGACTGTGTAATACCAATTCATAATTAAATAGCTATATGTACATGACTATCATTTTACTTGAAACTCAGTTGAGAAAGGCTGGTTGTTGCTGCTGTGGTTGAGCTCTACATGGTTTCCAAACATTGCTACTGGTACACAGGTAGACACTAGTGGTTTCTCAGCAGGAGCAGGCTCAGTAACTGGAGCAGATTCTTCATTCCCTGTCTTGCTAGCTCCATTTTCATTTTCATGCACAGTATTTGAGGCACTGAAGGCATCCTTTACCTCTGATGACTGATTGTGATATGTTTCACTCTCTATCACCAGTGGAGGTTTGGCAGACATTCCACTCTCACACTGTAGCAACTTAGAGTGTGGATTATCACCTACCTCAGTTGCTTTATCACTCTTAATGACCATACCACAGCCTATTTAAACAAAGTATTTTTGCTCAGTTAACTATGTCATGTGGCATGTGACTTACGGATAATTTCCTCCAGAGGTGTATCATCAATGTCTTTGGAATGTAACACAGAATCTTGTTTGAATAAAATCCTGAAATGACTCGTTGGAAAGATGTTCTTCGGTTTTTCCCTGTCATTACAACACAAATTCAGATGTTTACACTACATACATGAACAGATGTGAGTTAATAACATACCTCCTCCACAGCCACACTCCAGCTAGGATGATGGCTGCTATAACCACAGCCACAACTAGAAATGATACAACCACACCAGCCACTATTCCACCAACACTGCTCCTCTCATCTTCCCTTTCATCTGTGATAGTGGTATTATTCCTTGTGTCAGTATTATTAATATGTAGGGCTGGATTGTGGAAGGACCAACAGTGAGTACACATTGAAAAGGTTGATAAGTGCTATACCTAATGTGTTAGCATTAGAACTATTTGTGAAAGGACCAATGCCAGCTGAGTTGACAGCAGCAACTCGGATATCATAGTGTGTCAGAGGCCTCAATCCAGTGATGCTGCCACTTGTCATCATATTTTGACTTCCAGCAATGCTTATATTCATTCTGAGACCCCCATTTTCATCAATTTCTTCATACTCAATCATGTAGCCAGTGATGTTTCCATTTTGATGGATGCATGGAACTGCCTTCCACTGGAGAGTGATGCTTGATGATGTAGCATTCAAGAATGTGAGATTAGTTGGAGCAGCAGATGGAGCTGGAGAAAAAATATTCTTGATATTGTCAATCCTAACTCACAATCTGCTTTAGCTTGAGGAAATATAATATGGTCATAAGCTACAGAGTTTATACAACTGTGTACTGATGATTGTGTACTCATGTGTTATCTTGAATTACCTGATTCATTGGTCATTGCAATGACAGAATCACTGATGTTTCCAATACTAACTGTTATGTTGTAACTACTGTATTCCTCCAATTCAGCAATGGTTACGTTTGAGATTGTAGTATTAAGAGATATAATATTTTTATTTACATTCTCTAATGAGCACAGGTTACTTCTCTTCCATCTGATTGTTGTGTTAGTGTTTCCATCAATGTCAGATTCAGACCATGTCAGTGTGATACTGTTAAGTGTTGTGGACAGCACTGAAACAACTGCATACATAATTATATGACATTTGCAAACATATACATGTGCACATATATGTAACTTACATGCTAATGTTGATGATATTATATTTCCATAAATGCCAGTGCCAGCACTATTTAATGCTGCCACTTCAATTTCATATTTGGTGGATGGTTGCAGTTCATTAATGAATACTGTTGTATTGTCTGCAGGAATGGTGATACTCTCATGTTCCTCCCCTTCTCTGCCTTGTTTGTGATATCTAATTGAGTATCCTGTTATATTTCCATTGTGATGGATACATGGTACTGGCTTCCACTGGACTGTCATACTGAATGTACTACTAATTACACTTATATCTTCAGGAGGAGCAGAGGGAGCTGAAAAGGAGGAACAATGCAATTATCAGTTTGTGTGAAAATGTCAGTTTTACCTGCTGCCAGAGTAGTTGCAATGCCTGGACTACTGGAATTACTACCTGCCACATTAGTTACAGTCACAGTAATATTGTAAATACTGCCTTCATCCAGCCCTGTTATCAGGTATTCCATCAATGATGATGGAGCATACATAGTATTGTCATCAGGACATGGATGTAACTTCCTCCAAGCTACAGTAATACTATAGTCATTCCCTGGTACAGTGGCAGTTATATCCAGTGATATTGTAGTGTTTGTTTCATTACTTACTGTGACCTTTACTTCACTGGGAGGTGGAACTATGGACAAGAAAGTAATTGTATCAGTATGAGTTACATGTATGCATATATAGCATACTACATGTAGCATATACCTAAGTAGATGGTGGTATTTTTTATTTCACTTTGAAAGTGTTCAGAGAGGCCAACAATGGATATAGTGTAATAATTTCCATTCTCTAGTCCAGTTAGAGTGGTTGAAGTAGTTGAAACATCACTTATATCAATATCTGTGGCATTGCTCAGGTTATAGGAGACTCTATATCCAACAGTGTTCCCTGGTGGAGATGGTGGATCCCAAGAGACCCTCACACTTGTGATATTGACTTGTGTAAGTGTAAGGTTTTCAGGTACTGATGCAACTACAGCACAACAGTTAATAACACCACTGTGACTCTATTAAACATTAACATGTTCACAATGCAGAAACATTATTGACCTGCATGTATCACAGAAGCTTACCTTGAACTGTAAGGCTCAATGAGTCCCATGATGGTTTATTATTAGACACATTACACTGGTAGAGTCCTCCCAGTTTCCCAGTCACAGTCAGTGTATGGGTATACTGTGCAGTTACTGCATCATCCAACACAGTCACCTTGACTCCTTCAGCTGCTTCAGAGTTCCTGGTCCAAGTGACTGTGGTGGCAGGTCCACCAGTAGATACACAGGTGAGAGTGAATGAAGTAGGGCTACTTGAAGTTTCAGTAAAATTTATTACACCTGACATAACAACATCACCTGTAATGATAGAAAAAATGCTAATCAATATTCACACACAAAACATGTCCAATTGTAAAAGTATTTTTCGTTAAATGTTATGGATGGCAGTGCCAAAAACTATAGAAACAAGGCAGACAAAGGCAAGGATATATGGCATGAGAAACAAGGTGCAGTATGAAGCAAAGGCAGAGAGTAGTGGCATTCAACAATAATAATATCCCTACTTCTTTTATACTTGGGTAATGCATGTTATTAATGTTGGATGCCATTATCATTTTTCTTTGCTTCATACTGTACCTTGTTTCTCATGCCATATCCTTGCCTTTATCTGCCTTGTTTCTTGGCACTGTTATCCCTACATTCTTTAAAATTTTAATGAAAATGCTTTTACTCTTGTTCCACTCCTTTCTCGTTGTATGCTCCTTGCAAGTGCTGGCATGCACAAGCCCCACCCTTTATGTTGCTCATTATCTTCTTCTTCTTTATAACCTCCACTAAAGGAGAGTAGCCCGATTAGTAATGGGCAGAGAGAAGATTATTGTGTGCTTGCCGTAGAATACTGAGGAATTCAACAATAAAAAGTTGCAGCGATTTGTCGTCGATCCATTCAGTTCCCAGAATGATGTTGAGAAAGTGTGCCGGATCAGACAGAAGTAATGAATCCCAATCCATGCTAGAGCTGGTTTGGAGAATGGAGTTTCTGGTGTCAGCTAGGGCATGGCAGTGAACAATAAATGGGCTGGATCCTCTGGTTCCAGGCCACATAACATGCACATCAGGTCGTTCACGATGTAGTTGGAGAGCATTCTCCTGCAGAAACAGCAGGCATCCACTTCAAGGCCATGACAACCAACAAGAAGCCTAATGTGGAAGTTGTTCCAGCATGTTATCCTCGGTAGGCCATGAGTCACCATCCAGTGAGGAATGGGTTTCCCCAAGCGAACCAAACAATCTGAGAGTGGAAGGTTGTCACAGGAGTCTAGTAAGAGGGAGTATTCTGTCGAGAACAAAAGTCTCTTCACATACCTCTTCCATGCTAGCCTGCTCCAGCCTCCGCTTAGAATATCAGTGAGAGAGGGAAGATTGAGAGCATGGACTAGCATTTGAATAGTTGAGAAAAAGCCCTTTGTCGGAGAATTAGCCCTTTGTCGGAGAATTAGCCAATCGCTTCTCAAAAATTCTCCAAGGCAGAGAATCAGAGGGTAGTAAAGAGAAAGAATGTGTGAAGACAAGCTGTCTTTGGTGAATGAAGGACAGAATACTGGGAACACCCATTAGAAACTGCAAAGCTCTACTGTGACAGCGTAGGGGCAACCCTTGAATGGTCCTCAAGATCTTCCGATGCACTCTCTCAAGCATGGCTATCTCAGAGCTCGTAGAGGACCACAATTCACATCCATATAACAGGATTGATATGCAAAAGGAGGAGTACAGTCTAAATGATGTGGAAGGATGTAAACAGCCAAACCTTGAGCCAACAGTATTTAATGCAAAAAAGCACTTCTGCCAGATGAACAGCGACAACTACATGTGCATACTAATGAGGAAATGGCATTCGACTATAATATTTTCTACTGCTACTCGTCAAGGAAAGGATCTATGAAGATTCTGTTGGTCAAAGGCACTGTGCACAGGAATAGAAGGAGGAGGAGGAGGAGGAGGAAGAGGAAGAAGAAAAAGAAGAAGAGGAAGAAGAAGAGGATGAAGAATAGGAAGAAGAAGATTGAGAAATCAGGGTTTTAGCAATTTTTGCATGTTATTTCATTGTAGCAGTGTATTTTACCATGTATAGAAACACTCGTACACCATGTTATGTGTCTGAAGGCTTATAAACCTAGTGTTCCTGAGTTCTGAGTCATTTCTTTTGTTAAGGCTGCGGCGCCATCCCTACATAGAGAGTCTACCGACTCTGATATTACACGTAGTGTAGATTGCTATGGTATATCCCACTGAAGTCATATATGAATATATCGGCGTCCGCGCGTGCGCGAATCCTTGAACGCGTGCGCGAATGCTGGAAAGGCACGTGCGATTGAACTCAAGGTTGGGTTAATGGCATATATAAACTACGCGCCCATGCGCATAGGCACGGAGGATCCATAGGCGCTTATGGAACTAGCCAAGGCGGGGGGGCCTCGGGGGGCGCAGCCCCCCCCACCCTAGGGGGGGTTTTGGGGGGGTACCCCCATCTAGGTAATTTGCCTCTTCGTGCCTTGGTTTGTGACGGGGCCATTACGGGCTGGCTAGGGTATGGCTAGTTACGCATGCGTGATTACGGATACAGTTTATATATGCCATCTACAGAGGTTTTCAGGTTGGTTGTCCAAATATATCACGCATGCGCACACCGACTGGCCTACGATCGAGCCATGTAGCAGCCAATAGCAAGTGTGCCACTCTTCACGACGTTCATATTTGAAAGAATCTCGGTCAAATATGAACGTAAAGAGTGGTGCACTTACTATTTGGGGCTACATGGCTCGTTCGTAGGCCAGTCGGTGTGCGCATGCGTGATATTTTTTAAACGCGGAATCGGACAACCAACCTGAAAACCTCTGTACCCAAATTAAACCAGTACGGCCACAGAGTAGGTGGTGCGCATGCGTTAGCGCGCGCGGGCGCTTAGCCACGCCCATTTTGCTTCAAAACTAAAAACTTCTCAATATAAGTATACAAATATCAAGAGTAAATATTAGAGAGGAAGAGAATGTCGAACACGCATTTGCACAACTACGAAAGTAACGTGACTTCCGCTTTATTAACGCACGTGATGTAATCGTTCCCAGGCTCTATATCCTCTCGGGCCTGGGAACGAGGTTAGATATACGTAGATATACTTGGTTACAGGCCTTCCCCGTAACCACACATGTACTTACCAACAGCATCAGATGATAATGCCAGTACCAGCACTTGCCAGCGATGCCTTGTCCTTCGGCTATGCGCTTTCACTCTTTCGCACAGCAATCTCGCAGCTACACATTACGTGCGCTTTAGCGAAAGTCACGTTACTTTCCGAGCAGTTAATACTAGGCCTTGTTTTAGTGATGTCTTAGCAGCTGATGACAAGATTTTCTTGCAGATACACGACGAGAGTTGGGTAGTCGAGTGAGTCTTCATCGACCTCTTGTCGCAAGATATGTGCGTATGCTCTCATTTGTTTACTCTCTGATGAACTCCCCCATAATATTGAGGGCGTTTGATCTCGAAAATGTCCCCAGGGGGTAGGTCAGGAAGCGCTATAGCTTTGACCGGAGCAGTACGCATGCTTGTACTCCCTCATGCAGTAACCGCTGGTGCTTCGCTGTACATCTAGATCTAGCAGGAATACCTGCATGATCGCGGGTAAGCGTAAGTAAGTAGGCTAGATCAAGATATTAGCATATTGGCTCTTTAGCTTGCGTTTCACGCCATAACTCTTGAACGGAGCGGTTTCAAAGAAAACCCCACAAATTTTTTGACCTCCGTTGCCCGCTGAGTACACGACAGTATTTTCAGGACGAACAGACGCTCCAGAAGTGAGATGTGACTTAACAGACAGACAGACGGACAGACAGACAGACAGACAGACAGACAGACAGACAGACAGACAGACACACACACACACACACACACACACACACACACACACACACACACACACACACACACACACACACACACACACACACACACACACACACACACACACACACACACACACACACACACACACGACCAAGTCCTCGCTGCGCATGCGCGCGCGCCGAGGGTTAATAATGTTTTTTGCTTCTATGAACATGAATATGCAACTATACCCAGAAATTGACTCTGATTAAAAAGGGCATACTTTGATATATGACAAAGGTGATTTTACTAGTTCAGTAAATAGAGTATCATACACAACAGTAGTACTGTGTATATAGGCATTCCTATGGTCTATCCCCATTGCTATATATTATTTATCCCCAGATTATAAAGGATTACACAATTTCACAACTCGATGAATTGCCATTAAATAAATGATATGTTATGCACGCCACATTAATGACATCACACATCTACGTTGACGCTGGCGCAAGTCAGTGTTAACTATGGTGTGTTAGCAGTCCTATATAGTAGTTGCAGTTACCAAAGTGCATGTAGCTGGCTACTAAGTAATTATAGCCTTAGCAACCTGCCACACATTACTAATCAATGTTTGGCATTATGGTGAGCAATTATAAGTGTAGAATACAGGGATTGCATAAAAAGGAACAGAGACAAGATTGGGACACAGATATGTCAATGTGCCTGTAATGGTGTATCATAGCACATCTGTGCCACAATCCTCTTAGCATGTAAGTGATACACCAATTTAGTTCCACAATACACTCATGCATATATACAATCATGTACCTCTTTCACTGGTGTATAGCCCCACATAGACCATTTCACCAAGAAATTGATGAATATCATCATGGACAGCATTAGTTGCAATAACACAACGATATATACCAGATGGTCCACTAGTATTGTTTTTACGGAGCAAGTGAACTACTTGAGCTTGACGATCCTCATAAAAATTCACAGGGTTTTCACCAGGGTATGGCAGTCTGCTGTCATTGTCAGGAGCAAACCAGTCTCCACGGTGTAGTCCTTGTTCTACCCGACAGCATGATTCCAATTCAGTATGACACTGTACACTATCATTATAGCTATTACGATTCTCCCCGACTAGACTGAGATCCACATAGGAATTGTTGGACAGAGTGTTTCCCATAAAGGCGACATGAGGGATGTTTCCGTTGGAGTGGGCTTCCATAAGAGGCGAGAGGAGACACAGCAGTAACAGAGGTGTGGATTTCATTGCAGTACAATACCTACACTGAGTAAAGCCAATCTTTCGTTAAAAAAATATTTCATACGCACTGAAACTAGGTGCCAACTTCGTTCACTCTACAACAGCTTGATTATTGGCCTCCTTCAGATAGCTGAAAGCAGAAAGGAAATTCCCTACTATTCTACACAACACTACGAAATACGTACTTATACACAGCAGAATAGTGTATAGATGGGATGCGGCCTGTCATGCAAAAAGTGGACCCAACAAAAATTGCCCCAGGCATTCAATATTGGCGAATCAAGTAAATTATGATATATACCCGGGGTACCATATCACCAGTGATTTGGTGCCCTCAGGAGTACTATATCATCAGATGTGTCATTCGCATCATGGGGATTTGGTACCCCATAAAATTTGGTACTCTGGGAGTACCTAATCACCATGTATGTCCTTCGCATCACAGTGATTTGGTACCCTTTATCTTGGAGATGGCTTATTGTGAATATTGGTTTCATGCATCATGTGAGACTATTCCTAAGGAGGCTTGGGTTGAAAAAAGCACACATGGCTTTGTTCATGATCAAGAAAGTTTTCACATAGTAACATTTCTTATACATCATATGGCTGATATACTCCAAACAATAAACTTATTTATCATATAGATAGATGCGAGATTTCAGGTTTGAATAGTAGAATGACACATTAAGATGTATTATGCTGGCAATCAAAATGCTATATGCTATTCAATTCAATGTTATGATAATATACTCTTGAGTATCACAGGTGACATTGTACCCTGAAGGTACTGTAATACCCTCAAATCATCATAAAGACATGGTACCCCAAATCACAGTGGCAGTGCTATGGTATCTACTCCTGGGGTAAACTTGGGGATATCGGTATCAATCTACTCCTGGAGGACAATCTGGAGATACACTTGGGGGTATCGATTTATCACAGGGGGACAACCTGGGTACACTTGGGTGAATTAAATCACCAGTGATATGGTACTCTAAATCACAGTGATGGCATGGTGATATGGTACTCTAAATCACGGTGATGGCGTGGTAATAAGGTACTCTAAATCATGGTGATGGCGTGGTGATATGGTACTCTAAATCACAGTAATGGTGTGGTTTTATTTTTTGACCTCCGTTCCCCAGTGAGTACGTGACAGTATTTTCAGGACGAACAGACGCTCCAGAGGTGAGATGTGACTTAACAGACAGACAGACAGACAGACAGACAGACAGACAGACACACACACGCACACACACAGACCCAACTACCGTAACCCTCCTGCGCATGTGCGCCGAGGGTTAATAACAACCTGTAGTACTTAAACAGCTACAATAATTTTGTATATAGTTGTGGCGGCAATAGTAATAGCTAAAAAATAAAATAGCTGCATTGATAGAAATATTGGTTCACTTTTAGTTGATTATTATGCTGATGTATGTCATCCCTCAGAAACAAATGGTATTTTCAGTTTACCATATTAGGCAAACAATTTTGCAAAATACACTGTACGAACTTGTTACTAAACATAGACTAAACCTATGGACCTGAATCTGGACTAACATATGTAGCAAGGACATGTTCAAATTTAACTCTCTGAGACTTTTGTGTGAGTTCGAGAATCTTGACTTCCCACTGAAGGACACTGGCTGTATATATGTTTGTATGCCCTACTGATTTTAATTCACAGCTGTATCGAGGCATAGCTCCAACACGCCCTTTCAAAAAACACTAGAACTCTGCATCACAAGCAGTTTTTAGAATAAAATTATAACTCCCTCCCTGAACACTTTAGAGTAGCTGTCTCCAACCCTGTGTAAGCAGCCTTGTATTGAGGCTGCAGGCTGTGTAGGAGGTTAACAAATAAATCAGTAGTTAGGTTGCTAGATCTATATAGCAGTGCCTGATATAGACTTCTAGCACAGCAGGCCAGAAGATCACAAATCTCCACAGTAAAACATGTAGACAGGTACACATTCAAAGCTAAATTACCTTTCATGGGAGATCGAGCTCTCGGTCCGATCGTACACTCTACAGTATAACGAGCGCATACTGCAGATTTCAGTTCTATTTGAACATTGCGTATTCCGTGAGTCCAGCGTGACTGTAGCGTAACTGTAGCAGTAGCAACGTTTTGTACAGGGATCTTCACGGAAACGTTTCTGGGCCTCAGTAGTACTGTTTCTGTGGAGTTCCGTGTGCAAGAATTTACTACCGCTACAGTCACGCAGCATTCACGGAATACGCAATATATGTTCAAACGGAAGTGAAATCTGCAGTACAATTATAACGCGCGCGCTAATTACTTCCGACATTGTAACATGAATATATATATGCCAAAAACCTACAAAAGTGGTCATAATGGTACACTTATTATATA
The DNA here is from genome assembly GCA_963970385.1 of Theonella swinhoei. Lineage (NCBI taxonomy): Eukaryota > Metazoa > Porifera > Demospongiae > Tetractinellida > Theonellidae > Theonella > Theonella swinhoei. The sequence continues at coordinate 1,500,842 of OZ019951.1, read as the reverse complement.
TACTATAGTGTAACGAGTGTACCACATGTCATTGAATAACAATGATCAAATTATTGCAAGTCTGGGAATGAAACAATGGAAGGACAGGTCAGCTCCCCCTCCTGCTGTAATACCCCATTCCTCAAATATGGGTGAAAGTACATTGTTTTGTAGTGGCCTGTATTTAAAAACTATATGAACAACTCCAGACAATGAATACACACACTATATAGGTTAGTTAATTGAAACAGGAGCTACAAGTGCATTTAGTGTTCACTAATTGCGATTGTACAACTAAAACACACAAGGATTGCATGTGTATTGTAAGTATATTTAGTGGAAGTTACTCTGAAATGTACTGAGTTCAATTCCAAGAGTGTGCACAAGAGTTTCAAGGAGGTTTACAAGAAGTGTCCCACTTTGGTACTCAGTACTTTACTGCTGTGCTGGAATTACATGACCATACATGCTTTAGCATAGATAAATGTTAGGTCACACAAGATAAAACAGAAGATGCATTAGAGAAGCTGTTACAAAAATCATAAGAATCTCAATATATACAGTAGAACAAAATGTAGTGAAAAACTAATGCATGATTTTCAATGGTTGGTGGGTCTCAAGTTTTTGTAGCACTCTTCACAGACCCGAACCTTTTTCATTATTCTTAATCTCTCAACTTCACTCTCGAATGCACTACACCTGTAGAGAATGTACACATACATTATTAGGATACCTCACATTCCCACCACCCTCCTTCTATACACCTCATTAGTCAGGGACCTGTGTAGCACTATACCTACATACATTACATGACAAATCTGATGCTGAGAAAGCCAACACAGCACAACAGAAAGATGCCCAAAAGTTTAAGAAAACTTGGCTACCTCTGGTCCATGAAACACATGCAAGTTGATTGTATCTGTTCAGATGTTCTTTCAATTTCTCTCTGTGTATATAGTTTCCTGACAGTTGGAGAAGGGGCTCATTTATACTGACCTGTAACAGAATATCTTGCCACAGTCTCTGCAGTGGTGTTTACGTTCTGTAAAGGAAAACTCCACACCACATTTCATACACTTGTCAACTGCCTCGTCCCTCAACCAGTGCTCCATAACACCTCCTGTACATACATTACAATACATCATCATGATGTCATACAAAATATTGATGTACCATAAACACACGTACTGACACTGTAGGTATATATCTTTGGAATGACAAAGTTCAATATGTTATCACAACACCATTGTTTGTACAGAAACTGATACATTTCTATGTAAATAGTACACAAAACATATGCACCTGAAAAGAACAGTGAACTGAAGTATATATGTACACAATGTATGTGTACATTACACAGCAGAAAACAATGCCTCTACATGTATATGTACGGAAATAAAGCAACTGTGCACATGCAAATAGTGAAAAGTATATATATACACTCTACAACTTTAGAACCCACACACTCCGCATATGTGTACTACATAGAACATACATACATGTACTCATGTGTAAAAATTTGTAGTACATATGTATATGATTCTGCACAAAAAGTAGGCTTTTAACCAACGGAAGTCCTCCTACTGAAATAACAATTTAGGAGCACACTATGTTTACTGTATAGCTATTTAGAAAACACTGACCGAGATTATCAGACACTGTCCAACTGAAAACACGTCCACGAGAGTCTCCTACAAACAGCCTCCGATGGTCCCTAAAAACACACAGAGGATTACTGACAGATGAACTATCAATACATTTATGTATGGCACACATCATGTCCCTTACATGTGTAAAATTACTGGTTACATGTATGTATGCCTACATTCACAGTTTCTTTTAGAGAAAAATAAAGCTGTACATACTCTCGGAGATTGGAAGTCCCCTTGGAATTGAAACAATCAACTTGAATGTGATTCATGAGTATACATGGCATGTACATGTACACATGTGTGATGGTGCATTGGGATGTAGATACACAGTACAGGTGCCTTCATTTGATGGATATATACTAGTGTGATTACTGTCTGCTTCCATTCCCTTCATTGTTCTCTTTTGAGTACACACACATTGTGTACAGTGTATACGAAAAAAAGAGTGTAGTGTACAGTAGTTTCACTACAGAGCAGTCGTCTCTCACCGAGATATGTGAATGCTAGTGACAGCTGCAGGAGTGTCATTGTCCTTGCGAGACACAGCTGTGTGCATGGTGAGCTGGTGAATCTCTGTCAACCTTCGAGTCCACTGTCCAGTTTTATCTCGCAACTCCTCCACTTTTTTGCGGGCATCAGCAATGTACTCGGCCAGGACTGGACTCATGGGAAGTGCCTCAGAGCCATTTTCTTCTCTACCCTCCTCTCCACACCCACCATTGTCACTACCACCTACACAAACACACACATACTTCCCATACTCTATTATTGTGAATACAGAGGTATTAGGAATATTGCCAACATGACGAGAAGGAATATTAAGTTCTTGTTAAGCACAGGGTATGTGCCAGTATGTACTAAGTTGTCTGTGTATGTGTACATGTATGTAGGCCTCCAAAACACATGCATGTGTACATGCTGTTTGTGCCAATCTAGTTTGTGTACATCTAGTCCCATACTACTGAATCATAGCAGAGTCCTTTTAGATAAATGTGGCTCTACAAATAAACAGGCTGCCTCACAATTCTACACATTCAATTTTGTCTTAAGGATGAGTTTACACTATACACAAGTAAGTATTGAGTTCTTAGGTCAATGTATACATACATGTACATATAGTAGTTACATGACCTTAGGGTGCATGATCAAATGCACCCCAATTAAAGCGATGTAACTATTATGTTTGCTGTTAGCCTCCTTCTCAATTGGCTTATCTTACAGTCAGCCACACCCATCCTGTAGCCCGCAATAAGCCTATAAAAACTTTGGTTGCTAGGTAGCAGCAAACAAATACCATGTATATACATGTACATGTAATTGAAGAACTTACCTATTTGGGTTTTAGGTGGTATGTCAATGGCCTATTTAAGTGCAACAGACGCAGTAGCAACCAGAAAATCCATCACTTCAGTTGCTTTCTTCATCACACTACTCTTCAAATTGTGTTCGTCAGGTTGTGATACACTCCGTTGTCTTAACAAAGATCCATCTGGCTCGGTAATCTCATCACCCTCCACTGAAGTGTGTGTCTCTCTCATGCTACTAGCTCTCTCCTTATTAGTTCCCTTCACTGCTAGAATACTCGATACTTCATCAATTGGTCTCTCACTTGATGTATCTTCAATTGGATCAGGAGAGCCATTAGTACCCTCTACAGTTATGTGTACAGGAGCTTGTGTTGTGTCATTACTGTCATGGTATACTGGATTGTCCTCCCCTTTGCCCTCCAGTGGAGTGGTAACAGGGGTGGTAGTGGGGGCTGGTGGGGTCAGTGGAGTGGTGGCAGGGGTGGTAGTGGGGGCTGGTGGGGTCGTGTATATATCTTCCTCACTGTCTGTGCTCATCTCCTCAGCCACTACTACAGTATACAGTCAAACATACATGTACAGGCCCATAATGTACACGTAAGTAGCCTGATCATGCCCAATAGGTATGTATATGAGATAAAGGGCAAAACCTGAGGGCAAGGGCTTATCTAGTATACATACTGTAACTTTATATGGGCATAGTGTATGTTATTATGGTGACTATGTACACTGATAGGTGCATGGTTTCACTAAACACAGCAGCTAGCAGGCTATACAGTGAGTAGAGATCTGCCTACACAAGGTGACACATACTATGCACCCGTTGACATTGATACATGTAGGTCACATGACTGGTACAGTTGACTCACCCGTTGGATCTTGTAGCAATGGTTCACCTTCGGTCTCTGTCACCTCCACCTTCTTCTCAGGCCCTTTAATTTAGAGGAGAAACCATTACATTATGCACCATAAATGCATTCACATGTGTGTGTTTAGTCCTTATACATGCAATATGCACCCACATGGAGAGTATCTTCCTAAATGCACAGGTGGGAGGGTGTGACTAGTTACTTCATGTATACGTACCTTTTTTCTTGACGGGGGATTGGAGGATTTCTCCCATCCTCACATACTCCAATACCCACATCTGTGGAATGGCACACATGAAATGTTGTGGATTCTTACATAATTGGGTGAGTGGGAGGGAGACCACCCAGATGAACAGCTGGAAATATTCTATATTGTCTGTCGGGGTATCAACATTTTGTGCACGTGCACAATGCTCATTTTTCAGCTGTACAACTACATGTAGGTGGATTTGCTTGCATTAAGTACATACATGTACATGTATATGTAGTCCATGTAACACTGTACGTACCCTCACAATACCATCAGATGACCCAGTGATGATGACATTGTCCTGGTCCCAATCAAACATCTATAGGAATGAATGGTGGACGCATGTCACATACGTATTCCGTGTACAGCTATACATGTATGTACACGTACATGAACAATCACTCCAAGAGATGCTGAAAAAGGCAAGGCAACAACAACAACACAACAGAAATGCAAAGCCACACAACACAACTCGCCCGAAACAGTCATTTTTCAAAGAAATATTGACTGCCTCGGGTGGGACTTGAACCCACGACCATCAGCTTTACATGCATATGTATGTGTGCATGAACACATGTGGGCAAAACGTACAAGTACATATTGTAAATCTGTAATCCAGACATGGATCAAAAGAAAGTGTCATAGCTCAAATACCATCCAATGCACCTAATGTCTTTAAAAACAGCCATGGGTAAGTTGACTGAGTCCCTGAGTCCAAGTATTAATTCATGCACATACATGTATGCTGATTATGGTTGAAACAATTATGGCATACGATACCTCTGACACAGCACAACACATCAGTTTGAAGTTGCCAGTGATGAGAATATTAGCAGTGGCCAACAGTGTACCATTCACTGTCCACAGACATATCTGATTCTTTGTACATGACACAATGCTCCCCTGTAGGACAGAGATGTATGTACATGGACAACCATTCTAATGCATGAGAGAAAAGACAAGGCAACGACACAACGGAAAGACAAACAACACAACACAACTCGCCCAAAACAGTCATTTTTCAAAGAAAAATTGGTCACCTCGAGTGGGATTTGAACCCACGACACACATTCTAGGCGACGAGTTAATATGAACAGAAAATAAAGTGTCCTGATTTATACAACAGTGGAATTAAAAGTGCAGCAATGTTTTAAGACGTACAGTGAAAGTGACCTGTTTGTCACCATTGGAGATGTTTCTTTACCTTCCACGTTATATACAACACTTTCTCTAAAAACACAGCATACAGTCTAGAGAAGGCGTATATGGTGTGTATATATATACATGTATGTGTACCTACGGAACACCACATCCATAGTGAAGTGTTTTTATATTGTGTTGTAACATCTTACATTAGATTGGTTGATAACTGCCATGGTAACGGTCCCGGTGTGCTCTCGCAGCTGCCTCACAAATACCATCTTATTAGTGTCCCAAATGATGCACGTCTGGTCCTAAAAAGGAAAAGATGAGAGTTACATTGTAATTGGAAGATATTTGTGATAATTGCCTTTTCCATTCCTCTCATTCATTAAATTACTGGTATACCTTACAATAAATATAAAACATTCTACGACATAAAGGCTACAGCTACATGTATGTATGTTTGTGTGTCTTTTCTCTTTTCATTTCCTTTCTCTATACTATGCACACATGGTGTGGTCTGTATGTGTATGTGTGATTGTTCATTACGTTATTTTTAGACTACGGTAACTTTAAATTGACCAATCAGGTTGCGAGAAACGCGGGATCTATTTTTCATAGTCACCTCGTTAGCGGGATCTATAGTTGGCCGCTGGCCCCTAGTACCGGGATCTATTGGCACGCTTGTTGCTAGTAGCGGTTTGAATGTTCATTGTCCAATCAGTTTCTCCGCTGTAGTCTAAAATAGTTAGACGCACTCGTCGTCGGGAACTACGCGATTTAGAAAGCCTCGGGCCCTTGGTAGCGCCCTCGCTACACTCGGGACGCTACATCCGGGCCTCGGGTTTCTAAATCACGTAGTTCCCTCGACTCGGCGTCTAACTTATATTTAGACTACGGTAACTTTAAATTGACCAATCAGGTTGCGAGAAACGCGGGATCTATTTTTCATAGTCACCTCGTTAGCGGGATCTATAGTTGGCCGCTGGCCCCTAGTACCGGGATCTATTGGCACGCTTGTTGCTAACAGTTTGAATGGTCACTGTCCAATCAGTTTCTCCGCTGTAGTCTAAAATAGTTAGACGCACTCGTCGTCGGGAACTACGCGATTTAGAAAGCCTCGGGCCCTTGGTAGCGCCCTCGCTACGCTCGGGACGCTACATCCGGGCCTCGGCTTTCTAAATCGCGTAGTTCCCTCGACTCGGCGTCTAACTTATATTTAGATTTGCATACTTTTGAATTATCCAATCAGATTGCAGAACGCTAGGATCCTTATTTTCCGTAGAGTCCTAGTTCCTAGGACTCTATAGTTGGCCCCTGGCTTACATGAATTACAGAAATCACGCGCTGCTTCGCGTGCGACTTACGCGTGACTCCTGTCCGTTTCTACGATCTACATAGCGACGCGCGTCAGTTTAAATCTCATCGTCCAATGAATTTACAGCACGCAAATCTAAACAGGTTAGACGTGGCGCGGCGGGATCTACGTGATTTAAAAGGCCTCGGGCCCTTAGTAGCGTCCTCGCTACGCTCGGACGCTACAGCCCAGGGCCCTCGGCCTTTTAAAATCACGTAGATCCCTACGCGCCACGTCTAACCTATATATAGAGGAGTGTAGGTACATGGCATATGACACCATCAACAATCCGTCTCCCACCCTGCCAAATATGCCCCCCCCAAGTTTCTACAATTATTAATTTTGCCCCCCCAAGGACACATGTCTAGATTAAACACTGTACAGTTTATATATACATACATACAGTATATACATATTGTATGTAGAGCACCTGTGAGTGTAAAATAACCGACCTTTGACCCAGAGACTATGATATTGAAGGCTGCGGAAGCAGCAATACATGTGACTGCATCTGTGTGCCCGTGGAGGGTGTGCTTTAATTGGAGCTGCACCGGAGAGCGACCCTTCAAGCCAACGTTCTTCATTTCCCAAACACAAACAATCTATAGAGGAGGCAGTGAGACATAATTCTGCAGCTGCGGTGTTATCTACACAAGGGCTGTGTTATCTACACAAGTAATGTATATGTAACTACTAGTACAGCATGTATGTGGAACCGCTCTATCATGCAGGGGCAGAAGAATGTGCCTCAACTATGGGGTGCTTCTTTTTAGGGGTTACAATAACATAGTGTGGTATATGTATACACATAGTGGGTAGCAAAAATATCTGTGTCTTGAGTGACTCCACTGTGTGACTTTATACATCTCATGTAGCATGAAGTTTAGTATACACATGGAGTACAATGTATGTACAGTGCTGTCTCCTCCAGTGAGTAGTAGGTTCTCTCCTCCCATTGCAGAGCACAGGATGCGGCCTTGGTGGAGGTTTTCAAACACAGACATTACCTGTAATACAACATATACATGGATATAGTTCCTATCAAAGATTCCCAGGAGAGAGAGACAATAGGCTAGAAATTTCCCCACCTTCTGCTTCATGTTCCCTATTACAAAAGTTTGTGATCACTTAGTGATATTACATGTACATACTTGTGTGTGTAATACGATTTTTTATTGCAGTCATGTTTGTCTTTGTCTACTAATACACTTCATTGAGTGGGGGAAGTTTTAAGCTGAAAGGAAATGCTGGTACACATGTAGTGTAAACTGGGTATAGTAGCTGTGTTAGTTTTCCCCCAGGCCTTGGTACGCTTTACTAATTCATTTGAGCCTGTATACATGTGCTTGCTATACACTCAGCGGTATACAATGGAGATTATGCTTGATTGTGTAATCTCTAGCTTGTGTCATGTTACTGCTGAAAGTGCACAACTCATGAAATGTGGAAGACCCTCTCCCTGTGGTGAGCGGAGTCTGCATGGGTATAAACAGCTATGCTGCTCATGCTCTCTCTTCCTCTCCCCCTCACTCACTCAACCTATCCACCAATCCCCCCTCCTCCCTCTCTTCCTAACCTTATCGCCCTCCACAAGAGCCACCCTGGCACTGCGATCAGGGAACCCCCACATGAAATATCATGTGTAGAGAGGAGGGAGAGGGAGCTTGTTGCAGTCCAGGACCAGCAGGTACCTGTCCCCTACCAGAGATATGTGATGGATTTCACCTTGGATGGGTACACAAGAGAGAGAGGGAGAAACTGAGGAGGATGGTGAGGGTGATGAGTGAGGACGGTGAGGGTGACGAGTGAGGAGGGAGGAGATGAGTGAGGAGGATGGTGAGGGTGATGAGTGAGGAAGAAGGTGAGGGGGGTGAGTGAGGAGGGAGGGGATGAGTGAGGAGGAAGGTGAGAGTGATGAGTGAGGAGGGAGGGGATGAGTGAGGAGGAAGGTGAGAGTGATGAGTGAGGAGGGAGGGGATGAGTGAGGAGAACGGTGAGGGTGATGAATGAGGGTGATGAGTAAGGACAGTGAGGGTGATGAGTGAGGAGGGAGGGGATGAGTTAGGACGGTGAGGGTGATGAGTGAGGAGGAAGGTGAGGGTGATGAGTGAGGAGGGAGGGGATGAGTGAAGAGAACGGTGAGGGTGATGAGTTGAGGGTGATGAGTGAGAATGGTGAGGGTGATGAGTGAGGAGGGAGGGGATGAGTTAGGACGGTGAGGGTGATGAGTGAGGAGGAAGGTGAGGGTGATGAGTGAGGAGGGAGGGGATGAGTGAAGAGAACGGTGAGGGTGATGAGTTGAGGGTGATGAGTGAGAATGGTGAGGGTGATGAGTGAGGAGGGAGGGGATGAGTGAGGACGGTGAGGGTGATGAGTGAGGAGGAAGGTGAGGGGGATGAGTGAGTGAGGAGGGAGGGGATGAGTGAGGAGGAAGGTGAGAGTGATGAGTGAGGAGGGAGGGGATGGGTGAGGGTGATGAATGAGGGTGATGAGTAAGGACAGTGAGGGTGATGAGTGAGGAGGGAGGGGATGAGTTAGGACGGTGAGGGTGATGAGTGAGGAGGAAGGTGAGGGTGATGATTGAGGAGGGAGGGGATGAGTGAAGAGAACGGTGAGGGTGATGAGTTGAGGGTGATGAGTGAGAATGGTGAGGGTGATGAGTGAGGAGGGAGGGGATGAGTGAGGACGGTGAGGGTGATGAGTGAGGAGGAAGGTGAGGGGGATGAGTGAGTGAGGAGAGAGGGGATGAGTGAGGAGGAAGGTGAGGGTGATGAGTGAGGAGGAAGGTGAGGGGGATGAGTGAGAAGGGAGGAGATGAGTGAGGAGGGAAGAAGGTGAGGGCGATGAGTGAGGAGGGAGGTGAGGGTGATGAGTGAGGAGGAAGGTGAGGGGGATGAGTGAGAAGGGAGGAGATGAGTGAGGAGGGAAGAAGGTGAGGGCGATGAGTGAGGAGGAGGTGAGGGTGATGAGTGAGGAGGAAGGTGAGAGTGATGAGTGAGAAGGGAGGAGATAAGTGAGGAGGGAAGGTGAGGGCGATGAGTGAGGAGGGAGCTGAGGGTGATGAGTGAGGAGGAAGGTGAGGGTAATGAGTGAAGGGTGATGAGTGAGGAGGAAGGTGAGGGTGATGAGTGAAGGGTGATGAGTGAGGAGGAAGGTGACGGTGATGAGTGAAGGGTGATGAGTGAGGAGGAAGGTGAGGGTGATGAGTGAAGGGTAATGAGTGAGGAGGAAGGCGAGGGGGATGAGTGAGGAGAGATGAAGGAAAACATTCATTATATGGTGCACATACATTGTATATGTGTGTATGTGATTGTGCATGTGTACCTTTCACAGGTTCCCTGGAGGGCATTAATTGGGTGAGATTCTTGTAGAATATTCTCCTAGTATCCATGGTAACTACAGATGCAGTGGGATTGTGAGAGTTGGAGAGTACCTTATGAGATGGGTGTGGCTTCTTGAAGAGCTGAAGAGGAAATACATTTACAAGTACGTACCTACTGCAACCTTCTATGGATTAATATCTCTTGAGCTAGTGCATCACAAGTGATCACAAGTGTACAACATATGTACCACAATACAAACCTGCTTAGGCATTTGTCCAAAGTTGTGTATGAAAGAAATAGCAGAAATTTTCTTGACTGGATCATCGATCTTGTCAATATCTGAACATGCACTGTTAAAGAGCTACACACATACACTGACATAGCCAACATGTATAGATATGTCTCAATACTAGTTAGTTGAGGCACACCCATGCCACCATGTTTATGCAACTTTCATGGCAATGTTGATGTTGAATTATCACAGTAACATTGCAATTATTCTTCTCCCACTGTAGTTGTAATGACTGGACTACTGGAATTACTACCTGTCTCATTAGTTACAGTCACGGTAATATTGTAAGTACTTCCTTCATCCAGCCCTGTTATCAGGTATTCCATCAATGATGATGGAGCATACATAGTATTGTCATCAGGACATGGATGTAACCAACTATAGCACAACAATTAATAACACCACCGTGACTTTATAACATTAACATGTTCACAATGCAGAAAAATTATGCATATTAAACTTATTGTATTAAAATATGCATGCATTACAAAAGCTTACCTTGAACTGTAAGGCTCAATGAGTCCCATGATGGTTTATTATTAGACACATTACACTGGTAGAGTCCTCCCAGTTTCTCAGTCACAGTCAGTGTATGGATATACTGTGCAGTTACATCATCCAACACAGTCACTTTAACTCCTTCAGCTGCTTCAGAGTTCCTGGTCCAAGCAGGGTTCTATCCAGTGGGGGGGGGGGGCAGGGGGGAAGCTTCCCCCCCAAACACTCCAACTTCTCCCCCAAACATTCAAGCTTCCCCCCCTGTTAGTGTAGCTTGTATGCATGCAGTTCCTAGTCTACTTGACTTCATGTTTATTTGTGTACCCAAGAAGTTTAAATAAATGCACTAGATTGCATCTCTGGCAATGTAAAATTCAAAATTTGACAAGTGACTGTGGTGGCAGGTCCACCAGTAGATACACAGGTGAGAGTGGAAGGTAGGGCTACTTGAGGTCTCAGTAAGCACCTGACATAAAATTATCACCTGTAATGATAGGAGTAATGTGTGATGGCAATGGCAGCATATAATAATTGCATGTCAGATATATACCTATTGGCCATTGCTTACATGTACGTTCATTGTGACTATAAAAATATTCACCTCCATTTTGATAGAGTCCAATATAGAAATATTATTGGATCAAAGAAATCACCCATTATTGTAATGTTACAGTGACATATACCAGATTCACTCCCACTATTATGGTATAGATCAACTCTCTGAGGATGACCACGTTGATATATATCACCACTTGATGGTAGTACTGTCCCATTGGGAAAGGTCCAGAAGGCCCTGATATTGAGTACAGCATGTCTCCACATCAGTACGACATTGAACTCTTTTACTGTGAGAAGTCCCCACTAGACTGAGATCCAAGTAGCTGTGGTTAGCTAAATCATTTCCCATGAAGGTGACCTGAGGATATTCTTCAGCCTGACAGTGAACATTAAGGTAGAGCCAGACACACACAACTGCAATCCTTACCACAGCCATCATCTACATGAAGGCAATGTGAAATTACAATTCCTATCATAACCACCATCATGTAGTACATACAATAATTTGTAACGGTGGTAACTAAGACCACATGCTTAACAAGTTCTTTTCTACTTTAACAGATCTCATCCCCCTCTCACTGTACTTCGAATTGTTTCATCTTCACCTCCCCCACATGACCCTTCTCTAGAGGAGATGTGCTGTACTGTTCTAGAAGTCGAGCAACTACTAAGGGGCCTCGAAGTATCAAAAGCCTGTGGCCCTGACAAGATTTCCCCCAGATGTTAAATATACTGCAGACAGTATTGCCCATCTGTCACCAAACTGTTCAATCTTTCCATCCGTGTTGGTAGGATACCTGACAAGTGGAAAGAATCCATGTTTACACCGATTCCAAAGTCATCACACAACTCATCTGATCCTGGAGACTACAGGCCCATCTCACTCACCTGTATCTTGTGTAAACTACTGGAGAAGCACATATGTGATCTTATGTATGAACATCTATCTAACTGCCAAGTGTTATCTGGGTTTTCGTCCAGGTCGATCAACAGTTGCTGCTCTGCTGTCAGTGACTCAGAAATGGCTCTCTGCCCTTGAACGTGGTCAAGAGGTCTGTGCTGTCTTTTTCGATTATAGAAAAGTATTTGATAGTGTTCCCCATTTACCTCTGTTAGAGAAGTTGGAAAGTCTTGACTTTAACATCTATATACGAAAATGGGTCACTGCGCTCCCAGACTGTTGTACTCAATGGTAAATTGTCTTTGTCTGCCCCTGTAATTTCTGGTGTCCCTCAGGGCTCCGTTCTCAGCCCTCTACTATTCTTGCTATACATCAATGACCTCACTAAGATTAACCTCAGTGATGGTGCTGAACTGACACTGTATGCTGATGATGTCCTTCTGTTTAGGATCATCAACTCACCAGAGGATTTTGTTGCTCTCCAGGAAGATATTGACAAAGTTGGGAGTTGGTCTAGTGCCAACTTCCTTACACTCAACAGGGCTAAATGTAAATATATGGTAGTCTCACGTAGGAGACCTCCATCTACTCCGACATTAACGCTATTACTTGAAGGCCACCCTCTGGAACAGGTGAAACTATTCAAGTATCTTGGCGTTTTTATTTCACATGATCTCTCGTGGGGTGAGCACATCCAATTGGTCTGCAGCAAAGCAAGGAGGATCCTTGGCCTACTGTACAGGCAATTCTATAACAACACATCAGGTGATTCTTTTGTCCAGCTCTATCTCTCCCTTGTCAGGCCCCATCTTGATTATGCTTCTGCCCTCTGGTCTCCATATCTAAAAAAAAGACAACCACACTTGAAAATGTTCAGAAACTCGCATGCCGTATGGTCACCAGATCCTGGGAAAGTAGTTACCAGGATCTTCTGAACTGTGTTGGCCTCCCTTCACTCGAATATCGAAGACTTGAAACCCGACTTTGTACTCTATATAAAATCATATACAACCTATGTTACTTTGAAAACGGAATATTCACTCTGAATACTACACTTTCTCATCGTGCACATCACAACCTTGTTTTGAATCGTCCTTTTGCTCGAACTAATTCCTATTTTTATTCATTTGTACCTCACACTATTTCTGTTTGGAATAATTTAGATTCTTCTCTTATTTGTGCATCACTTTCTTTATTTCGAAATAAATTACACTCTCTGTATTATTAATGTAGTTTTATTTGATTTGTGCTTGTGTATAGAGGAACATGCCTAGTATTAGCATTTTGTTGCTATTTACATGTATCCTTGTCTATACTGACAGAATTATTATAGAATGCTTTGGTGGCTTTGTCACTTCTATAGACTTTGTTATATATGCCCTGCCTATGTATACCTAGTCTATAGGCAGCCTATTTTGAACCCAAACTTGATCTAAGTATGCAAATGTTATGGCTACTTTAGCCTTGCATAATTGTCTCAGTTGCATCAACAACTTGTCATTTATACAGGCAACTACATACACAAGGGTTAAAATAACCATACCAATTTTTACAGTGATGTAATATCTTAAAGAAGCATAACTTCATAAACACAAAATCAATGATTCAGAACTGGATTGAAATTTGTATGTGGAAATATATCATCATAAACAGGTGAATAGGGGTACGTATGTTAACCATGATAAGAAAAGCCATTGTTTGTGGTTACTATATCTACATTGTGTGCACAGTATAACTATAATGAATGACTGTGTACCCACTTACAGGATATAAAATTACGTGCACATGTAGGTTACATGTAGAAGGAAAAACAAAACACAGGACTATGTGTTATTGTAATGCTAAAACTAATTCAGAACTGCACTTGTCCATATGCTGTGTTGTGTGAAGTGGGAATATTTTCACTCAAAGCATATGCATCCTTGTCATTGAGCTGAGTCTTTTGTGTACTACTTGGTACATCCACCACCTCATAGGTGACTTCCTGGGGGACAGGAGGGGGAGAGGGAGAGGGAGACTTGGACAACTTGCCCCTGGCTCTCTGTATGAGGTGGACAGCAACTGCTCCCAGTAGAACTCCAGCACTGAGAAATACTAGACTGCACACCACTCCCACAATGACAGTAGTACTGTCACTGCAACTGTAACTATTACTGTAATCTGTACAATCAGCAAAATGAATTATTAAGTCGAGTTGGATTAATGTGAAGAGGTGTGTGAGTGTGTTCAATTATACCTGAAGCACTAGCATCCGTGATAACGATATCATCGTTTGGGTCATTAATAGGTAGGGCTGGATTGAGGAATGACCAACAGAAATTAAAAGATTGATGAGTGTATAATGCTATACCTAATGTGCTAGCATTGGAACTATGTGTGAAAGGACCAATGCCAGCTGAGTTGACAGCAGCAACTCGGATATCATAGTGTGTCAGAGGCCTCAATCCAGTGATGCTGCCAGCAATCATTCTATTTTGACTTCCAACAATACTTATATTCATACTGAGAGCGCCACTTTTATCATCAACTTCTTCATACTCAATCATGTAGCCAGTAATGTTTCCATTCTGATGAATGCATGGAACTGCCATCCACTGGAGAGTGATGCTTGATGACGTAGCACTCAACAATGTGAGATCGACTGGAGCAGCAGATGGAGCTGGAAAAAAATTATTATTGACATTGTCAACCCAACTCATAATCTAAATTGATGCTTTAGCTGCTTGGGAAATTACAGAAACTGTTTACTGATGATCATGTGTAGCCAAATTACATACCTGATTCATTGGTCATTGCAATGACAGAATCATTGATGTTTCCAATACTAACTGTTATGTTGTAGTTACTATATTCTTCCAATTTAGCAATAGTCATATTTGATATTGTAGTATTAATAGACATAATATTGTTATTTGCATTCTCTAATGAGCATAGATTACTTCTCTTCCATCTGATTATTGTGTTAGTTTGTCCAACAATGTCAACTTCAGACCATATCAGTGTGATACTGTTTGGTGTTGTGGACAGCACTGTAACAACTGCATACATAATTATATGACACTTGCAAACATATACATGACACTGTGTACACATATATAACTTACATGATAATGTTGATGATATTATGTTTCCATAAATGCCAGTGCCAGCACTATTTAATGCTGCCACTTCAATTACATATTTGGTGGATGGTTGCAGCTCATCGATGGATACTGTTGTATTGTCTGCAGGAATGGTGATATTCTGATGTTCCTCCTCCTCTCTGCCTTGTTTGTGATATCTAATTGAGTATCCTGTTATATTTCCATTGTGATGGATACATGGTACTGGCTTCCACTGGACTGTCATACTGAATGTACTACTAATTACACTTATATCTTCAGGAGGAGCAGAGGGAGCTGCAAAAGGAGGAACATCCCAATAATTATCAGTTTGTGTTAAAATGTCAGTTTTACCTGCTTCCACAGTAGTTGTAATGACTGGACTACTGGAATTACTACCTGCCTCATTAGTTACAGTCACAGTAATATTGTAAGTACTACCTTCATCCAGCCCTGTTATCAGGTATTCCATCAATGATGATGGAGCATACATAGTAGAATTGTCATCAGGACATGGATGTAACTTCCTCCAAGTCACAGTAATACTATAGTCATTCCCTGGTACAGTGGCAGTTATATCCAGTAATATTGTGGTGCTTGTTGTATTACTTATTGTAATCTCTATTTCACTGGGAGGTGGAACTATGGACAAAATAGTAATTATATCAGAGTGAGTTACATGTATGCATATATAGCATACTAGTATATACCTAAGTAGATGGTGGCATTTTTCATTTCACTCTGAAAGTGTTCAGAGAGGCCAACAATGGATATAGTGTAATAATTTCCATTCTCTAATCCAGTTAGAGTAGTGGAAGTAGTTGAAACATCACTTATATCAATATCTGTGGCAGTGCTCAGGTTATAGAAGACTCTATATCCAACAGTGCTCCCTGGTGGAGATGGTGGATCCCAAGAGACCCTCACACTTGTGATATTGACTTGTGTAAGTGTAAGGCTTTCAGGTACTGATGCAACTACAGCACAACAGTTAATAACACCACTGTGACTCTATTAAACATTAACATGTTCACAATGCAGATATTATAGACCTTTATGTATTACAGAAGATTACCTTGAACTGTAAGGCTCAATGAGTCCCATGATGGTTTATTATTAGACACATTACACTGGTAGAGTCCTCCCAGTTTCCCTGTCACAGTCAGTGTATGGGTATACTGTGCAGTTACTGCATCATCCAAAACAGTCACCTTGACTCCTTCAGCTGCTTCAGAGTTCCTGGTCCAAGTGACTGTGGTGGCAGGTCCACCAGTAGATACACAGGTGAGAGTGAATAAAGTAGGGCTACTTGAGGTTTCAGTAAAATTTATTACACCTGATATAACAATATCACCTGTAATGATAGAAAATATGCTAATCAATATTCACACAAACCATGTCCAATTAAATGTTATGGATGGCAGTGCCAAAAAACTATAGAAACAAGGCAGACAAAGGCAAGGATACAAGGTGCAGTATGAAGCAAAGGCAGAGGGTAATGGAATTCAGCAATAATAACATCCCTACATCTTTTATACTTGGGTAATGTATGTTATTATTATTGGATTCCATTATCATTTTTCTTTGCTTCATACTGCACCTTGTTTATCATGCTATATACTTGCCTTGTTTCTTGGCACTGTCATCTTTAAAATTTGCTATACTCTTGTTCCACTGCTTTTTCGTTGTATGCTCCTTGCAAGTGCTGGCCTGCACGAGTCCCAGCCTTTATGCTGCTCATGATCACGTGAAACCACATGTACATACTAATGAGGAAATGGCATGGCATTCGACTATAGTATTTCCTAGTGCTACTCATCAAGGAAAGGAATTCTGTTGGCCAAAGGCACTGCACACAGGAATAGAAGTGGGAGGATGAGAAGGAGGAGGATGAAATCGGGGTTTTAGCAATTTTGCATATGTTATTCATTGTAGCTGTGTATTTACCAGTTCTATGATGTATAGAAACACTCGTAGACCATGTTATGTGTCTAAAGGCTTATAAACGAAGTGTTCCTTCGTTCTGTGTTGTTTCATTTGTTAAGGCTGATGGACATGTCAGCGCTATCCCTACATAGAGACTCTACGTATACTAACTCTCTGCTGAATGAAAGTGAAGCGTAGTGTATGGTATACATGTATAAAGTTTTTCATCACTTTTAGTTCCAGTTTGCTGTCTACTGGACTTCTATGACATGAATATGCAACTATGCCCAGAAATTGACTCTGATTAAAATGGCATACTTTGATATACGACAAAGGTGATTTTACTAGTGCAGTAAATAGAGTATCATACATGACAGTAGTACTGTGTATATAGGCATTTCTATGGTCTATCCCCATTGCTATTATTTATCCCCAGGTTATAAAGGATTACGTCATTTCACAACTCGATGTATTGTCATTAAATGATATGTTACGCACGCCACATTAATGACATCACACATCTACGTCGACGCTGGTGTAAGTCAGTGTTAACTATGGTGTGTTAACAGGTTTGCTTAGATCTATAGTCCTATATAGTAGTCGTTACCAAAGTGCATTCAGCTGGTTACTAAGTAATTATAGCCCTAGCAAGCTGCCACGCATTACTAATCAATGCAATTTTAAGTGTAGAATATAGGGATTGCACAGAGACAAGATTGGGACACAACGTGCCTGTAATGGTATATTATTGTACTTTGCGTGGGCGAATCTGTCAGTTTACGTAGGGCGCGCGCTTTATACGCACGGCAGGTGATAACGGTGATAGTTTTAGCCTTTCTTACAGGCCTGCCAACCCTCACGGTTTTACCGCGAGTCTCACGGATATAGTCTGGCTAAGCCACTTAGCCAGACTATCACGGATCTACTATTGGTCTCACGGTTTCACGATCTCACGGGCTAGCTGCTCAAACTCACGGCTTTCTCGTCACGCCTACATGTAGGCGCTGCGCTAGTTGTCTCATCCCCGTATAGTCCGGGACGAAGCTCTGCTATACATAGTGACGGCGAGTGATTAGCCTAGCGGAGCCACACCGGTACCTAGTAATCAAAATTGGCTCGAGATTAATAGGCGAGGCTAGCTTACCAAGGTGCAACCAAGCTATGTAACACTATTCATAAAAGGCTATGTACATGTGTGACACCCTGGATATCTTATATATCATAAAAGTTACATCATGAACGTTTAGTATTATTTTGATATCTCAAGGTTTTTGTGGTTGTGAGGCTGGCAGGCCTGTTCTTGCAGCTGGTAAGATGCAAAGTACGCACAGAAAGGGACGTGCTGTACGCGCAATATTAAATGGTACTCGGGTGGTCTCGTTAGACCATACAGCACTTAGTCACGGCTACGCTTCGTGCCGTATGGCTATCTCGACCACACCCTTCATACCATTACTGCGCGCGCGTACAGCACTTCCTAACTAATGCTATATAACTAATATAGCACATCTGCGTCCCAATCCTCCATTCCTTTTTATGAAATTTTCTATTTATGTAAGATATGGTGTGATACACCAATTTAGTTCCACAATACACTTAGGCAACCATGTACCTCTTTCACTGGTGTATAGCCCCACATAGACCGTTTCACCAACAGATTGATCACTATCATCATGGACAGCATTAGTCGCAATAACACAACGATATATACCAGATGGTCCACTAGCATTGTTTTTACGGAGCAAGTGAACTACTTGAATTTGACCATCCTCATAAAATCCACAGAGATCTCTTTAGGGAATGGCAGTCTGCTGTCACTGTCAGGAGCAAACCAGTCTCCACGGTGTATTCCTTGAACTGAACGACAGCATGTTCCCAAGTCAGTATGACACTGTACAGTATCACTATTTCGATTCTCCCCGACTAGACTGAGATCCACATAGGAATTGTTGGACAGAATGTTTCCCATAAAGGTGACATGAGGAAAATTTTCATCGGAGTGCAGAGGTGAGAGGAGACACAGCAGTAACAGAGGTGTGGATTTCATTGCAGTACAATAGAGGAAAAGATCAATTATCGGACGGCATGTATATACGTCGGACACTTTTTGTGCGAAGCTTGTACGAGCTACGTCAGTAAGAGTACTACCAAAATGTAGGCCAATGATAGTGTACAAAAGGGAAAAATTGCCGCATTTTTTCGAGCTTCACTCGTGAAGCGGCGCATCGCGGAACGTAGCGTCCGAAGTAATCAATGATCGGCCTTTTTTATCTATCGTCGGACACCTCGCTAAAATGACTGATATGTCTGTGTACTAGAACGAAAATGTGTTTTTATATTTACTGTTATCTAGTACCACTTAGTATATACAGTGCAGAAATGGATGCCTTCTCGGTTTTGCATGCACAGATCGGACGAAGTGCATTGGTTACGCGATCAATGTTCGGCCACGCAAAACGGTTTTTTGATCATAAAAGCTGCTGTGAACATATTTATTTAGTCTTATAAATTTTACAGGGTTATACTAGTGTTCTACTGTCTACCAATAAGAATGTTTTCACTGAAGCTCGTTGTCCATTTTTTAATCCTAAAATTAATTATTGGGATTAAAGAATAGACAACGAGCTTCAGTAAAAACATTGTCGACGTAAATTAAATCTATACATATGCAGTTTTACACATTAAATATATTATACATGATAATAATACATTATACAGTGCAAATACAATAGAAGAGATCTATTACTATTCCATAAAGTTGGAGTATGTGTCAAAAGTGTCCAAGAACACCAAAACAGCTTCAAATATTGACAGATATTGTCCCTGTAAGGAAGATGACAGTTTGGAAGTTCATTCATTTGGACTGAAGTGTTCTGAGAGGAGGTCATTGCTTATAAAGATCTTACCACAGTACGCACTGCTCCTGGTTTCTGAGCTCTCATGGCCTTCACTACCTGGAACACATCCACCACACCCTCTGTCTTACACCTCTCAATGGTGGTAGTGATGGCACAGAACACAGCTGACCGACTCACTGTGTCCCTACATGTATGTATAGTGATCTCTGTATATTTCACCTCCAAACAGGAGGAAGGTGGGTTGTAATAACTACTATATACCTGCCATGGACTACAATGGTTTTGTTGCCAGTCTTTCTCTGAACTTTGGCAATGTTATCAATCATAGTAATCACATTCTTCATGTCAGGAAACTGATCCCCAGCAGTCCAATTGGTAATGTGGAATTGGCTCACCTGATGAGCCTTGTTAAACTGGGGAATACAAGTTGACTACTTTAACTATAAGAACAGTTTCTCAGTGTTTATGCTTCAAAATGGTTTCAGTTTATGTAACTGAGATCTGAGATAGACTATTAGCATAGTTACTGCAGGATTTTTTAACAGTTTAACCTTGTTAGCATATAGTTGCATGATTACTGACTGTACTGCAGAATGTTTTAACATTCTGATGTTTCCAAACATGCAACTGTGGTTACCTATGCCAATGATTTTGAATAACAGTTTCTGTTGCCACAAACAAAGTGTATGTGTACTTGTATGTATACAATATACCTTGGCTTGTTGAATACTGAATGTCCTCATCACATATGCAGAGGATATCTCTTCACTCATCAGCTCAACTCTGAACTCTCCATAGCTCTGGAATGTTTGCCCAGGCCAGTACTGGTAGCACACCTCCTGAGGGACAAACCAGTCATGTCTTCATGATACCTGATTGGTACAATTGAGTTACCACTTCTTGTTCGACTAAGTCAGAGAGCATGACAATCACACTACACTTTCTGCTACACACCATCTTCCAGAAATCTCTACTGGTGGACTGCATGGGGCCCTGGGTGATGATGAATGCTCTGTGCTGCTTGTAGCCCTGTATATACAAACAAGAAAATATTAATCCTCTTGTTCAAAACACAAGCAATTGTCAAACAAGAAAATATTAATTTCTATACAACTCTCAATGGCTATAGTTTACATGGATATTGGTAGCATTAATATAATCCGGGTTTTCTCCTTTCAGAACAACTCGCCATTTATCAACTGAAAAATTAATAAGTAAGAATATCTTTATGAATACACTTGTGCTACAATTTAGTATGTACCTGGTAGGAATTCAGTTGATCGATTCTTTTGAAGGTTTTGATGAGCAGCAAATGCTTTAGCATCCTCTGGATTTGTAGTCACTTGGTCTAATATCTACACCAAGAGAATGACAGCAAGTTTGCATGTACAGTGGAACCACTCCAACATCCTGAAATTAGATACATTCCCTTTCCTGAAGGCTATGTTCATGCACTTTTTCTACCAGAACACCTTCTATCCCAAGTTATTGTGCTTTGTAGCTACATTCTCTCTAACACTCTTACAGAAAACTGCCAGTCAAACCCTGTATTTCCGGACTCATTTTTCTTTCTCATATCTCTCATTCTTTTCCTCAGATTCCCTGCCTCAATCTGAGTGTCTCCACACATTGTTGACTCCAAGATAGCATCGTGAATGAAAATATATTGATCCTATGGGGGAAATACAAAAACAATTTACTGAGCATTTATGTGAGTAGGGGGCACACACTATTGTATTAATTATGGTCAATCACAGAGCAGATATAAAACTTGGTAGTTGCTTTGACATCAGTTGCATTATATTCTGCATGTATGTGCTATTTAGATGTGATTAAGATATAAGGGTGATTAACTGCATGCATACCCAAATATGACGAAAGGATTACATGCCTGAGTACACCTTTTATATATGTCCTATCAGTTAACAGGTTGTGATGGCTACACTGAACTCATTTCATAGACGATTTGAAATGATAAGCAAAACACATTGCAATAATTCCTTAGAGGAAATCCTACACAATCTATGTATTCAGATGCTTGTATCTAGTGTCAGAACAGGAATTTGTCTTTGCTATGAAACATGCAACTGAGATAACCATTTTAAAATATTTTTTGAAGGACAAGTAAATCTTTCATACCACAGTTTGCACCATCTGAGTTCTCTGTTGTCTGAGCTGTTGGATGACTGCTGGTATGTCCACAATACCTTCCTTCTCAATCTGCTCTAGGACCATATCAATGGTGATGAATGTCCCAGTTCGACCAACACCAGCACTGAGAAAGATGAACATAGATTAGTATTAAGACTCTAAGATGTATCCTTATAGCATGTTGTTCTAACAAGGACGCTCATGTGTCACAGTGCTCAGTCTCACCTGCAGTGTACTAGTAAGGGACCTTTGGATGGTTTGTGTTCCCTCATTACCCTTCTGTGAAATGCAAGGATGGAGGTGGCATAGTCAGGCACACCATGGTCTGGCCATGCTGTGTAGTGAAAGTGGGTCACTTTCCTGGACTGTCCAGACAGCTGGAAATAAATAGTAAGAGCTCTTGGTGCATAAAAGTCACAAGCTTTTGCACTTTCTATGAATACTACAGCCACACTGTGTAGAGATGTGGTCATCTTATGGACTTTCCAGGCAGATAGAAATGAATCCATCAGGAGTACATACATAACCCCCTGTTGCATACAAGTACTTTATCAGAGTACATGTTTATGTTTGCCCTAAAAACCGTGCATAGACTTACTCAAAGGTTATGTATGTCCTCTCATAGACATGCAACAACCACCCTCTATATATACATGTGCTGTTTACCTCCACACTTAGTGTTCCAATGCTGTAGTCAGCCAGGATGTGATGGTTAGTGACAGTGATCTTAAATGGCCCAAACTCCAGTGAGCCTGACAGAGGCCAGTACTGCTCACACTTTGTCTTCTTACCCTCCACTACATTAGTGATCATCACAATAGAGGGCACCCTCTCCTGCCACACCATCCTCCAAAAATCCACTACAGTTCTTGGCACAGGGCCTACATATGCATCATGACATGTGTACATATACAACACTAATCTTTCAGTGGTGATATCCAATCTACAATGTTGATTTACCTTGAGCTGCTATGAATTTCTTCGGCATTGAGTAACTCTGAGCAAAGGAAGGATAACTTTGCCATTGAGATTACATGTAAACATGATATACTCACATCCACATAGCTTGCATTGATGTAGTCATTGCTAAGGTCTTCCATTGGAGTCAAAATCACACGATTATCATCATCTGTATATTACGCACATGGGCAGAGATGCAGGCAGTGCAAAAAGGTTGATATGTAATGACTGTAGTTCCAGTCATACTTCTACAGTATCACCCATTTGTGGTTGAGACAGTTGGGAGGAGTGTCATTAACTTTAAAAGTGTGGGCACAATGCAGGTTGTCTGGTTGAAGCTGAACCAACTGCACAGGCAGCTAAGGCTCTGGCTTGGTACACTATTTCATAGTTGTGTCTCCCCTCCCCTTTCTCCTCTGGATCTATCCCTGAGAGGTGTACTTACATGCAGATATATTAGCAAAGCGATTCTTCTTCCTATTCAGTGGACTCCTAGCAATTTTAGTTGTCTTCCCCTCACCATTTCTGAGTGACTGTGTAATACCAATTCATAATTAAATAGCTTTATGTACATGGATATCACTTTACTTGAAACTCAGTTGAGAAAGGTTGGTTGTTGCTGCTGTGGTTGAGCTCTACATGGTTTCCAAACATTGCCACTGGTACACAGGTAGACACTAGTGGTTTCTCAGCAGGAGCAGGCTCAGTAGCTGGAGTAGATTCTTCATTCCCTGTCTTGCTAGCTCCATTTTCATGCACAGTATTTGAAGCACTGAAGCCTTCATTTACCTCTGATGACTGATTGTGATATGTTTCACTCTCTACCACCAGTGGAGGGTTGGCAGACATTCCACTCCCTCCACTGTCACACTGCAGCAACTTAGAGTGTGGATTATCACCTACTTCAGTTGCTTTATCACTCTTAGTGACCATACCACAGCCTATTTAAACAAAGTATTTTTGATCAGTTAACTATGTCATGTGATATAAGACTTACGGATAATTTCCTCCAGAGGTGTATCATCAATGTCTTTGGAATGTAACACAGAATCTTTTTTGAATAAAATCCTGAAATGACCCATTGGAAAGATGTTCTTCGGTTTTTCCCTATCATTACAACACAAATTCGAAATAGTAAGATGTTTACACCACATAATGTATAGATGTGAGTTAATAACATACCTCCTCCACAGCCACGCTCCAGCTAGGATGATGGCTGCTATAACCACAGCCACAACTAGAAGTGATACAACCACACCAGCCACTATTCCACCAACACTGCTCCTCTCATCTTCCCTTTCATCTGTGATATTGGTATTATGCCTTGTGCCATTGTTATTAATATGCAGGGCTGGATTGTGGAAGGACCAACAGTGAGTACATTACTGAAAGGTTGATAAGTGCTATACCTAATGTGTTAGCATTAGAACTATTTGTGAAAGGACCAATGCCAGCTGAGTTGACAGCAGCAACTCGGATATCATAGTGTGTCAGAGGCCTCAATCCAGTGATGCTGCCAGTAGTCACCATCTTTTGACTTCCAACATTGCTTATATTCATTATGAGAGCCCCACTTTCATCATCAACTTCTTCATACTCAATCATGTAGCCAGTGATGTTTCCATTCTGATGGATACATGGAACTGCCTTCCACTGGAGAGTGATGCTTGATGATGTAGCATTCAAGAATGTGAGATCAACTGGAGCAGCAGATGGAGCTGGAGAAAATGTTTTCTGTTACCTATACAGCTATAAGACATCAGATGCATAATAGAGCTCTAATGCTAATTGTTGGTGAGTTGGAGTGATATAAGAGATTTCCATATAGCACATGGCCTGAGCTACCTAGGAGTGCATATGACATTGTCAATTCACAATCTAAATTGATGCTTTAGCTTGGGGAAATATAATATAGTCATATGCCACAGAGTTTATACACTGATAATTGTGTACTCATATGTTATCAAATTAAACTATTAACACCGTACGAATTACCTGATTCATTAGTCATTGCAATAACAGAATCATTGATGTTTCCAATTTTGACTGTTACGTTGTAGTTACTATATTCTTCCAATTCAGCAATGGTTATGTTTGACATTGTAGTAGTAATAGACATAATATTGTTATTTATTGAGCACAGATTACTTCTCTTCCATCTGATTATTGTATTAGTGTGTCCACCAGTGTCAGCTTCAGACCATGTCAGTGTGATACTGTTTGGTGTTGTGGACAGCACTGTAACAACTGCACGTGGGACTTGCAAACATATATACCTGTGTACATATATGTAACTTACATGCTAAGGTTGATGATGATGTGTTTCCATAAATGCCAGTGCCAGCACTATTTAATGCTGCCACTTCAATTACATATTTGGTGGATGGTTGTAGCTCATTAATGGATACTGTTGTATTGTCTGCAGGAATGGTGATATTCTGATGTTCCTCCTCTTCTCTGCCTTGTTTGTGATATCTAATTGAGTATCCTGTTATATTTCCATTGTGATGGATGCATGGTACTGGCTTCCACTGGACTGTCATACTGAATGTACTACTAATTACACTTATATCTTCAGGAGGAGCAGAGGGAGCTGAAAAAGGAGGAACAATGCAATTATCAGTTTGTGTGAAAATGTCAGTGTTACCTTCTTCCACAGTAGTTGCAATGACTGGACTACTGGAATCACTACCTGCCACATTAGTTACAGTCACAGTAATATTGTAAGTACTGCCTTCATCCAGCCCTGTTATCAGGTATTCCATCAATGATGATGGAGCATACATAGCACTGTCATCAGACATGGATATAACTTCCTCCAAGTCACAGTAATACTATAGTCATTCCCTGGTACAGTGGCAGTTATATCCAGTGATATTGTGGTGTTTGTTTCATTATTTACCATGACCTCTATTTCACTGGGAGGTGGAACTATGGACAAGAAAGTAATTATATCAGTATGAGTTACATGTATGCATATATAGCATACTATACCTAAGTAGATGGTGGTATTTTTTATTTCACTTTGAAAGTGTTCAGCGAGGCCAACAATGGATATAGTGTAATAATTTCCATTCTCCAGTCCAGTTAGAGCAGTGGAAGTAGTTGAAACATCACTTATATCAATATCTGTGGCATTGCTCAGGTTATAGGAGACTCTATATCCAACAGTGTTCCCTGGTGGAGATGGTGGATCCCAAGAGACCCTTACACTTGTGATATTGACTTGTGTAAGTGTAAAGTTTTCAGGTGTTGATGCAACTACAGCACAACAGTTAATAACACCACTGTGACTCTATTAAACATTAACATGTTCACAATGCAGAAAATTATATACCTGCATGTATTACAGAAGCTTACCTTGAACTGTTAAGTTCAATGAGTCCCATGATGGTTTATTATTAGACACATTACACTGGTAGAGTCCTCCCAGTTTCCCAGTCACAGTCAGTGTATAGGTATAGTGTGCAGTTACTGCATCATCCAAAACAGTCACCTTGACTCCTTCAGCTGCTCCAGAGTTCCTGGTCCAAATGACTGTGGTGGCAGGTCCACCAGTAGATACACAGGTGAGAGTGAATGAAGTAGGGCTACTTGAGGTTTCAGTAAAATTTATTACACCTGACATAACAATATCACCTGTAATGATAGAAAAAAATGCTAATCATGCAATATTCACACAAACCATGTCCAATTGTAAAAGTATTTTTCATTAAATGTTATGGATGGCAGTGTCAAAACTATAGAAACAAGGCAGACAAAGGCAAGGATATATGGCATGAGAAACAAGGTGCAGTATTAAACAAAGGCGGAGGGTAATGACATTCAACAATAATAACCCTACATCTTTTTATAATTGGGCAGTGTATGTTATTATTGTTGGATGCCATTATCATTTTTCTTTGCTTAATACTGCACCTTGTTTCTAGTGCCATATCCTTGCCTTTGTCTGCCTTGTTTCTTAGCACTGTCATCCCTACATTCTTCATGAAAATGCTTTTACTCTTGTTCCACTGCTTTTTCATTGTATGCTGCTTGCAAGTCTTGGCCTGCACAAGCCCCACCCTTTATGCTGCTCACACTTGAAACCACATGTGCATACTAATGAGGAAAATGGCATTCGACTATAGTATTTTCTAGCACTACTCGTCAAGAAAGGATCTATGAAGATTCTGTTGGCCAAAGGCACTGCATAAGGGAATAGACACGTAGTGTAGATTGCTATGGTATATCCCACTGAAGTCATATATAATGTTTTTCATCACTTTTAGTTCCAGTTTGCTGTCTACTGGACTTCTATGACATGAATATGCAACTATGCCCAGAAATTGACTCTGATTAAAAATGGCATACTTTGATATATGACAAAGGTGATTTTACTAGTGCAGTAAATAGAGTATCATACATGACAGTAGTACTGTGTATATAGGCATTCCAATATATGGTCCATCCCCATTGCTTACAGGTTATAATGGATTACATAATTTCACAACTCGATGTATTGTCATTAAACAAATGATATGTTACGCACGCCACATTAATGACATCACACATCTATGTCGAAGCTGCCACAAGTCAGTGTTAACTATGGTGTGTTAACAGGTTTGCTTAGATCTATAGTCCTACATAGTAGTTGCAGTTCAAGCTGCCACATATTACTAATTAATGTTTGGCATTATGGTGAGCAATTTCAAGTGTAGAAAACAGGGATTGCATAAAAAGGAACAGAGACAAGATTGGGACGCCGATATGTCAACATGACTGTAATGGTATATCATAGCACATCTGCACCCCAATCCTCCATAATTCCTTTTTATGAAATTTCCTATTTATGTAAGTATGTATATGATACACCAATTTAGTTCCACAATACATTTATGCATATATACAATCATGTACCTCTTTCACTGGTGTATAGCCCCACATAGACTGTTTCACCAAGAAATTGATAAGCATCATCATGGACAGCATTAGTTGCAATAATACAACGATATATACCAGATGGTCCACTAGCATTGTTTTTACGGAGCAAGTGAACTACTTCTGCTTGACGATCCTCATAAAAATTCACAGGGTTCTCACCAGGGAATGGCAGTCTGCTGTCACTGTCAGGAGCAAACCAGTCTCCACGGTGTAGTCCTTGTTTTTCCCGACAGCACGTTTTCAAATCAGTATGACACTGTACAGTATCACTATTTTTATTCTCCCCGACTAGACTGAGATCCACAACGGAATTGTTGGACAGAGTGTTTCCCATAAAGGTGACATGAGGAAAAGTTTCGTCGGAGTGGACCTCCATCAGAGGCAAGAGGAGACACAGCAGTAACAGAGGTGTGGATTTCATTGCAGTACAATACCTACACTGAGTAAAGCCAACCTTTCGTTAAAAAAATATTTCATATGCACTGAAACTAGGTACCACTTCGTACACTCTACAACAGCTTGATTATTGGCCTTATACTCTTGGTAAGATAGCTGAAAGCAGAAAGGAAATTCCCTACTATTCTACACAACACTACGAAATATGTACTTATACACAACAGAATAGTGTAGATGGGATGCAGCCTGTCAGCAACAAATGAACCCGACGAAAAATGGCCCAGGTGTCCAATATTGGCGAATCAAGTAAAGTGAACCCAGTGTCACAGGGATTTGGTACCCCCAGTCATATGATATATACCCGGGTACCATATCACTGGTGATTTGGTGTATTATATCATCAGGTGTGTTATCTGCATCACGGGGATTTGGTACCCCATAATATTTGGTACTCTGGGAGTACCTTATCACCACGTATGACCTTCGCATCACAGTGTTGGAGATGGCTTATTGCGAATATTGTAAGGGATGGTTTCATGCATCATGTGAGACTATTCCTAAGGAGACTTTGATCGAAAACAGCACACATGGCTTTGTTCATAATCAAGAAAGTTTCCACATAGTAACATTTCTTATACATCATATGGCTGATATACTCCAAACAAAAGATTATCATTTCATATAGATAGATGAGAGATTTCAGGTTTGAATAGTAAAATGACACATTAAGATGTACTATGCTCGCAATCAATATGCTATATGTTAATATGTTGTTATGGTAATATACTTTTGAGGATACCTATCACAGGTGATATTGTTGTACCTTGAAGGTACCCTCAAATCATCATGAAGACATGGTACCCCAAATCACAGTGATAATTAATGTAGACTAGTGCTATGGTGTCTACTCCTGGGGTAAACCTGGGAATATCGGTATCAATCTACTCCTGGAGGACAATCTGGGGATACACTTGAGGGTATCAATTTATCACTGGGGGACAATCTGGGTACACTTGGGTGAATTAAATCACCAGTGATATGGTACTCTAAATCACGGTGGTGGCGTGGTAATATGGTACTCCTGGGGGTACCAAACCACTGGGGGTACCAAATCCCCGTGACACCAGTGTTTTTGTTGACTAAAATTGACCCTACCCAGCTTTTAAGCTCACATTTGAAGCTGATATTCTTCAGTCTAACAGTGAACACTGAGGCGGAGGGTCACAGGTCTTAGCACAGCCATCTACATGAATGCACTTTTTAAAATTATAATAATATCCTGTAGTATTTAAATGGCTACAATAATTCTGTATATAGTTGTGGTGGCAATAGTAATAAATTATACCAAATAAAATAGCTGCATTGATAGAACTATTGGTTCACTTTAGTGCTCTATCCTCAGAAACAAATGGTATTTAAGTTTCAGTTTACCATATTAGGCAAACAATTTTGACTCAGTCAAAGTATACTACACGAACTTGTTACTACACTTAGTATAGACCTGTATCTGGACTAGCAAGGACATGTTCAAATTTAACTCTCTGAGACTTTTGTATGAATTCAAGAATCCTAACTTTCCACTGAAGGACACACACTCCTATATATGTTTGCGTGCCCTACTGATTTTAATTCACAGCTGTATCGAGGCATATACGTAGCTACAACACGCCTTTCAAAAAACACTCGACTCTGCATCACAAGCAGTTTAGCATAAAATTATAGCTCCCTCCCTGAACACTTTAGAGTAGCTGTCTCCAACCCTGTGTAAGCAGCCTTGTATTGAGGCTGCAGGCTGTGTAGGGAGGTTAACAGCAGTTAGGTTGCTAGATCTATATAGCAGTGCCTGATATAGACTTCTAGCACAGCAAGCCAGAAGATCACAAACCTCCAGAGTAAAACATGTAGACAGATATATATCTATTATGCAGATCTAAATTACTTTTCATGGGAGTCGTAGAAAGGTCGAGCTGTCAGTCGTATCATTTATTACGCTCTAGAGTAACGGGCGCATACAAGCGTTCAATTATAACGCGCGCGCGAGCGCAAATATCTCCACTTCCGACACAGAAGACACCAAGCAAAAGAGGTCATAATGGTATACTCATTATATATATATAAGTGTACCACATGTCCTTGAGTAACAACAAACAGCAAGTCTGGGAATGAAACAATGGAAGGACAAGTCAGCTCCCTCTCCTGCTGTAATACCCCATTCCTCAAATATAGGTGAAAGTACAAGTCCATTTAGTGTTTCCTAATTGCAATTGTACAACTAAAACACACAAGGATTGCATGTGTATTGTAAGTGTATTTAGTGGAAGTTATATACTAGGTAACCTCACATATGACAGCGCTTACTACCCAGCATGTATAAAGTCATACATGCCTATTGTTCACCCTAGACCAATTAATACAAACCACAATGAGAGGTGCCAATACCTGATCTCAATATAAATGATCTCAAAGACATTATAGTCGCTTCATAATCATGTACTTCAACTTCTAGTGATGACTATAACTGTTCACTATATAAATCAGTTGCAGACATGTACGAGTCCTTGCAGGGCCCAGCCTGTCTGCGCTCTGCAACTACTACATATACTACAGTGTGAGAATGACAATATTGTTCAGTATATACAAATTTGCTATGTATTATATATCCAAGGATCATATTAGGCATTAATTCACTAGACATGCATATGTTATATAAATAACGTGTTATATAAATAAGCCCTTGTGAGCCCGTGTGAGCCCTTGTGCAAGTCCATTGTAAGTTAGTCCAATGGTGTAATGATGTTAGTGCTATGTGTGTGGTGTCTCATGGCAGCTCAAAATGCATCAGAAATGCTTTGCACAGCAGAGAAGTACTTACAATCTTGTGTCACCCTCTCTGAAATGTACTGAGTTCATTTCCAAGAGTGTGCACAAGAGTTTCAAGAAAGTTTACAAGAAGTGTCCCACTTTGGTACTCAGTACTTTACTGCTGTGCTGGAATTACATGACCATACATGCTTTAGCATAGATAAATGTTAGGTCACACAGTTTATGCAAGATAAAACAGAAGATGCATTAGAGAAGCTGTTACAAAAATCATAAGAATCTCAATATATACAGTAGAACAAAATGTAGTGAAAAACTAATGTATGATTTTCAATGGTTGGTGGGTCTCAAGTTTTTGTAGCACTCTTCACAGACCCGAACCTTTTTCATTATTCTTAATCTCTCAACTTCACTCTCGAATGCACTACACCTGTAGAGAATGTACACATACATTACTAGGATACCTCACATTCCCACTCCCCTCCTTCTATACACCTCATTAATCAGGGACCTGTGTAGCACTATACCTACATAAATTACATGACAAATCAGATGCTGAGAAAGCCAACACAGCACAAAAGAAAGATGCCCAAAAGTTTAAGAAAACTTGGCTGCCTCTGGTCCATGAAACACATGCAAGTTGATTGTATTTGTTCAGATGTCCTTTCAATTTCTCTCTGTGTATATAGTTTCCTGACAGTTGGACAAGGGGCTCATTTATACTGACCTGTAACAGAATATCTTGCCACAGTCTCTGCAGTGGTGTTTACGTTCCGTAAAGGAAAACTCCACACCACATTTCATACACTTGTCCACTGCCTCGTCCCTCAACCAGTGCTCCATAACACCTCCTGTACATACATTACAATACATCATCATGATGTCATACAAAATATTGATGTACCATAAACACTGTAGGTATATATCTTTGGAATGACAAAGTCAATATGTTATCACAACACTATTGTTTGTACAGAAACTGATACATTTCTATGTAAATAGTACACAAAACATGCACCTGAAAAGAACAGAGAACTGAAGTATATATGTACACAATGTATGTTTACATTACACAGCAGAAAACAATGCCTCTACATGTATATGTACGGAAATAAAGCAACTGTGCACATGCAAATAGTGAAAAGTACACTCTACAACTTTAGAACCCACACACTCCGGATATGTGTACTACATAGGACATACATACATGTACTCATGTGTAAAAATATGTAGTACATATGTATATGATTCTGCACGAAAAGTAGGCTTTTAACCAACGGAAGTCCTCCTACTAAAATAACAATTTAGGAGCACACACACAAAGATGTTTACTGTATAACTATTGAGAAAACACTGACCGAGATTATCAGACACTGTCCAACTGAAAACACGTCCACGAGAGTCCCCTACAAACAGCCTCCGATGGTCCCTAAAAACACATAGAAGATCACTGACAGATGAACTATCAATACATGTATGTATGGCACACATCATGTCCCTTACATGTGTAAAATTACTGGTTACATGTATGTATGCCTACATTTACAGTTTTTTTCTAGAGAAAAATAAAGCTGTACATACTCTTGGAGATTGGAAGTCCCCTTGGAATTGAAACAATCAACTTGAATATGATTCATGAGTATACATGGCATGTACATGTACACATGTGTGATGGTGCATTAGCATATAGATACACAGTACAGGTGCCTTCCTTTACTTCGCCATATAACTCATTTGATGGATATATAATATATATCCATCAAATGAGTTATATGGTATTATACTAGTGTGATTACTGTCTGCTTCCATTCCCCTCATTGTTCTATTTTGAGTACACATACATTGTGTACATTGTATACGAAAAAAGAGTGTAGTGTACAATAGTTTCACTACAGAGCACTTGTCTCTCACCGAGATATGTGAATGCTAGTGACAGCTGCAGGAGTGTCATTGTCCTTGCGAGACACAGCTGTGTGCATGGTGAGCTGGTGTATCTCTGTCAACCTCCGAGTCCACTGTCCAGTCTTATCCCGCAATTCCTCCACTTTTTTGCGGGCATCAGCAATGTACTCGGCCAGGACTGGACTCATGGGAAGTGCCTCAGAGCCATTTTCTTCTCTACTCTCCTCTCCACACCCACTATTGTCACTACCACCTACACAAACACACACATACTTCACATACTCTAATATTGTGAATACAGAGGTATTAGGAATATTGCCAACATGACGAGAAGGAATATTAAGTTCTTGTTAAGCACAGGGTATGTGCCAATAAGTACTAAGTTGTCTGTGTATGTGTACATGTATGTAGGCCTCCAAAACACATGTATGTGTACATGCTGTTTGTGCCAATCTAGTTTGTGTACATCTAGTCCCATACTACCAAATCATAGCAGAGTCCTTTTAGATAAATGTGGCTCTACAAATAAACAGACTGCCTCACATTTCTACACATTCAACCTGAAAGATATCGACACATTCGTTTGTCTTAAGGATGAGTTTACACTATACACAAGTAAGTATTGAGTTCTTAGGTCAATGTCCACATACATGTACATATAGTAGTTACATGACCTTAGGGTGCATGATCAAATACACCTCAATTAAGGCCATGTAACTATTTTGTTTATTGTTAGCCTCCTTCTCAATTGGCTTATCTTACAGTCAGCCACACCCATCCTGCAGCCCACAATAAGCCTATAAAAACATTAGTTGCTAGGCAACAGCAAACAAATACATGTACATGTATATGTAATTGAAGAACTTACCTATTTGGGTTTTAGGTGGTATGTCAATGGCCTGTTTGAGTGCACCAGAAGCAGTAGCAACCAGAAAATCCATCACTTCAGTTGCTTTCTTCATCACACTACTCTTCAAATTGTGTTCATCAGGTTGTGATACACTCCGCTGTCTAGACAACGGTCCATCTGGCTCGGTAATCTCATCACCCTCCAATGAAGTGTGTGTTTCTCTCATGCTACTAGCTCTCTCCTTATTGGTTCCCTTCACTGCTAGAATACTGGATACTTCATCAATTGGTCTCTCACTTGATGTATCTTCAATTGGATCAGGAGAGCCATTAGTACCCTCCACAGTTATGCATACAGGAGGTTGTGTTTGTCATTACTGTCATGGTATACTGGATTGTCCTCCCCTTTGCCCTCCATTGGAACGTGGTGACAGGGGTGGTAGTGGGGGCCGGTGGGGTCAGTGGAGTAGTGGCAGGGGTGGTAGTGGGGGTCGGTGGGGTCAGTGGAGTAGTGACAGGGGTGGTAGTGGGGGCTGGTGGGGTCATGTATATATCTTCCTCACTGTCTGTGCTCAAAGTCGAATTTACATGTGCATGCTTGCAATGTGTAGTAGCTTGAGCACACATGTACAGCCGCATAAATCATGCCCAATAGGTATGTATATGAATAAAGCACAAGACCCAAGGATGAGTGCTATATCTAGTATAGGTACTATACAGAGGCAGAGACAGGATGTCAAAAGTGGGGGGGCTCGGTGTTCATGAAGTTTACTATATACATTCATTCTGAATACATCTGGCCTAACAAAGTATTTTACATTCTTCATTTGACCCATAGACAACCAAATTTTTGGGGGCTCAGCCCCCTCTTATCAAAAAATGGGGGGGCTCAAGCCCCCCCTACCCCCCCCCCCCCCCAGGTTCTCTGCCTCTGCTATATATGGGCATGGTTTATGTAATATGTGTCTGATATTTATGGTGGCTATGATAAGTGTGTAGTTTTGCACTTAGATAAACACACCAGCTAGCAGGTACTTTATACAGAGGTTTTCAGGTTGGTTGCCCAATTCTGAGTTCAACATATCACACATGTGCACACCAACTGGCCTATGAACAAGCCATGTAGCCACAAATAGTAAGTGTACCACTCTTTACATTGTACGTTCATATTTACCAAGATCCTTTAACATAAAGAGTGGCACACTTACTATTTGCTAGCTCATCCATAGGTGTTGACTCACCTGTTGGATCTTGTAGCAATGGTTCACCTTCAGTCTCGGTCACCTCCACCTTCTTCTCAGGCCCTTTAATTTAGATGAGAAACCATTACATTATGCACTATAAATACATACACGTGTGTTATAGCCTACATATAGTTTTATACGTATCTTCCTAAATGTGTGGTATATACAGGTGGGTAGGTGTGACTAGTTACTCATATCTTTCTTGATTGGAGATTGGAGGTTTTCTCCCATCCTCACATACTCCAATACCCACATCTGTAGAATGGCACACATAAAATGTTGTGGATTCCTATATAATTAGGTGAGTGGGAGGAGCCCACCCAGACAAACAGCTGGAAAATTCTAGATGTGTATATGGTTGGTCATGTCTGTCAGCATTATGTGCGTGTGTGCACAATGTTCATTTTCCAGCTGTAAAAATACATGCAGGTGGATTCACTCATGTTTGCCCACAATGGTTTGCATTTATCACGTACATCATCAATGTGGTAACATGGTATATATAACTTGGTATAATGCTACATTCATATGTATATACATGGAAATACGAGACATGAATATTTATATTGTACCACACAAGCTATGTTAGAAGTATATGTGGTCCATGTAACATTTTATGTACCATCAGATGATCCAGTCATGATGACATTGTCCTGGTCCCAATCAAAAAAATCATACACATCAAAACATGTGTCAAAGCTGTCCAGTATGTATTATAATATTGGCAGCCATCCAAACTCGGTCTAAGTACTCCATTACTTTCCTTAAGAGAAGTATAACTCAATAGCCAATCTTTAGATGTGGAAATGTATCAGCACAAACAGGTGTCTCTGAATAGAGGTATAATTTTTCAGTCAACCATGATCAGAGAAAAAAACATGTTGTTCGTGGTTCCTGTATACATTGTATAGCACTTGGATACGGACATGACTGTGTACCACTCACAGTACAATCTCATATAAGTGTACATAGAGAGAAAACAGCACAGAGCTAAGGGTTATTGAAGTGCTAAAACTAATTCAGAGCTGCACTTGTCCATATGCTGTGTTAGGTGAAGTGGGAATATTTTCACTCAAAGCATATGCATTCTTGTCATTGAGCTGAGTCTTTTGTGTACCACTTGGTACATCCACCACCTCATAGGTCACTTCCTGGGGGACAGGAGGGGGAGAGGGAGAGGAAGGTTTGGACAACTTGCCCCTGGCTCTCTGTATGAGGTAGAGACCCACTACTCCCAGTAGAATTCCAACACTCAGAAATACTAGACTGCACACCACTCCAACAATAGTAGTACTCTCACTGCAACTGTCACTGCCACTTTCACTACCACTATAACCTGGACATTCAAAATAAGCCATTAGTAAGTGGAGTTGCATTAACACAACAACTAGTATTATCATTCATACCCACTGAATATATAGATGTGTGAGTGTATTCAGTTATACCTGAGGTACTAGCATTGGAACTATTTGTGAAAGGACCAATGCCAGCTGAGTTGACAGCAGCAACTCGGATATCATAGTGTGTCAGAGGCCTCAATCCAGTGATGCTGCCAGTAGTCATCTCTTTCTGACCTCCAACTATGAGAGTCCATCCTCCGACATTGACTTCTTCATACTCAATCATGTAGCCAGTGATGTTTCCATTCTGATGGATGCATGGAACTGCCTTCCACTGGAGAGTGAAGCTTGATGATGTAGCACTCAAGAATGTGAGATCAAGTGGAGCAGCAGATGGAGCTGGAGAATAAGTTAATATGCCTTTGAATGCATGATAGAGCTATAATGCTAATTGTTGGTGAGTTGGAGTAATAAAAGGAATTTTCATATAGCACATGTACATAAGGTACCTGGGGATTGTATGTGAAGTATAGCAGTAAATAGATGGGGGCAGCTAGGCCAAACCAAGCTAGCGAGAGTATATAAATTTTCTGAGCAGTATAACTACAGGTGGACTCTCTCTCAATCACCTCACTATAATAAAATTACCTGACTCATTGGTCACTGCAATAACAGAATCACAGATCAGTGAGTTTCCAATACTAACTGTTATGTTGTAACTACTGTACTCTTCCAATTCAACAATGGTTATGTTTGCTACTGGAGCACTGATAGGCATAGCTTTGATACTTGTATCCTCAAATGAACATGGATTATTTCTCTCCCATCTGATCATCATATTAGAGTGTGTGATAGTGTCAGCTTCCGACCATGTCAGTGTGACACTGTTTGGTGTTGTGGACAGCACTGAAACTTCAACTGCAGAGACAGTTATTTTGTGTATGTTTAGAACATTAATGTGTTTTTGCAACTTACATGGCAATGTTGATGTGACTATGCTTCCATAAATGCCAGTACCAGCACCATTCAATGCTGCCACTTCAATCACATATACTGTGGATGGTTGTAGCTCATTGATAAAAACTGTGGTATTTTCTGCTGGAATATTATTCTGATGTTCCTCCTCTTCTCTGCCTTGTTTGTGATATCTAATTGAGTATCCTGTTATATTTCCATTGTGATGGATACATGGTACTGGCTTCCACTGGACTGTCATACTGAATGTACTACTAATTACACTTATATCTTCAGGAGGAGCAGAGGGAGCTGAAAAGGAGAAATATTGTGCAACTATCGGAGTAATATTGCAAATAGTTAGTGTTTTACCTGCTTCCACAGTAGTTGCAATGACTGGATTACTGGAGCTACTACCTGCCACATTAGTTACAGTCACAGTAATATTGTAAGTACTGCCTTCAACCAGCCCTGTTATCAGGTATTCCATCAATGATGATGGAGCATACATAGTATTGTCATCAGGACATGGATGTAACTTCCTCCAAGTCACAGTAATACTATAGTCATTCCCTGGTACAGTGGCAGTTATATCCAGTGATATTGTAGTGCTTCTTGTACTACTTACCAAGACATCTATATCACTAGGGGGTGCAGCTGTACAGAGAGAAGGTAATCATATTACACATAAGAGTATTAATAGTTAGTAAGAGCACACCTAAGTAGATGGTAGCATTTTTCATTTCACTTTGAAAGTGTTCAGAGAGACCAACAATGGATATAGTGTAATAATTTCCATTCTCTAGTCCAGTTAGAGTAGTTGAAGTAATTGAAACATCAATATCTGTGGCAGTGCTCAGGTTATAAGAGACTCTATATCCAACAGTGTTCCCTGGTGGAGATGGTGGATCCCAAGAGACCCTCACACTTGTTGAACCAACTTGCTTCAGTGTAAGGTTTTCAGGTGCTGATGCAACTATAATAGCACAACATTTATATATTAAAATTGTGAGCATAAGCTTGTATATCCACAAAGAAGTATGCACCTTTAACCATAATGAATAATGAATTCAGCGATAGCTATGTCTTTATTGCAGAAGCTTATACCTTGAACTGTAAGGCTCAATGAGTCCCATGATGGTTTATTATTAGACACATTACACTGGTAGAGTCCTCCCAGTTTCCCAGTCACAGTCAGTGTATGGGTATACTGTGCAGTTACTGCATCATCCAACACAGTCACCTCATCTCCTTCAGCTGCTTTAGAGTTCCTGGTCCAAGTGACTGTGGTGGCAGGTCCACCAGTAGATACACAGGTGAGAGTGAATGAAGTAGGGCTACTTGAGGTTTCAATAAAATTTATTTCACCTGACATAATAATATCACCTGTATGAATATACACAAACCATGTCCAATTGTCTATATAAGATATACACCTTGCGCATAAAACAAACACGTGGAATATTTATGGTATGTGCATGCATATGGTCCACCAGATGTATGCATGTAGCTACTGTGGATTGCTACGGCATATCCCCACTCAGAGGGAGCGCCCCCCCCCTCCTCTGCTGGCGCCTCTGAGGCACTGAAAACTATGGTTTCTCATCACTTTTAGTTCCAGTTTGCTGTCTGCTGGAATTCTGTGAACATGAATATGCAACTATGACCATGGAAACTGACTCCGATTAGAAATAACATACTTTGATGTATGACGAAATGGGCGTGCCTGTGTGGGAGGAATGGTGGTGGGTCCACCTGTCGTATCTCCAGGATTACGTAATTTCACAACTCGATTTAGTCTGGCTGAGAAAGCGCGGGGGTATGGTTGTAAGCTAGAGTAGTTTATCAAACTTCGCCAGGCCAGGCATCTAGTCTAAACAGCATGCTCATTAGTGCATGCCCTGCTATGCTTTTACAGACAGGTATGAGGGACTAACATTAAGAGATTCAGCCTAATAGAAGCGAAGCGATGAACGTGAGAAGTGACCTACCGCATACTTGAACAAAACTTGATCAGAGTTGAGAGTTGGCATACGTAGGCTTGCAACTAGCCTTGTTCCCAGGCCGTTTCCGGGAGGAGACGTTTTTGCTCTCGAAAACGGCCTGGAAAAACGGCTATAGTTGCAAGCCTATGCCAACTCTCAACTCTGATCAAGTTTTGTTCAGCTGGAATGTTATTAGCACGCTACGACGTTTCATGAAATCGTTATTTGAAGCGAGCCAGCACTTATCGAAAAGCGGAAGAGGGCCTGGTCACATTGCAGTTGTGATTGTGGAATGGGAGGTTTGCAATAAGTAAATTCACATGTTACGCAACGTTCGCGTGCGGAGCAACAAAGCAAGAAGGTAAGAACGTCGCTTACTAGGTAGCCAGGTACACGGTATGTCGGACACTCTGCATGGTAACAAGACAAAACACAACAACTTGGCATATCCAGTTGGCAGCGCCACAAAAGACGTCATTGCCACTAACAAAAGAAGCAATGCCAATAGCTTGCTCTTGTTCTTGGAATATCCAAGCGAGGTGGCTGCTTTTACATTAGTGTCCCTTGTACAGCTACACTAGGTAAAAACACAAAGGTAAGAACGTACGTGACGTCACGTAATAATTAACGAATCTGATTGGTCACGCCAAGATCTTGGCGTTGACAACAGCCCTAACGCAGTGTGACCGATGAGGGGCTAGCTCGCGAGACTAATTTGAACACGACGTTATGACGTATTCGGTGTTGGTCATGATTGGACTGCAATATTCTTGCAGTGCCAGTGGGTACAAAACTGATACTGCGTGATTCCAAGCTCTTGCAACACAGTTCAAAAACCGGATATACTGCGTTTGCTTTAGTCACGTGCGTCAACCAAGCACACTGAGGCCACTCCAAATCAATTAGTAGTTTCTCATTACATTCAATTCCCGCCCGCATGCTCGTTGACTTCCTGAATTTCTCATACTGAGCATGCGCAGTTAAAGAAACAAGAGCCTGGTCAGTAGATTTCGATTGAACTTTTAATTAAGAGGATCTAGAAGCAAGAGGTGAATCTAGTGTGGTCTAAATACTTAGTTAAAGCACACGCACGAGTACTCTGCACTTTTCGCACGCTGTTTTCTTGCCTCGCGGCACAACTGTTTTGGCGGGGTTCCCAGGTTTCATCTGTGGCTCCAACTCAATCCCTGCAACCCATCACGGGAAAACTGGAAGCTTCTTTCTTACTTTTAAGCGTCAATCGCGGGGAGCGTAGCTACCCAGAGCTCCGTATATATTAATTAACCGCGTACTTCCGGTGCCGCCTGCCCGCATTACCCACCGCTCCTGTATGTTATGAGAAACTACAATTTGATTTGGAGTGGCCTGACTGTCAGGAATTTTATATCTATATCCGGCTTTGAAAAAGATCTTGGAAAACAGTATTAGGCTTTCAAACAGACCTCGTGCTTGCGCGCTCGGGTGTGGCTGCGCTAGACTAGACTTTTATGGGTACAGCCTTTTTTCCAGGCCGTTTTCGAGAGCAAAAACGTACGTGTACAGTAGGGAGCGCAGACACGCTCAAAAGCAAGTAACTCCCGAACGCGGACGTGATAAGCCTTTTCGTGTTACAAGCTTTTTCAGACAAACAAACTGCTTAAGTAGTAAGTATCATTTACCTCTTTCACTGTTGTATAGCCCCACATAGACTGTTTCACCAACAGATGGATCATTATCATCATGGACAGCAATAGTTCCAATATTACAACGATATATACCAGATGGCCCACTAGCATTGTTTTTACGGCGCAAGTGAACTACTTGAGCTTGACGATCCTCATAAAAATTCACAGGGTTCTCATTGGGGAATGGCAGTCTGGTGTCATTGTCAGGAGCAAACCAGTCTCCACGGTTTATGCCTTGACTTGAACGACAGCATGTGTCCAAGTCAGTATGACACTGTACAGTATCACTATTACGATTCTCCCCGACTAGACTGAGATCCACATAGGAATTGTTGGACAGAGTGTTTCCCATAAAGGTGACATGAGGAAACATTTCGTCGGAGTGGACCTCCATCAAAGACGAGAGGAGACACAGCAGTAACAGAGGTGTGGATTTCATTGCTACACCGAGTAAAGCTAATCTTTCGTTAAAAAAATATTTTATATGCACTGAAACTAGGTACCACTTTGTTCACTCTACAACAGCTTGATTATTGGCCTCCTTCAGATAGCAGAAAGCAGAAAGGAATTCCCTACTATTCTACACAACACTATGAAATACGTACTTATACATAGCAGAATAGTGTATAGATGGGATGCAGCCTGTCACGCAAAAATGGACCCGACAAAAATGGCCCAGGCATCCAATATTGGTGAATCGAGCCACAAATCTCCGTGACACCGGTACCGGTGTTTTTGTTGGCCGTCTACAATCACTGGACTGGACCGGTGGACTGGACTGGTGGACTGGACTGGTGGACTCGCCAAAATCGCTCTGCGTTTGTAAACTCGTTATCAGGCACAAATTCCAATAGTAATTAGAGCAATCAACTGTCGAACCCACCGCATAATAACTTCCGGACACTCTCCGCACATATATTAGCGAATCCCGTTATGCACAGACATCCTAATTACTACACTTTGACCCCCGGCGTCTCCGCTCCGCTGCAATCGTAGTAGCGTGCGCTCTATTCTGCCAAGCCTGTGTCTTCACAATATGTTCTAAACTTTCTTCGGTGGATGTTCTGCATGTTCTTCCTGTTCTCCCTATTCTCCACATTAGATCTACTCCTGTTGTCTATCTCTGTGTTCTCCATGGTCCTTACACTCCGCCACACTCCCCCTGTTCTCAATGTTCTCCCTGTTCTCTCTGTTCTCCTTGTTCTACACTCCATGCTCCTCTGCTCTCCACACTCCCCCGGTTCTCAACGTTCTCCCTGTTCTCTATGTTCTCCTTGTTCTACACTCCATGCTCCTCTGCTCTCCACACTCTCCCTGTTCTCAATGTTCTCCCTGTTCTCTATGTTCTCCCTGTTCTCGATGTTCTCCTTGTTCTACACTCCATGCTCCTCTGCTCTCCACACTCTCCCTGTTCTCAATGTTCTCCCTGTTCTCTATTTTCTCCCTGTTCTCTATGTTCTCCTTGTTCTACACTCCATGCTCCTCTGCTCTCCACACTCTCCCTGTTCTCAATGTTCTCCCTGTTCTCTCTATTCTCCTTGTTCTACACTCCATGCTCCTCTGCTCTCCACACTCTCCCTGTTCTCAATGTTCTCCCTGTTCTCTCTGTTCTCCTTGTTCTACACTCCATGCTCCTCTGCTCTCCACACTCTCCCTGTTCTCAATGTTCTCCCTGTTCTCTATGTTCTCCTTGTTCTACACTCCATGCTCCTCTGCTCTCCACACTCTCCCTGTTCTCAATGTTCTCCCTGTTCTCTATGTTCTCCCTGTTCTCTCTGTTCTCCTTGTTCTACACTCCATGCTCCTCTGCTCTCCACACTCCCCCTGTTCTCAATGTTCTCCCTGTTCTCTCTGTTCTCCTTGTTCTACACTCCATGCTCCTCTGCTCTCCACACTCCCCCTGTTCTCAATGTTCTCCCTGTTCTCTATGTTCTTGTTCTACACTCCATGCTCCTCTGCTCTCTACACTCCCCCTGTTCTCAATGTTCTCCCTGTTCTCTATGTTCTTGTTCTACACTCCATGCTCCTCTGCTCTCCACACTCCCCCTGTTCTCAATGTTCTCCCTGTTCTCTATGTTCTCCCTGTTCTCTATGTTCTCCTTGTTCTACACTCCATGCTCCTCTGCTCTCCACACTCCCCCTGTTCTCAATGTTCTCCCTGTTTTCTCTGTTCTCCTTGTTCTACACTCCATGCTCTTCTGCTCTCCACACTCCCCCTGTTCTCTATGTTCTCCTTGTTCTACACTCCATGCTCCTCTGCTCTCCACACTCTCCCTGTTCTCAATGTTCTCCCTGTTCTCTATGTTCTCTCTGTTCTCTCTGTTCTCCTTGTTCTACACTCCATGCTCCTCTGCTCTTCACACTCCCCCTGTTCTCAATGTTCTCCCTGTTATTTCTGTTCTCCTTGTTCTACACTCCATGCTCCTCTGCTCTCCACACTTC
Organism: Theonella swinhoei; assembly: GCA_963970385.1. Classification (NCBI taxonomy): domain Eukaryota; kingdom Metazoa; phylum Porifera; class Demospongiae; order Tetractinellida; family Theonellidae; genus Theonella; species Theonella swinhoei. The sequence goes on along the minus strand of OZ019951.1, from coordinate 1,457,198 downwards.
CCCTGTTCTCAGAACATGGAGAACAGGAGTGTAGAGAGCAGAGGAAGAGGGAAGGTAGAAGACATGGAGAACATAGAGAACAGGGAGAACACGGAGATCACAGAGTGTGGAGGACAGAGGAACCACGGAAAGAGAACACAGAGAACATAGAGAACAGGGAGATTTTAGACAACAGGAGTAGATCTAATGTGGAGAATAGGGAGAACAGGAAGAACATGCAGAACATCCACCGAAGAAAGTTTAGAACATATTGTGAAGACACAGGCTTGGCAGATTAGAGCGCACGCTACTACGATTGCAGCGGAGCGGAGACGCCGGGGGTCAAAGTGTAGTAATTAGGATGTCTGGATTCTATATTAGCAGTTAGGCTAGGGGCTAGGGCTAGGGCTAGGGCTAGGGCTAGGATGGATCAAACTGGAATATAGGCCACCGTCGCAATTAGTAGTGAGCGCAGCACATCATTGCTGCCCAAGCCCCTAGCCTTACTATCAGAGCTACATGTAGCCCAATTGTTGATTTGTGCTGGTACAGCTGTAGACACAGGCATTAATAAACGTGTATATACCTACAGTTATCATTGCAGAGTAAGACAGTTTGTCTCATCCAAAGGACATACTACACTTTAAAAGTCACTGTCTTCTTGCATTTATAAATCCTGTGATTACTAACTATTGGAATTCATGCCTGGGAACAAGTTTGCAAACAATTTCAGTGAGTCCACCAGTCCAGTCCACTGGTCCAGTCCAGTGATTGTAGACGGCCATTTTTGTTGACTAAAATTGACCCTACCCAGCTTTTGAAGCTCACAGGCTTTTTTGAAGCTGATATTCTTCAGTCTATAACAGTGCAGAGGGTAAAAGGTCTTAGCACAGCCATCTACATGAATGCACTTTAAAATTAATCTCATAACTGCTATAATAACAACCTGCAGTACTTAAATGGCTACAATAATTTTGTATAGCTACTCCAATGCCTGCAGCTGCACTAAGCACATACAGTGGAACCTCCGAAGAAAGGACACTAGTTTGGGAACGGCACTTGTGTCCATTCTTCGGAGGTTGTCCTTATCTCGGAGGTTCATGAAATACTTTATAACTTTCTATATAATGTGGTGGAATATAAGTAATGTAGTGAAGTTTATGCATGAGTTAGTGTGTAAAATAGTCAAGTAAAGTTGTCTGTCTTGCTGATTGATGTGTAATATTGACAATCCTATCAATTATCTGGCCAATACACACTTCTTCCGTGTCCTATGAATGCAAGAAACTTGGACGCGTATATTTTCTAAAGCAAGTATATACTGCTTCCTTGTAACGCGTGTGCGGTTTCGCTGTATACACAATGAAGTTGCGCTCGTACATAGCGCCGCACTGCGCAAGCGCAACTGTGCAATTTTAGGGGAGTGGCTTCCGGGTGTTCGCTATTTAGAGGTAAAAATGTACAGTGGAGCGCCGTTCGGCGCAAAGGTTTTCTCCGCTGTCCGGAATCGGGAAGCGTCCGCTTCTCGGAGGTTGCTAATGTATTACAGCTATTGTATTTTCAATCCGTAACACGGCAAGTGTCCGTTGTAGCGTGAGTGTCCGCTTCTCGGAGGGTTCGGTTCCACCGTCTGTATTCACAGAGAACATGTTTAGCTATGCATGTCTAGTGATGAGCTGTGGGGAGAATTCCAACGTAAATTAAATCTATACATATGCAGTTTTACACATTAAATACATACATGATAATAATACATTATACAGTGCAAATACAATAGAAGATATCTATTACTATTCCATAAAGTTGGAGTATGTGTCAAAAGTGTCCAAGAACACCAAAACAGCTTCAAATATTGACAGATATTGTCCCTGTAAGGAAGATGACAGTTTGGAAGTTCATCCATTTGGACTGCAGTGTTCTGAGGATGTCATTGCTTATAAGGATCTTACCACAGTACACACAGCTCCTGGTTTCTGAGCTCTCATGGCCTTCACTACCTGGAACACATCCACCACACCCTCTGTCTTACACCTCTCAATGGTGGTAGTGATGGCACAGAACACAGCTGAGCGACTCACTGTGTCCCTACATGTATGTATAGTGAGTGTATAATTCACCTACATACAGGAGGGAGGTGGCTTGTAATAACTACTATATACCTGCCATGGACTACAATGGTGTTGTTGCCAGTCTTTCTCTGAACTTTGGCAATGTTATCAATCATAGTAATTACATTCTTCATGTCAGGAAACTGATCCCCAGCAGTCCAATTGGTAATGTGGAATTGGCTCACCTGATGAGCCTTATCAAACTGCAGAATACAAGTTGACTATAAGTACAGTTTCTCAGTGCTTATACTTCAAAATGGTTTAAGTTTCATGTTTCAAAACATGCAACTGAGATAGACTATTAGCATACTTACTTCAGGATGTTTTTAACAGTTTAACCTTGTTAGCATATACCTTAAGGTTACTACTATTAATTGCGGTTACTAATTTTAGCGTTTTTGAAGGGAGAGTTTGTTAGCATATAGTTGCATGATTGAACGTGCAACTAACTGACTGTAGTGCATTAACCATCAGATGTTTCCAAACATGCAACTGTGGCAAACTGTGCCAATTGGCTTGAATAACAGACACAAAGAAAGTGTATGTGTACTTGTATGTATACAACATACCTTGGCTTGTTGAATACTGAATGTCCTCATCACATATGCAGAGGATATCTCTTCACTCATCAGCTCAACTCTGAACTCTCCATAGCTCTGGAATGTTTGCCCAGGCCAGTACTGGTAGCACACCTCCTGAGGGACAAACCAGTCATGTCTTCATGATACCTGATTGTTACAATTGAGTTACCTCTTCTTGTTCGACTAAGTCAGAGAGCATGACAATGACACTACACTTTCTGCTAAACACCATCTTCCAGAAATCTCTACTGGTGGACTGCATGGGGCCCTGGGTGATGATGAATGCTCTCTGCTGCTTGTAGCCCTGTATATACAAACAAGAAAATATTAATCCCCTTGTTCAAAAACACAAGCAATTCTCAAACAAGAAAATATTAATTTTCTACACAACTCTCAATGGCTAGTTTACGTGAATATTGGTAGCATTAATATAATCTGGATTTTCTCCTTTCAGAACAACACGCCATTTGTCAACTGAAAATAAGGTAAGAGTATCTTTATGCGTACACTTGTGCTGTACATACCTGGTAGAAATTCAGTTGATCGATTCTTTTGAAGGTTTTGACGAGCAGCAAACGCTTTAGCATCCTCTGGATTTGTAGTCACTTGGTCTAATATCTACACCAAAAGAATGACAGCAAGTTTGTATGTACAGTGGAACCTCTCCAACATCCTGAAATTAGATATATTCCCTTTCCTGAAGGCTATTTTTATGCACTTTTTCTACCAGAACACCTTCTATCCCAAGTTATTGTGCTTTGTAGCTACATTCTCTCTAACACTCTCCCTTACAGAAAACTGCCAGTCAAACCCTGTATTTCCTGACTCATTCTTCTTTCTCATATCTCTCATTCTCTTCCTCAGATTTCCTGCTTCAATTTGAGTGTCTCCACACATTGTTGACTCCAAGATAGCATCATGAATGAAAATATATTGATCCTACGGGGGAAATGCAAAAACAATTTACTGAGCATTTATGTGAGTAGGGGGCACACACTATTGTATTAATTATGGTGAATCACAGAGCAGATATAAAACTTGGTAGTTGCTTTGACATCAGTTGCATTATATTCTACATGTATGTGCTATTTATAGATGTGTATTAGATATAATAGTGATTAACTGCAAATAGATATAATGGTGATTAACCCAAATATGACGAAAGGATTACATGGCTGACACACCTTTTATATATGTCTTATCAGTTCACAGGTTGTGATGGCTACACTGAACTCATTTCATAGACAATTTGAAATGAGCAAAACATAATTCCTTAGAGGAAATCCTACACAATCTATGTATTCAGACACTTGTATCTAGTGTCAGAACAAGACTTTGTCTTTGCAATGAAACATGCAACTGAGATAACCATTTTAAAATATTTTTGAAGGACAAGTAAATCTTTCATACCACAGTTTGCACCATCTGAGTTCTCTGTTGTCTCAGCTGTTGGATGACTGCTGGTATGTCCACAACACCTTCCTTCTCAATCTGCTCCAGAACCATATCAATAGTGATGAATGTCCCAGTTCGACCAACACCAGCACTGAAAAAGATTGGTATCAAGACTTATCCTTATAGCATGTTGTTCTAACTAGGAAGCTCATGTGTCACAGTGCTCAGTCTCACCTGCAGTGTACTAGTAAGGGGCCTTTGGATGGTTTGTGTTCCCTCATTACCCTTCTGTGAAATGCGAGGATGGAGGTGGCATAGTCAGGTACACCGTGGTCTGGCCATGATGTGTAGTGAAAGTGGGTCACTTTCCTGGACTGTCCAGACAGCTGGAAATAAATAGTAAGAGCTCTTGGTACATAAAGTCACAAGCTTTTGCACTTTCTATGAATACACCAGCCACACTATGTAGAGATGTGGTCATCTTATGGACTTTCCAGGCAGATAGAAATGAATCCATCAGGAGTACATACATAATCCCCTGCTGCATACAAGTACTTTATCTGAGTACATGTTTATGTTTGCCCTAAAAGCCGTGCATAGACTTACTCAAAGGTTATGTATGTCCTCTCATAGACATGCAACAACCACCCTCTATATACATGTGTTGTTTACCTCCGCACTAAGTGTTCCAATGGTATAGTCAGCCAGAATTTGATGGTTGGTGACAGTGATCTTAAATGGCCCAAACTCCAGTGAGCCTGACAGAGGCCAGTACTGCTCACACTTTGTCTTCTTGCCCTCCACTACATTAGTGATCATCACAATAGAGGGCACCCTCTCCTGCCACACCATCCTCCAGAAATCAACTACACTACGGGGCACAGGGCCTACATATGCATCATGACATGTGTAGAGATATCATACAACACTAATCTTTCATTGGTGATATCCAATCTACTAAAACAATATTGATTACCTTGAGCTGCTATGAATTTCTTCGGCATTGAGTAACTCTGAGCAAAGGAAGGATAACTTTGCCATTGAGATTACATGTAAACATGATATACTCACATCCACATAGCTTGCATTGATGTAGTCATTGCTAAGGTCTTCCATTGGAGTCAAAATCACACGATTATCATCATCTGTATATTACGCACATGGGCAGATGCAGGCAGTGCAAAAGGTCCATATGCAATGACTGCAGTTCCTATTATGCTTCTACTCTACGTATAGTATCACCCAATTGTGGTTGAGACAGTTGTGAGGAGTGTTAACTTTAAAAGTTTGGGCAAAATGCAGGTTGTCTGGTTGAAGCTGAACCAACTGCACTGGCAGCTAAGGCTCTGGCTTGGTACACTATCTCATAGTTGTGTCTCCCCTCCCCTTTCTCCTCTGGATCTATCCCTGAGAGGTGTACTTACATGCAGATATATTAGCAAAGCGATTCTTCTTCCTATTCAGTGGAGTCCTAGCAATTTTAGTTGTCTTCCCTTCACCATTTCTGAGTGACTGTACAAATACCAACATTAAATTAGCTATATGTACACAAATATCACTTTACTTGAAACTCAGTTGAGAAAGGCTGGTTGTTGCTGCTGTGGTTGAGCTCTACATGGTTTCCAAACATTGCCACTGGTACACAGGTAGACACTAGTGGTTTCTCAGCAGGAGCAGGCTCAGTAGCTGGAGCAGATTCTTCATTCCCTGTCTTGCTAGCTCCATTTTCATGCCCAATATTTGAAGCACTGAAGCCTTCATTTACCTCTGATGACTGATTGTGATATGTTTCACTCTCTATCAGCAGTGGAGGTTTGGCAGACATTCCACTCCCTCCACTGTCACACTGTAGCAACTTAGAGTGTGGATTATCACCTACCTCAGTTGCTTTATCACTCTTAGTGACTATTCCACAGCCTATTTAAACAAAGTATTTTTGCTGAGTTAACTATGTCATGTGACATGTGGCTTACGGATAATTTCCTCCAGAGGTGTATCATTAATGTCTTTGGAATGTAACACAGAATGTTGTTTGAATAAAATCCTGAAATGACTCGTTGGAAAGATGTTCTTCGGTTTTTCCCTATCATTATAACACAAATTCGAAATAGTAAGATGTTTACACCACACACATGTACAGATGTGAGTTAATAACATACTTCCTCCACAGCCACACTCCAGCTAGGATGATAGCTGCTATAACCACAGCCACAACTAGAAGTGAGACAACCACACCAGCCACTATTCCACCAACACTGCTCCTCTCATCTTCCATTTCATCTGTGATATTGGTATTATCCCTTGTGTCATTATTATTATTATGTGGGGCTGGATTGTGGAAGGACCAACAGTGAGTACACATTGAAAAGGTTGATAAGTGCTATACCTAATGTGCTAGCATTAGAACTGTTTGTGAAAGGACCAATGCCAGCTGAGTTGACAGCAGCAACTCGGATATCATAGTGTGTCAGAGGCCTCAATCCAGTGATACTAGTCATCGTATTTTGACTTCCAATAATATTTATATTCATTCTGATAGCCTCACTTTCATCAACTTCTTCATACTCAATTGCAATCATGTAGCCAGTGATGTTTCCATTCTGATGGATACATGGAACTGCCTTCCACTGGAGAGTGATGCTTGATAATGTAGCACTCAAGAATGTGAGATCAACTGGAGCAGCAGATGGAGCTGGAGAAAAATTATTATTGACATTGTCAACTGGTACCCAATTCACAATCTAAATTGATGCTTTAGCATCTCTGGGAAATATAATATGGTCATACGCCACAGAGTTTATACAACTGTTTACTAATGATTGTGTGCTTATATGTTGTCAAATTAAACTATAACATGGTATGAATTACCTGATTCATTGGTCATTGCAATGACAGAATCACTGATGTTTCCAATACTAACTATGTTGTAACTACTATACTCTTCCAATTCAGCAATGGTTAACATTGTAGTATTAATAGACATGATATTGTTATTTGTATTCTCTATTGAGCACAGGTTACTTCTTTTCCATCTGATTGTTGAGTTAGTGTGTCCACCAGTGTCAACTTCAGACCATGTCAGTGTGATACTATTTGATGTTGTGGACAGCACTGAAATAACTGCATACATAATTATCATGACACTTGCAAACATATATATGTGTGTATATATATGTAACTTACATGATAATGTTGATGATATTATGCTTCCATAAATACCAGTACCAGCACTATTTAATGCTGCCACTTCAATTACATATTTGGTGGATGGTTGCAGTTCATTAATGGATACTGTTGTATTGTCTGCAGTAATGGTGATATTCCGATGTTCCTCCTCTTCTCTGCCTTGTTTGTGATATCTAATTGAGTATCCTGTTATATTTCCATTGTGATGGATACATGGTACTGGCTTCCACTGGACTGTCATACTGAATGTACTACTAATTACACTTATATCTTCAGGAGGAGCAGAGGGAGCTGAGGAAGATTACAATTATCACGGAGTATTGAGTAACATTGCAATTATCAGAGTTAGTATTTTACCTTCTTCCACAGTAGTTGTAATGACTGGACTACTGGAATCACTACCTGCCACATTAGTTACAGTCACAGTAATATTGTACGTACTTCCTTCATCCAGCCCTGTTATCAGGTATTCCATTAATGATGATGGACTATACATAGTATTGTCATCAGGACATGGATGTAACTTCCTCCAAGTCACAGTTATACTATAGTCACTCCCTGGTACAGTGGCAGTTATATTCAGTGATATTGTGGTATTTGTTTTACTACTTACAGTGATCTCTATTTCACTGGGAACTGGAACTATGGACAAGAAGTTAACTATATCAGTATGAGTTACATGTATGCATAGCATACTAGCATATACCTAAGTAGATGGTGGTAGTTTTTATTTCACTTTGCATGTGTTCAGAGAGACCAACAATGGATATGGTGTAATAATTTCCATTCTCTAGTCCAGTTAGAGTAGTTGAAGTAGTTGAAACATCACTTATGTCAATATCTGTGGCATTGCTCAGGTTATAGGAGACTCTATATCCAACAGTGTTCCCTGGTGGAGATGGTGGATCCCAAGAGACCCTCACACTTGTGATATTGACTTGTGTAAGTGTAAGGCTTTCAGGTACTGATGCAACTATAGCACAACAGTTAATAACACCAATGTGACTCTATTAAACATTAACATGTTCACAATGCAGAAAAATTATAAACCTTCATGTATTATAGACCATGTATTACAGAAGCTTACCTTGAACTGTAAGGTTCAATGAGTCCCATGATGGTTTATTATTAGACACATTACACTGGTAGAGTCCTCCCAGTTTCCCCGTCACAGTCAGTGTATGGGTATACTGTGCAGTTACTGCATCATCCAACACAGTCACCTTGACTCCTTCAGCTGCTTCAGAGTCCGTGGTCCAAGTGACTGTGGTGGCAGGTCCACCAGTAGATACACAGGTGAGAGTGAATGAAGTAGGGTTACTTGAGGTTTCGGTAAAATTTATTACACCTGACATAACAATATCACCTGTAATTATATAGGAGTGATACATGAATTAATGTTCAATGTGACTATAAAATACTCACCTCCATTTTGATAGAGTCCAATATAGAAATATCCAATTATAAGACCAAATCCTTTGGATATTTTAATGTTACAGTGATATATACCAGATTGACTCCCACTACTACGATATAGATCAACTCTCTGATCATGACCACGCTGATATATACCACCACTTGATGGTAGTACTGTCCCATTGGGAAAGGTCCAGTCTCCTCTATGATAGCCCTGATATTGACTACAGCATGCACTCACATCAGTATGACATTGAACTCTTTTACTGTGAGAAGTCCCCACTAGACTGAGATCCAAGTAGCTGTGGTTGGCAAAATCATTTCCCATGAAGGTGACCTGAGGATATTCTTCAGCCTGACAGTGAACACTGAGGTAGAGCCAGACACACACAACTGCAATCTTTAGCACAGCCATCTACATGAATGCACTTTAAAATCATAGCTGCTGTGTTACAGTAGTATATATATATACAGCTGCAATAATTTGTATATAGTTGTGATGGCAAAGTATATACCTAATAGTTATATTGATAGAAATCGTGGTATACTTGTTTACTTTTATTTACACTATTAAGTTTGATGTCAACATACGCAGGTCAGGGAGATCAAGAGGGAATGAGAAAGACAAACTTACAGAACAACAGTACAGAAGTTTGTCTTTCTCATTCCCTCTTAATCTCCCTGGCCTGCATATGTTGACATCAAACTTAATACATCTTCACCAGGTCAACTAAGAATATTTTATTTACTCATGGTTATCCCTCAGAAACAATGGTATTTAAGTTTCAGTTTACCATATTAGGCAAACAATTTTGACTCACACTATGGCAATAAACCAATGAACCTGAATCTGGACTAAGTGGCTCAAGCATAGCAAGGACATGATTTTCATATTTAACTCTCTGAGATGTTTGTGTGAACTGTAGCTACTGCAACACGTTACATGGAAACTAATAGATTTCACAAGCAGTTTAGCTATGTATATAACTCCCTACCCTGAACACACTTTAAAGTAGCTACCTCCAACCCTGTGTAAGCACCCTTGTATTGAGGCTGCATGCACTGTGGAGAGGACGAAGTAATTATGAGTTACGTAAGGTTGCTATAGCAGTGCATCATATACAGCAGTCAATCACAGATCTCCACAGTAAAACATGTAGAGAGATAAATATGAACATATAAATTACCTTTCATGTGAGTTGCAGAAAGGGTCTACACTGTCAGTCCGATCTCTACAGCAATTTTTCGCGCGCGCAGTGCCATTTAATTTAGCGCGAGCGTTATCGCGCGCGCTAATGCCGTAAAGAAGTGTATATATATACCACATTAGTATATAGCCCCATAAGTATATCAAATTGCAAGTCCCGAACATGTCAGCACTCATGGTTTTGTTCTTCTGCTACATAACACTACAGCTTTAGCGATCTTGAGAGGAGACACATACTTTTAACCAAAAAAGTCAACTCAATCTCCTGCATGCCATATATTGTATCCCACTCACCAAATAAGGTGGTATGGGTTGTTAGGAACTGCAGTAGTAGCTATCTTATACACAACCCAAACAATGAATGTAACTATGTAAATTTAAATGCACTGGCTTCACTGGAACAAGATGAAATAAGAGCAGGTCTTTATAGCGTTCTCAAATTTGTACAACACAAATTACTGTACTTTTTTATGTGTAATATAGTGTGACTTATGCACAAACCAAATGTAGATATTTTGTTTACAATTAATTAGGAAAAGGTATGCTTCCAAGGATCATTATAATTAGGCAATAATTCACTAGACATGCCAGAAATGCCTCCATCATGAATTACATGACAAGACATGACACACATTCATTCAAATTTTTGCATGCTTCAATATTCTGTCATACAATTTTGGAGAAAAGTCATGCAAGGTAAAACAGAAGATGCATCTGTTACAAAAATCTCAATATATACAGTAAAAAAGAATACAACACATACATTGAAAAACTTTCAATGGTTTGGGTCTCAAGTTTTTATAGCACTCTTCACAGACCCGACTTTTCATTATTCTTAATCTCTCAACTTCACTCTTGAATGCACTACACCTGCAATACAGACAGAGTAATACACATTATTAGGATTCCTCACATTCCCACTCCCCTCCTTCTATACACCTCATTAATCAGGGACCTGTGTAGCACTACACCTACATTACATGACAAATCACTCCAAGAGATGTTGAGAAAGCCAACACAACACAACAGAAAGACACCCGAAGCGCGTCATTTTTCAAAAAGAATCGGTTGCCTAAGGTTCATAAACACATGCAAGCTTTTATTTCCTGTTAAAAACACAGAATGCATTAACTTTCTATATGTGTAGTTCTCTGACAGTTGGGCAATAGGCTCATTTATACTGACCTATAACAGAATATCTTGCCACAGTCTCTGCAGTGGTGTTTACGTTCTGTAAAGGAAAACTCCACACCACATTTCATATATACACTTGTCCACTGCCTCATCCCTCAACCAGTGCTCCATAACACCTCCTGTACATATATTACATCATCATGATTTCATAACAAAATATTGGAAATCGATGTTCCATAAACACACACACATACTGACACTGTAGTTATATGTCATTGGAATGACAAAGTTCAATATGTTATCACAACACCATTGTTTGTACAGAAACTGATACATTTCTATGTAAATAGTACACAAAACATGCACCTGAAAAGAACAGTGAACTGAAGTATATATGTTCACAATGTACGTGTACATTACACAGCAGAAAACAATGGCCATGCTCCTACATATAAATTGAGAATTACATATATATGGAAACTGTGCACATGCAAGTAGTAAAAGGTACACTCTACAACTCTAACACCCACACATTCCAGATATGTGTACTACATAGGACATACATGTATGTAAAACTATGTACAATATTATCGTACATGTATATGTATACGATTCTGCATGAAAAGCAGGGCTTTAACCAACGGAAGTCCTGCTACTGAAATAACATTTTAGGTACACACACACAAAGATGTTTACTGTATAACTATTGAGAAAACACTGACCGAGATTATCAGACACTATCCAACTGAAAACACATCCCTACAAACAGCCTCCGGTGGTCCCTAAAAACACACAGAGGATTACTGACAGCTGAACCATCAACACATGTATGTATGGTACTATATTCATGCCCTGTGTGATATTGCTGTCTCAGAGTACATGTATGTATGCCTACATTATCATGAACAGATAGAGAGAAAGAAAGCTGTACATACTTCTCTGAAGAATGGAAGTCCCCATGGAATTAGACACAATGTCAAGAATACATGCATGTATATGTACACATGGATGTGATGGTGTATTTGCATACACATCCACAGTACAGGTATTAGTACAGCTGCCTTCCTTTCCTTTGCCATATAACTCCTTTGATGGGTATAGAACTAGCCCAGTGAATATTTAAGGGGCTATGACCACTTCCATATATTTCAAGTATATATTCAAGTACACATACAATGTGTACAGTGTATACAAACAAATTAGAGTGTATGTACAGTAGTTTCACTACAATCCCAGTAGTCATCTCTCACCGAGATATGTGAATGCTAGTGACAGCTGCAGGAGTGTCATTGTCCTTGCTGGACATGGCTGTGTGCATGGTGAGCTGGTGAATCTCTGTCAGCCTCCGAGTCCACCGTCCCATCTTATCCCGCAACTCTTCCACTTGTTCGTGAGCATCAGCAATGTACTCAGCCAGGATTGGACTTGTGGGAGGTGGCTCAGAGCCATTCTCTCCTCTACCCTCCTCTCCACACCCACCATTGTCACTACCACCTACACAAACACACACATACTTCCCATACTCTATTGTTGTGAATACAGAGGTATTAGGAATATTGCCAACACGACGAGAAGGAATATGTTCTTGTTAAGCACAGGGTACGTGCCAATAGGTACTAAGTTGTCTGTGTATGTGTACATGTATGTAGGTCTCCAAAACACATGTATGTGTACATGCTGTTTGTGGCAATCTAGTTTGTGCATATCTAGTCCCATACTACCGAATAATAGCAGAGTCCTTTTAGATTAATGTGCTCTATAAATAAACAGGTTGCTTCACATTTCTACACATTCAACCTGAAAGATATCGACACTTTTGCTTGTCGTAAGGATGAGTTTACACTATACACAGTTATATAGTACTGAGTTTTTAGGTCAATGTATACATGCACATAGTAGTTACATGACCTTAATTGGGGTGCATGAGATATATACCCTCATTATACCTTCAGATGACCCAGTGATGATGACGTTGTCCTGGTCCCAATCAAACATCTATAGGGATTAAACATACAGGCCAAAACATGTGTCAAAGCTGTCCATTACATATTATTGGCATCCAGTATGGAACCCAAACTCGGTCTAAGTACTCTATTATCTTCCAAAGAAGTATAACTCACAATAGCCAATCTTTAGATGTAGAAATGTATCAGCACAAACAGGTGAATAGAGGTATAATTTTTCAGTTAACCATGTTCAGAGAAAAAACATGTTTGTGGTTCCACTATAATATAGATACATTGTATATCACTTGGATATAAACATGAATCTCATCTAAGTATACATAGAGAGAAAACAACACAGAACTAAGGGTCATTGTAATGCTAAAACTAATATTATATTATTCAGAGCTGCACTTGTCCATATGCTGTGTTGTGTGAAGTGGGAATATTTTCACTCAAAGCATATACATCCTTGTCATTGAGCTGAGTCTTTTGTGTACTACTTGGTACATCCACCACCTCATAGGTGACTTCCTGGGGGACAGGAGAGGGAGAGGGAGAGGAAGACTTGGACAATTTGCCCCTGGCTCTCAATAGGAGGTAGACACTCGCTGCTCCCAGTAGAACTCCAACACTCATAAATACTAGACTGCACACCACTCCAACAATGACAGTAGTACTCTCACTACCACTACTGTAACCTGGACAATCAAAGTAAAGATTCATTAGGTGGAAACAACAACTATGTGTGTGAGTGTATTCAGTTATACCTGAGGTACTAGCATTTGAACTATTTGTGTAAGGTCCAATGCCAGAGTTGACAGTAGCAACTCGGATATCATAGTGTGTTAGAGGCCTCAATCCAGTGATGCTACCAGTAGTCATCTCTTTCTGACCTCCAACTATGAAAGTCCATCCTCCGACATTGACTTCTTCATACTCAATCATGTAGCCAGTGATGTTTCCATTCTGATGGATGCATGGAACTGCCTTCCACTGGAGAGTGATGCTTGATGATGTAGCACTCAAGAATGTGAGATCAACTGGAGCAGCAGATGGAGCTGGAGAAAAGGAAATATACTTTTATGAGACCAGAAGCATGTAGAGCTCTAATGCTAATAAGTATGATAAAAAGGATTTTCATATGATTGATAAAAAGGATTTTCATATAACATACCTGGGAGTGCATGTGAAGTATAGATAGGGCAAATATATGTTCTATAGGTAGGTTCCACTCCCCCCCCCCCCCCCCCACACACACACACACACACACACACAATAAATTACCTGACTCATTTGTGACTGCAATAATAGAGTCACTGGTGAGTGAGTTTCCAATGCTAACTGTTATGTTGTAACTACTATACTCTTCCAATTCAGCAATGGTTATGTTTGATGCTGGAGCACTGATAAGCATAGTTTTGATACTTGTATCCTCAAATGAACATGGATTATTTCTCTCCCATCTGATCATCATATTAGAGTGTGTGACAGTGTCAGCTTCAGACCATGTCAGTGAGACACTGTTTGGTGTTGTGGACAGCACTGAAACTTCAACTGCAGAGACATGATTATTGTGCATGTCTTTGAACACCATGTGTTTTATGTAACTTACATGGCAATGTTGATGTGATTATGCTTCCATAAATCCCAGTACCAGCACCATTCAATGCTGCCACTTTAATCACATATACTGTGGATTGGTGTAACTCATTGATAAAAACTACTGTATTTTCTGCTGGAATATTCTTCTGATGTTCCTCCTCTTCTCTGCCTTGTTTGTGATATCTAATTGAGTATCCTGTTATATTTCCATTGTGATGGATACATGGTACTGGCTTCCACTGGACTGTCATACTGAATGTACTACTAATTACACTTATATTTTCAGGAGGAGCAGAGGGAGCTGGAAAGGAGGAACATTGCAATTATCACAGTAACATTGCATTTATTGCTGTTTTACCTGCTTCCACGGTAGTTGCAATGACTGGATTACTGGAGCTACTACCTGCTGCATTAGTTACAGTCACAGTAATATTGTAAATACTGCCTTCATCCAGCCCTGTTATCAGGTATTCCATCAATGATGATGGAGCATACATAGTATTGTCATCAGGACATGGATGTAACTTCCTCCAAGTCACAGTAATACTATAGTCATTCCCTGGTACAGATCCTCTTATATGCAGTGATATTGTAGTGCTTGTTTTACCACCTATCATTACCTCTGTATCACTAGGAGGTGCAACTACATATAGTGAGAAAATAATCATATTACACCTGAGAGTAATTATGAAGTATACCTAAGTAGATGGTGGCATTTTTCATTTCACTCTGAAAGTGTTCAGAGAGGCCAACAATGGATATGGTGTAATAATTTCCATTCTCTAGTCCAGTTAGAGTAGTGGAAGTAGTACTTATATCAATATCTGTGGCAGTGCTCAGGTTATAGGAGACTCTATATCCAACAGTGTTCCCTGGTGGAGATGGTGGATCCCAAGAGACCCTCACACTTGTTGGACCAACTTGCTTCAGTGTAAGGTTTTCAGGTACTGATGCAACTATAGCACAACATTTGCAGATATATAGACTTCTATGTGCTACATTGTACACATGCACTACATTAAATCACCTTGAACTGTAAGACCCAATGAGTCCCATGATGGTTTATTATTAGACACATTACACTGGTAGAGTCCTCCCAGTTTCCCAGTCACAGTCAGTGTATGGGTATACTGTGCAGTTACTGTATCATCCAACACAGTCACCTCATCTCCTTCAGCTGCTTCAGAGTTCCTGGTCCAAGTGACTGTGGTGGCAGGTCCACCAGTAGATACACAGGTGAGAGTGAATGAAGTAGGGTTACTTGAGGTCTTAGAAAAACTTATTACACCTGACATAACAATATCACCTGTAATGAAAGGACCAATGTGTGTACATAACATGTTGCTATTGGATCAGCAGGTATATATCAGAGAATCAATAGACTCTCTATGTAGGAATAACACCGACATGCCCATTAGCTCTAACAGTATGAAACCACTCAGGACTTTTAGTATGGGGTACGCATGGTATTGCTGTTGCATGCCATTATATCCTGTCATGCTGCATATATACAGCTCTTGTTTGTCTGATTTTTGGCATTGCCATTCCTACATCATTCTTAAAATGTTACATACCAGAAATATACAGAATGTTTTGTGTACAGTGAAGTGGTAATATACAAGTGATATATATTTTGTATATACAGTGAGGTTACACAAGTACAACTACATTTAAAAAAGAAAATGAATGAGATGTAAAGCCTGTTGGGCCAAGCCTTGGTTGAGAAATAATAGGCAATTTAGTGATAAAAGTAACCTTTTATTGACCAATCATCAGACAACTATGATATATAACTCTTGGTCAAGTTTTACCATAGAATACTTACCTCCACTTCGATAGAGTCCAACATAGAAAAATCCAATCATTGAACTAAATCCAACATGTACAGCAATATTACAGTGATATATACCATATTCACTCCCACTACTACGATATATATCAACTCTCTTCTCATGACCACGCTGATATATATCACCACTTGATGGTAGTACTGTCCCATTGGGAAAGGTCCAGTTTCCTCTATGATAGCCCTGATATTGACTACAGCATGTATCCACATCAGTACGACATTGAACTCTTTTACTGTGAGAAGTCCCCACTAGACTGAGATCCAAATAGCTGTGGTTAGCTAAACCATTTCCCATGAAGGTGACCTGAGGATATTCTTGAGCCTGACAGTGAACACTGAGGTAGAGCCAGACACACACAGCTGCAATCTTTAGCACAGTCATCTTTCTACATGAAGACTACAGGTATCACTTTCATCAAGGAGTGCATTAATTATTTGCTAGTGCACAATGAAAACACGTCATCTAATATCTTTTAACATGAAGGTTGTATCATCAATGATCCTACTACTTTAAGTGGGAGGAACAATGGACCCACCCCTGGACTGGTGGACCCCCAATCCACTGAGGTGGACCTAGGGGTACTAGGACCAGTGGACTCCCCCCCCCCCCCCCCCCCCCCCCTGAACAGGTGCACCCCCATTGCTTGAATGGCTCCATATACACATTTTGTCAATAGCGCCATGCGTACTTGTAAGTGCGTTTGAACCCAGCACGAAACCTTAGCCCCTAGCCCTAGCCACTAGCTCCTAGCCTTAGCCCTAACCTTAGCCCTACCTAGAGAAGTCACAGGACCCACTGACCATCCATCCAGGCCCTAGCAAATGATCCATAACCTAGCAGATAGGGGTCCACCTTAATTGTTCAGGGGGGTCCACTCATCCTAGAATAGGTAGACCCCCTATGTCCACCAGGGTGGACCGGCCGGGGTCCACCAGTCCTAGGACTGGTGGACTGGGAGGTCCATGATAAGATGGGTCCATGATAACCTATGCTGCAACACCGGTCAAATGGGCATTTAGACTATCACTAATACGAATACAAAATATTTTATGAGTCTTAAGTATAGAAACAGGAATAGGTATCTGCGTTCAAGAGTTTGAGGCGTGTTTGGCGATAGAAACTTTCTGATAGAAAAGACGTATATTAACAATGTGCATAGACCTACGTATAGCACACTTCGGAGTGACATACATAGGCAATTCTAACTCACTTTTTTTCGTCCTGGCGGGGTCTGGGCAACAACGCGCGCGCGCACAATACGAGCGCAAGAGATATGCACGCGCGCCAAACGGCTTACCTCTAATTGGTTTAACAATCCGTGAAATGTGGAGGAACATATACAGTTACATGAATATTACCACGCCTATTCTGCAAAATCATCTCCTCCCTAAAGGAAATTCAATGGACCACACTCTGTCCAACCATCCTTCCCTCAAATATGCAATTAGCACGGAGGATACGAAACATGTGCATGCTAAAAGTTTTTGTGCTCTAACTACTGCATGTGTGATAGGAACTCCTGATGCCTTCATTGATCCATAGAAGCTGCAGCAGCCTTAGACATATTTGGAGAAACATGTTTACATTTTAAATTATGGTATCCACTGCACTTGTCATTAACCCTCGCGCATGCGCAGGAGGGTTATTGTAGTCGGTCGGTGTGTGTGTGTGTGTGTGTGTGTGTGTCTGTCTGTAAACAAGTTTTCTCGTAAACCGTGGCTGCTATAAGTACCAAACTTGGAGATATGAAGAAGTAGCATTAGCGCTCGGTACAGTTAACGTTTGGAGCGGAAAGAAGAGAACGGACCTGCGTTGTTGAAGAAAAGCGGTAAATTGCCGATTTTCGTGAACCATAATTGTTGTGATTGCCAAAAATGGATATATTGACAAGCAGTATTGCTACTTCGTAATAAGAAGTCTGGAGCTGTATCGTCAGAGGTGTATCTGTTTTAGGCAGCGGTTTATACCTGAAGGTGCGCACTAATTGGAGATCGCAGCTGCACGACTTGCTGTTAGATATAGTTTTGCATCAGCTACAAGTATGCAGAGCACGAAGAGAGTCAGGAGCTCTAACATATTTACTTGGTAGTCATAACTGCGCGAGGGTTACGCACTTTACAAGTGCATTTCATTTTGTACTGCATTAGCTGCAACTACATTCTTGCATGTTATCATGATGGCACATCTTGCCATATATACCCACAGTGGGTCTATTGCTAATGAACCTTTGAACCATAACTTAGTTTTGACCATTAGCTATTGCACATTTCTAGTCATACAGGAAGTACTAGAGTCTCCTCTCGCCTTCAACTTCATTATATACATTTTTGCAATTTGAAGAACATGCATTTTGAGGTACGTATATGACTTGGGTTTGGGACTTTAACACATGTTCGTTAAAGCCTTCAATAACACTATCCATAGAGATACTATATGTTTTGTACTAAAGCATGGTCCAGTAGGGTTCTCAATGTTTTCCTATCAGTGTTCAGATGGTTCCACAGTCTTATCTCGGCTGGTTAGTACACATATTAGTGTGGAGACTCCAATTAGTCACTAACTGCACTGTATTATGATGCAGGAAGCAAGGTAATCAGGACATTCAATGCATAGAAGGGATAATACATGACATATAGAGTGTTGACTGACCTAAACAATTTGAACCCCCACACATACCAGATGTATCATTGTGAGTGTTAACACCATTAGGGTTTTAGAAAACAGTGTACTGAACAGTATATCCCAGGTGTAGGTTGATGAGTTATTTACACAACCAAGGGCTAAAGGCCCAAGACTGTGTAAAACACATATGTATGCGTCAACTGTATGTAACTGACTTGTACCATCATGGCATGGTATAATATTATTTTAACTCAATAGAGTCTCCTCATGCGGTTCTTTCACTTCCTTATATTTTTTTATAAGTTTGAAGAATATGCATTTGGATGTACATGAAGGGATGGAGGACTTTAACACATGTTCGTTAAAGTCTTCAATATAACACTATCCATAGAGATACTATGTTCTGTGTATTAAAGCATGGTCCAGCAGGGTTCTCAATGTTTCCTATCAGTGTTCAGATGGTTCCACAGTCGTCTCTCGGCTGGATAGTACTGTAGTCTGTAGAGACTCCAATTAGTCTACATACTGCACTGTATTATGATGCAGGAAGCAAGGTAATCAGGACATTCAATGCATAAAAGGGAATAAATGCTACAGAGAGTGTTGCCCTAAACATTTGAACCCACACACACACCAGATGTACCACTGTGATTGTCAACACCACCAGGGTTTTAAATAACAGAAAACACCATACTAAACAAACAGCTTTAAAGTGTAGGTTATATCCGAGGTGTATGCTGATGAGTAATTTACACAACCAACAGCTAAAGGCCCAAGACTGTGTAGAACAAACATGTATGCATCAAGTAGTGTACACTGAGCTGTTTGTAACTGACTTGTACCATGGCAATATGTACTTGCTATATATCAGTGCATGAATACTGTAACAATGTATGCATACGTAACTTTCAAATCAGCATCAGTTAGGTTTATGGTTAAACACTGACTTAGACTAACTGTGTTACTAAACTCCCCTGTAGTACATGAATTTTCAGGGATGATACATGGGAGAATTGAACCTATGCCGATGTAATATTTACTTGACTCCAATCTATGCATATGCAGTTTTACACAACTTATACTTCATGTAGATTTCTACAATACACACTAAAGAGTGCAAATAATACAATAGAAGTACTACTGCAGTACGTGCCAAAAGTGTCCAGTGTATTATTGGCAGCCAATATCATACTCTATTACTTTCCAGGAACATAACTCAATAACAATGAACTCAAATCTTTGCATGTAGACATAGAGAGAAAACAACACGGAACTAAGGGTCATTGTAATGCTAAAACTAATATTATATTATTCAGAGCTGCACTTGTCCATATGCTGTGTTGTGTGAAGTGGGAATATTCTCACTCAAAGCATATGCATCCTTGGCATTGGGCTGAGTCTTTTTACTACTTGGTACATCCACCACCTCATAGGTGACTTCCTGGGAGACAGGAGGGGGAGAGGGAGAGGAAGGTTTGGACAACTTGCCCCTGCCTCTCTGTATGAGGTGGAGACCCACTACTCCCAGTAGAACTCCAACACTCAGAAATACTAGACTGCACACCACTCCAACAATGACAGTAGTACTCTTACAGCAACTGTCACTATTACTGTAATCTGCACAATCAGCAAAATGAATTAGTAGGATTAAGGTGAAGAGGTGTGTGAGTGTGTTCAATGATACCTGAAGTACTAGCATCTGTGATAGTGATATTATCCGTTGTGGCAATATGTAGGGCTGGATTGAGGAATGACCAACAGTTCACATCAATTAATGGTTGATAAGTGTATATAATGCTATACCTAATGTGCTAGCATTACTACTATTTGTGAAAGGACCAATGCCAGCTGAGTTGACAGCAGCAACTCGGATATCATAGTGTGTCAGAGGCCTCAATCCAGTGATGCTGCCAGTTGTCATCCTCATTTGACTGCCAACAATACTTATATTCATTCTGAGAGCCCCACTTTCATCATCAAATTCTTCATACTCAATCATGTAGCCAGTGATGTTTCCATTCTGATGGATGCATGGAACTGCCCTCCACTGGAGAGTGATACTTGATGATGTAGCACTCAAGAATGTGAGATCAACTGGAGCAGCAGATGGAGCTGGAGCAAAATTATCATTATCATTGTCAAACCCCACTCACAATCTATGGTCATATGCTATAGTCAAAGAGTTTATACAACTGTTCACTGATGATTATATGCTCAAATTAATTAACATGGTATGAATTATATACCTGATTCATTGGTCATTGCAATGACAGAGTCGCTGATGTTTCCAATACTAACTGTTATGTTGTAATTACTATATTCTTCCAATTCAGCAATGGTTATGTGTGACATTGTAGTATTAATAGACATAATATTGTTATTTGCATTCTCTAATGAGCACAGGATACTTCTCTTCCAACTGATTATTGTGTTAGTGTCTCCAACAGTGTCAGCTTCAAACCATGTCAGTGTGATACTGTTTGATGTTGTGGACAGCACTGAAACAACTGCATACATAATTATATGACACTTGCAAACATATATACGTATATATGACACTGTGTACACATATATGTAACTTACATGCTAATGTTGATAATATTATGCTTCCATAAATGCCAGTCCCAGCACTATTTAATGCCGCCACTTCAATTTCATATTTGGTGGAATGTTGCAGCTCATTAATGAATACTGTTGTATTGTCTGCAGGAATGGTGATATTCTGATGTTCCTCCTCTTCTCTGCCTAGTTTGTGATATCTAATTGAGTATCCTGTTATATTTCCATTGCGATGGATACATGGTACTGGCTTCCACTGGACTGTCATACTGAATGTACTACTAATTACACTTATATCTTCAGGAGGAGCAGAAGGAGCTGAAAAGGAGGAACATTGCAATTATCACAGTAACATTGCATTTATTGCTGTTTTACCTGCTTCCACAGTAGTTGTAATGACTGGACTACTGGAGCTACTACCTGCTGCATTAGTTACAGTCACAGTAATATTGTAAGTACTGCCTTCATCCAGCCCTGTTATCAGGTATTCCAGCAATGATGATGGAGCATACATAGTATTGTCATCAGGACATGGATGTAACTTCCTCCAAGTCACAGTAATACTATAGTCATTCCCTGGTACAGTGGCAGTTATATCCAGTGATATTGTAGTGCTTGTTTTATTATTTACCATGACCTCTATTTCACTGGGAGGTGGAACTATGGACAAAAAATTAATTATATCAGTATGAGTGCATATATAGCATACTAGCATATACCTAAGTAGATGGTGGTATTTTTCATTTCACTTTGAAAGTGTTCAGAGAGACCAACAATGGATATAGTGTAATAATTTCTATTCTCTAGTCCAGTTAGAGTAGTGGAAGTAGTTGAAACATCACTTATATCAATATCTGTGGCAGTGCTCAGGTTATAGGAGACTCTATATCCAACAGTGTTCCCTGGTGGAGATGGTGGATCCCAAGAGACCCTCACACTTGTGATATTGACTTGTGTAAGTGTAAGGCTTTCAGGTGTTGATGCAACTACAGCACAACAGTTAATAACACCACTGTGACTCTATTAAACATTTACATGTTCACAATGCAGAAATTATAGACTTTCATGTATTACAGAAGATTACCTTGAACTGTAAGGCCCAATGAGTCCCATGATGGTTTATTATTAGACACATTACACTGGTAGAGTCCTCCCAGTTTCCCAGTCACAGTCAGTGTATGGGTATACTGTGCAGTTACTCTATCATCCAACACAGTCACCTTGACTCCTTCAGCTGCTTTAGAGTTCCTGGTCCAAGTGACTGTGGTGGCAGGTCCACCAGTAGATACACAGGTGAGAGTGAATGAAGTAGGGATACTTGAAGTTTCAGTAAAATTTATTACACCTGACATAACAATATCACCTGTAATGATAGAAAAAATGCTAATCAATATTCACACAAAACATGTCCAATTGATTTTCATTAAATGTTATGGACGGCAGTGCCAAAAACTATAGAAACAAGGCAGACAAAGGCAAGGATATATGGCATGAGAAACAAGGTGCAGTATGAAGCAAAGGCAGAGGGTAATGGCATTCAACAATAATAACATCCCTACGTTCTTTTATAATTGGGTAATGGATGTTATTATTGTTGGATGCCATTATCACTTTTCTTTGCTTCATACTGCACCTTGTTTCTCAAGCCATATCCTTGTGCCTTTGTCTGCCTTGTTTCTTGGCACTGTCATCCCTATATACATTTTAATGAATGAAAATGGTTCTACTCTTGTTCCACTGCTTTTTCGTTGTATGCTCCTTGCAAGTGCTGGCCTGCATGAGCCCCACCCTTTATACTGCTCATTGATCACGTGAAACCACATGTGCATACTAATGAGGAAATGGTAGTATCTAGCAGTACTCGTCAAGGAAAAGATCTATGAAGATTCTGTTGGCCAAAGGTACTGCACACAGGAGGAGGAGGAGGAGGAGGAGGAGGAGGAGGAATGGAGAAATCAGGGTTTTATTCGTTGTAGCAGTGTATTTTACCTATTTGAATAGTTTTATCATGTATAGAAACACTTGTAGACCATGTTATGTGTCTAAAGGCTTATAAACCCAGTATTCCTGAGTTCTGCACTGCAAAAACAGGATGGTTATTTTAACACAAAATGTGGTTAACTCAGTTGCATGTGTAGTCATTCATTCATGTAAATGACAATTTAATGAGTCATATTAGATTGAAATAACAACACTCAGTCTATGGGTCTATGGTATGTGCCTTTTGGCTCTCCTCTCTACATTTGTTCAACAGCCATTAAATTGTCAATTACATGAATGAGTGACTACAGGTAAAACACTTTGTGTTAAAATAACCATCACATTTTTGCAGTGTGATATTTTAAGGTTGATGGACGTCTTGGTGCCATCCCTACATAGAGAGTCTACTGACTCTCTGCTGAATGAATATTACACATAGTGTAGATTGCTATGGTATATTCCACTATCACACAGTACGGTAGTACTGTGTATATAGGGATTGCTATGGTCTATCCCCATTGAAACCATATATAAGGATTTTGTTGATTTCACTTTCAATTTGAAGTTGATTTTACTTTTAATAATATCAAGGTGAAGAAAGTGTGAAAAATAACCAGTATACAAAAATTGGTTGTGTTGTGATGTAATATGTACATAATATCGGAAAAAATGATTTACACATTTTGTCCATGTTTTCATCATCTTCTTCTTCTTCTTCTTCTTCTTCTTCTTCTTCTTCTTCTTGAATCACCGTAACTCAATAACCATAAAATCAATAAACTTGAATCTTTGCATGTAGAAATATATCATTACGTACTGGGGAATAGACATATAATGTTAACCCTTGTAGTTCATGTACTACTGATCGTTATCTCTCCCAGCAATGTATTATGAATGAGGATAACTAATGAGCAAAAATCAGCAACCATGGTAACCATCAACCTGAAAGTCAGCATGTGCAGAGATATCATCGCTAATGGCAACATAATAAAATCATATGTTGTTAACCCTTGTGATTCTTGTAATACTGATGTTAACACTCCTCTCAATGTAATACATGTACATGTCACACAGTACAGTAGTACTGTGTATGTAGGGATTGCTATGGTCTATCCTCATTAAAACCATATATAAGGTTCTTCATCACTTTCACTTTCAGTTTGCTGCTTACTGGATTTCTGTTAACATAAATATGTAGAAACTAACTGTGATTATAAAATGATAGATAAAGGGGTTAAATTAACAAGAGTCTATTTGTAAATTGTTCACATTCCGACACTACTTCTTCCACTTGAAAAAGCGTAACTCACTAATGGTAACACATTTAAACATGAAATTTGGTACAGTGATATAGTTCCACTGTGGGTATAGTGCGTCGTCATGTTAAAAACAATGTAATTCTTGTAAAATAAACAAAAAATAGCCTCAGGCTATGTATAATAGTGGAGGCCACACAATCCTATATCTGACTAATAAAAGCCCTGCTAAATGTGAAATTTTGCATGATAGTATAGTTTAATACCCCGATGATCAACGTTGTGATAAAATCTCTGTAAACAATGTAAATCTTGTAATAAAACAACAAATAGCCTCAGGCAAGCATTTCTGTATCTCAGTAACAATAGCTCTCCTACATGTGGAAATTGGTATGATGGAAAACCTTAATACCTCAATGATCAACATTGTGATAAAATCCATGTAAACCATGTAAATCTTGTACAAAATAGCCTCAGGCAAGCATTACTGTATCTCACTAACAATAGCTCCCCTAAATGTGGAAATTGGTATGATGGAAAAGCTTAATACCTCAATGATCAACATTGTGATAGAATCTATGTAAACCATGTAAATCTTGTACAAAATAGCCTCAGGCAAGCATTACTGTATCTCACTAACAAAAGCTCCACTAAATGTGGAAATTGGTGTGACAGTAAAGCTTAATACTTCAATGATCAACATTGTGATAAAATCTATGTAAACCATATAAATCTTGTACAAAATAGCCTCAGGTAAGCATTACTGTATCTCACTAACAAAAGCTCCACTAAATGTGGAAATTGGTGTGGTGGTAAAGCTTAATACCCCAATGATCAATGTTGTGATAAGATCTATGTAAACAATGTAAATCGTGTAATATAACAACAAATAGCCTCAGGCAGGCAATACCATATCTCACTAATAAAAGCTCCATTAAATGTAGAAATTGGTATGCTGGTGTATAAAGTGTAATGCACCAATGATCAACGTTATGATAAGATCTCTGTAAACAATGTAAGTCTTGTAATATAACAACAAATAGCCTCAGGCAAGCGTTACCATATCTCACTAACAAAAGTTTCACTAAATGTGAATATTTGTATGATGGTAAACCTAAGTACTGGCAGTTACATAATACTGGCAGTTACACAGAGCCTATAACTACGCTATTATCTGTACTGCTATTTCAGTTTAACTGATGTACAATGCATTAGCTAATACGTTTGTAACCAAGTAAACTGCAAAATGTACCTAGGTCCAGAAAAAAAATGACAGGAGACAAGTAAATAAAAAATTTAGGAAATTTGAAAGGAAATATAGGGATTGCATAAAAAGGAAAGGAGACAAGATTGGGACACAGACATGTTATGATATATCGACGTACCCATAATGTTACGTTGATATATCATAACATGTCTGTGTCCCAATCTTGTCTCCTTTCCTTTTTATGCAATCCCTATATTTCCTTTCAAATTTCCTAAATTTTTTATTTACTTGTACATGTATAAGGTTTTCATCACTTTTAGTTCCAGTTTGCTGTCTACTGGACTTGAATATGCAACTATGCCCAGAAATTGACTCTGATTAAAACGGCCTACTTTGATATATTATAACAAAGGTGATTTTACTAGTGCAGTAAATAGAGTATCATACACGACAGTAGTACTGTGTATATAGGCATTCCTATGGTCTATCCCCATTGCTATTATTTATCCCCAGATTATAAAGGATTACGTAATTTCACAACTTGATGTATTGTCATTAACAAATGATATGTTATGTACGCCACATTAATGACATCACACATCTATGTTGACGCTGGCGCAAGTCAGTGTTAACTATGGTGTGTTAGCAGGTTTGCTTTGATCTATAGTCCTACATAGTAGTTGCAGTTACCAAAGTGCATGTAGCCGGCTACTAAGTAATTATAGGCCTAGCAAGCTGCCACACATTACTAATCAATGTTTGGCATTATGGTGAGCAATTTTAAATGTAGAATACAGGGATTGCATAAAAAGGAACAGAGATGAGATTGGAACACAGATATGTCAACGTGCCTGTAATGGTATATCATAACATCCCTCCATCCCAATCCTCCATTCCTTTTATGAAATTTCCTATTTATGTAAGTATATATGTGATATATCAATTTAGTTCCAAAATACACTTATGCATATATACAATCTGTACCTCTTTCACTGTAGTATAGCCCCACATAGACCATTTCACCAACAGATGGATCACTATCATCATGGACAGCATTAGTTGCAATAACACAACGATATATACCAGATGGCCCACTAGCATTGTTTTTACGGTGCAAGTGAACTACTTTAGCTTGACGATCCTCATAAAAATTCACAGGGTTCTCACCAGGGAGTGGCAGTCTGCTGTCATTGTCAGGAGCAAACCAGTCTCCACGGTGTAGTCCTTGTTCTACCCGACAGCATGTGTCCAAGTCAGTATGACACTGTACAGTATCACTATTTCGATTCTCCCCGACTAGACTGAGATCCACAAAGGAATTGTTGGACAGAGTGTTTCCCATAAAGGTGACATGAGGAAAATGTTCGTCAGAGCGGACCTCCATCAGAGGCGAGAGGAGACACAGCAGTAACAGAGGTGTGGATTTCATTGCAGTACAATACCTACACCGAGTAAAGCTAATCTTTCGTTAAAAAAAAAATTCATACACACTGAAACTAGCTACCACTTTGTTTACTCTACAACAGCTTGATTATTGGCCTTATACTCTTGGTAAGATAGCTGAAAGCAGAAAGGAAATTCCCTACTATTCTACACAACACCACGAAATACGTACTTATACACAGCAGAATGGTGTATGGATGGGATGCAGCCTGTCACGCAAAAAGCGAACCCGACAAAAAATGGCCCAGGTGTCCAATATTGGCGAATCGAGCCACAAATCTCCGTGACACCAGTGTTTTTGTTGGCCGTCTACAATCACTAGACTGGACTGGTGTACTGGACTGGTGGACTGGACTGGTGGACTGGACTGGTGGACTCGTCAATATCGCTCTGCGTTTGTAAACACGTTATCAGGCACAAATTCCAATAGTAATTAGAGCAATCAACGGTTGTACCCACCGCATAATGACTTCCAGACACTCTCCGCACATAGATCTATATTAGCAGTTAGGCTAGGGCTAGGGCTAGGGCTAGGGCTAGTAGGATGGATCAAACCGGAATATAGGCCACTGTCGTAAGTAGGAGTGAGAACAGCACAGCTGCCCTAGCCCCTAGCTTTAGCCCTCGGCCCTATCAGAGCTACATGTAGCCCAATTGTTGATTTGTGCTGGTACAGCTGTAGACACAGGCACATACCTAGAGTAAGCATTACAGAGTAAGACAGTTTGTCTCATCCCAAGGACATACTACACTTTAAAAAGTCACGTCTTCTTGCATTTATAAATCCTTGATTACTAACTATTGGAATTCATGTCTGGGAACAAGTCCAGTGATTGTAGACGGCCATTTTTGTTGACTAAAATTGACCCTACCCAGCTTTTGAAGCTCACAGGCTTTTTGAAACTGATATTCTTCAGTCTAACAGTGAACACTGAGGCAGAGGGTCACAGGTCTTAGCACAGCCATCTACATTAATGCAATTAATCTCATAACTGTTATAATAACAACCTGCAGTACTTAAATGGCTACAATAATTTTGTATAGCTACTCCCAATGCCTGCAGCTGCCCTAAGCACTGGTAGACATACAGTGGAACCTCCGAAGAAAGGACACTTTGGAAACGGCACTTGTGTCCATTCTTCGGAGGTTGTCCTTATCTCGGAGTTTCATGAAATACGTACTTTATAACTTTCTATACAATGTGGTGGAATATAAGTAATGTAGTGAAGTTTATGCATGAGTTAGTGTGTAAAATAGTCAAGTAAAGTTGTCTGCCTTGCTGATTGATGTGTAATATTGACAATCCTATCAATTGTCTGGCCACACTTCTTCCGTGTCCTATGAATGCAAGAAACTTGGACGCGTATATTTTCTAAAGCAAGTAACGCGTGTGCGGTTTCGCTATATGCACAATAAAGTTGCGCTCGTACATAGCGCCGTATACTGCGCAAGCGCAACTGTGCAATTTTAGGGGAACGGCTTCCGGGTGTTCGCTATTTTAGAGGTAAAAATGTATGGTGGAGCGCCGTTCGGCGCAAAGGCTTTCTCCGCAGTCCGGAATCGGGAAGCGTCCGCCTCTCGGAGGTTGCTAATGTATTACAGCTATTGTATTTTCAATCCGTAACACGGCAAGTGTCCGTTGTATTCTCGGAGGGTCCGTTATGGGAGGTTCCACTGTATTCAGAGAACATGTTTAGCTATGCATGTCTAGTGATGAGCTGTGGGGAGAATTCCAACGTAAATTAAATTGACTCAAATCTATACATATGCAGTTTTACACATTAAATACATACACGATAATAATACATTATACAGTGCAACTACAATATAAGTGCCTATTACTACTGTATAAAGTTGGAGTATGTGTCAAAAGTGTCCAAAAACACCAAAACAGCTTCATATATTGACAGATATTGTCCCTGTAAAGGAAGATGACAGGTTGTAAGTTCATCCATTTGGACTGCAGTGTTCTGAGAGGAGGTCATTGCTTATAAAGATCTTACCACAGTACGCACTGCTCCTGGTTTCTGAGCTCTCATGGCCTTCACTACCTGGAACACATCCACCACACCCTCTGTCTTACACCTCTCAATGGTGGTAGTGATGGCACAGAACACAGCTGACCGACTCACTGTGTCCCTACATATATGTATAGTGATCTCTGTATAATTCACCTACATACTGGAGGGAGGTGGCTTGTAATAACTACTATATACCTGCCATGGACTACAATGGTTTTGTTGCCAGTCTTTCTCTGAACTTTGGCAATGTTATCAATCATAGTAATCACATTCTTCATGTCAGGAAACTGATCCCCAGCAGTCCAATTGGTAATGTGGAATTGGCTCACCTGATGAGCCTTATCAAACTGGAGAATACAAGTTGACTTCAACTATAAGAACAGTTTCTCAGTGTTTATGCTTCAAAATGGTTTCAGTTTCATGTTTCAAAACATGCAACTGAGATAGACTATTAGCATGCTTACTTCAAGATGTTTTAACAGTTTAACATATAGTTGCATGATTGAACATGCAACTAACTAACTGTACTGCATTAACCATCAGATGTTTCCAAACATGCAACTGTGGTAAACTGTGCCAATGGGCTTGAATAACAGTTGTTGACACAAACAAAGTGTATGTGTGCTTGTATGTACACAACATACCTTGGCTTGTTGAATACTGAATGTCCTCATCACATATGCAGAGGATATCTCTTCACTCATCAGCTCAACTCTGAACTCTCCATAGCTCTGGAATGTTTGCCCAGGCCAGTACTGGTAGCACACCTCCTGAGGGACATACCAGTCATGTCTTCATGATACCTGATTGGTACAATTGAGTTACCTCTTCTTGTTCAACTAAGTCAGAGAGCATGACAATCACGCTACACTTTCTGCTACACACCATCTTCCAGAAATCTCTACTGGTTGACTGCATGGGGCTCTGGGTGATGATGAATGCTCTCTGCTGCTTGTAGCCCTGTATATACAAACAAGAAAATATTAATCCCCTTGTTCAAGAACACAAGCAATTCTCAAACAAGAAAATATTAATTTTCTACACAACTCTCAATGGCTAGTTTACGTGAATATTGGTAGCATTAATATAATCTGGATTTTCTCCTTTCAGAACAACTCGCCATTTATCGACTGAAAATAAGGATAAGAGTGTCTTTGTGTATACACTTATGTTGCAATGTAGTACATACCTGGTAGGAATTCAGTTGATCGATTCTTTTGAAGGTTTTGACGAGCAGCAAACGCTTTAGCATCCTCTGGATTTGTAGTCACCTGGTCTAATATCTACACCAAAAGAATGACAGAAAGTTTGCATGTACAGTGGAACCACTCCAACAACCTGAAATTAGATACATTCCCTTTCCTGAAGGCTATTTATATGCACTTTTTCTACCAGAACATCTTCTATCCCAAGTTATTATGCCTCGGTGCGCATGCGCGCAGCGAGCATACGGTAGTCACTTTGTGTATCTGTCTGTCTGTCTGTTCCAGCTATATCTGTTCCGCCGGTGGAAATCAAGTGAAAGTAAATGTTTATACGGCTATAAAACCGTGTTTTCTTGATTTGAAATTTCTTTGTTCTTGAGTTATGGCAAAATTTGTGTACTTCGAGGCCATTAGGAGCACCTACGACACCTCCAATCGAAAATCTACTAAAAGTAGGCCGCCTGACGATGGTAATATTCTCTGGCCTTAGTGTAGTAGAAGCGGAAGAGTAGCTCGTGCTTAGACTCGCGTAGCCACGCCTATTAATCACGAGCGAGCCGCGTCCAATTTGTCGCACATGCGTTGTAGGCGTATATATACCACCGAGGCATTGCACCACCGGTGCTTTCATTGTGCTTTTAGCTGCATTCTCTCTAACACTCTTACAGAAAACTGCCAGTCAAACCCTGTTTTTCCGGACTCATTTTTCTTTCTCATATCTCTCATTCTCTTTCTCAGATTTCCTGCCTCAATTTGAGTGTCTCCACACATTGTTGACTCCAAGATTGCATCATGGATGAAAATATATTGATCCTACGGGGGAAATGCAAAAACAATTTACTGAGCATTTATGTGAGTAGGGGGCACAGTATTGTATTAATTATGGTGAATCACAGAGCAGATATAAAACTTGGTAGTTGCTTTGACATCAGTTGCATTATATTCTGCGTGTATGTGCTATTTGGATGTGTATTAGATATAATGGTGATTAACTGCACGCATACCCAAATATGACGAAAGAATTACATGGCTGAGTACACCATTTATATATGTCCTATCAGTTAACAGGTTGTGATGGCTACACCGAACTCATTTCATAGATGATTTGAAATGATGAGCAAAATATAATTCCTTAGACGAAATCCTACACAATCTATGTATTCAGACGCTTTATCTAATGTCAGAACAAGAATTTGTCTTTGCTATGAAACATGCAACTGAGATAACCATTTTTAAATATTTTTTGAAGGACAAGTAAATCTTTCATACCACATTCTGCACCATCTGAGTTCTCTGTTGTCTCAGCTGTTGGATGACTGCTGGTATGTCCACAATACCTTCCTTCTCAATCTGCTCCAGAACCATATCAATAGTGATGAATGTCCCAGTTCGACCAACACCAGCACTGAAAAAGATTGAAAAAGAATCAGGACTTATCCTTATAGCATGTTGTTCTAACTAAGAAGCTCACATGTCACAGAAGCTCACGTGTCACAGTGCTCAGTCTCACCTGCAGTGTACTAGTAAGGGGCCTTTGGATGGTTTGTGTTCCCTCATTACCCTTCTGTGAAATGCGAGGATGGAGGTGGCATAGTCAGGCACACCATGGTCTGGCCATGCTGTGTAGTGGAAGTGGGTCACTTTCCTGGACTGTCCAGACAGCTGGAAATAAATAGTAAGAGATCTTGGTGTATAAAAGTCACAAGCTTTTGCACTTTCTATGAATACTATAGTGGTCTTCTTATGGACTTTCTAGGCAGATAGAAATGAATCCATCAGGAGTACATACATAACCCCCTGTTGCATACAAGTACTTTATTGGAGTACATGTTTATGTTTGCCCTAAAAGCCGTGCATAGACTTACTCAAAGGTTATGTATGTCCTCTCATAGACATGCAACAACCACCCTCTATATACATGTGTTCTTTACCTCCACACTAAGTGTTCCAATGGTATAGTCAGCCAGAATTTGATGGTTGGTGACAGTGATCTTAAATGGCCCAAACTCCAGTGAGCCTGACAGAGGCCAATACTGCTCACACTTTGTCTTCTTACCCTCCACTACATTAGTGATCATCACAATAGAGGGCACCCTCTCCTGCCACACCATCCTCCAGAAATCAACTACACTACGGGGCACAGGGCCTACATATGCATCATGACATGTGTATATATATATACAACATTAATCTTTCAGTGGTGATATCCAATCTACAATATTGATTTACCTTGAGCTGCTATGAATTTCTTCGGCATTGAGTAACTCTGAGCAAAGGAAGGATAACTTTGCCATTGAGATTACATGTAAACATGATATACTCACATCCACATAGCTTGCATTGATGTAGTCATTGCTAAGGTCTTCCATTGGAGTCAAAATCACACGATTATCATCATCTGTATATTACGCACATGGGCAGATGCAGGCAGTGCAAAAGGTCCACATTCAATGACTGCAGTTCCAGTCAAAGATGTATACCCATGCTTCTACTCTATATGTATCAGAGAGTCGGTAGACTCTCTATGTAGGGATGGCGCCGACACGCCCACTATTAACAAATGTAACGGCTCAGAACTCTCGAACACAGCAGCTATAAGCCCTTTAAGAAACACAACATGGCCTACGAGTGTTTCTAGACATGATAACACTCTTAAAGGTGATAGAAAACACCGCTACAATGGCATACGCGAAATTGCTAAAACCTACGGAAGCCGAGAGCGGCCATTCACTTTTCACGTTCACGTTTCACTTTTCACTTTTCACTTTCACGTTTCACTTTTCACGTTCACTTTTCCCTTTCACGTTTCACTTTTCACCTTCATGTTTCACGATTCACTTTCATAGTGGCCTTCACACTCGCGCAAAGAGTATACCAGTAGCTCCGCGTGCGGATGACAAGTAGCCTGAAGTAGGCTAAAACCGATGACGTAATGAATCGCACTAAAGAATGCAATTAACCGACTCGTACCGGGAGGCAAGGCGTAGACCTCTCGAGTTCGTTGGACAGTTTGACGAAGTTATGGAGTCACAATACTATCAAAACTCGGTAGAGTGGTGAACAGGCCATCTGTGCAGTTGATCCTGGTCTTTCAGTTCATCTAAGGCATTTATGCAAAGAGCCTGCCTTGGTCTGTGCAAGTTTTGAAGCCTGTGCTAATCACATTCTCTCCAAAATGGATCATTGTTCTCCAACCAATCTAGAAGAAGCATGTAGTGCTATTTTGTAATAACTCAATACATTGAATTGCTGAATCATGACTGAATGCCATATTATATTAAATCAGAAATCAATATTTGTAACATGTATTGCTGCACAGATGGCCTGTTCACCACCTATCATAATATAGAGGCCAACTGCACAGATGGCCTGTTCACCACCTATCATAATATAGAGGATTGAAAAGAGAATTTTTACACCACTAATTACTGTGATGTAGACCTAATCTTTCAGGCATGTAATAGAGCACATCTGGTATACTGCTGGGAGTTTCAGCCATATTGCTCTTTCGGATTCTGTTATGATTCCAGGTCACCACGAATTCCTCAAGCTCTTTAGCAATGAGACTTCCAAAGCAAAACCTGACAGCATCACTACCACAAGTTTTGTGATAAGGATCATGATTATATACAGCTATATATCACCATGTAAATCAAACCCACAGGTAGTAAGAATAGGCACTGTTGAAATGGCCTTCTGCTTCCAAGACTAGATATATTAAATGTACACTGTATAATTATTATACAGTATATATATATATATATATTATATCTACCTTGAAAAAGGATATCCACCACTCCATTTTGTACCTTCTAAGTTGATTCCACAGAACCTCAATTCTCTAAAATCATGAAATCTAATGCAAACTAATTTACAGCGATAGCGTACTCACCTGATTTGAAGTAGAGGTTCCATAGTGATGACTGTTTGCTCCAGAAAATCTGTCTAAACCAAATAAAAAATAGTCAAAGTCATCTATTTTAACTCAGATTTGTCAGTTGCTCCCATCTTTAGCCTATGCTCTATCTCTCTACCGAGTTTTGATAGTATTGTGACTCCATAACTTCGTCAAACTGTCCAACGAACTCGAGAGGTCTACGCCTTGCCTCCCGGTACGAGTCGGTTAATTGCATTCTTTAGTGCGATTCATTACGTCATCGGTTTTAGCCTACTTCAGGCTACTTGTCATCCGCACGCGGAGCTACTGGTATACTCTTTGCGCGAGTGTGAAGGCCACTATGAAAGTGAATCGTGAAACATGAAGGTGAAAAGTGAAACGTGAAAGGGAAAAGTGAACGTGAAAAGTGAAACGTGAAAGTGAAAAGTGAAAAGTGAACGTGAAAAGTGAAACGTGAACGTGAAAAGTGAATGGCCGCTCTCGGCTTCCGTAAAAACCCGGTTTTCTCCATCTTCTTCTTCTTCTTCTTCTTCTTCTTCAGTAGACAAGCATAACTCAAAATCGGCTTAAGTATTTATCTTCATTTCTGCATAAATCGGCTTCTTTTTGGCCGGTGCAGTGCCTTTCGCCAAAAATTGTTATAGAAAGTACAACTAAGAGCCACGCCCACACACTTCCTCCCTGTTGTACGCCATTTTTATTTGTTCACGTATTCGAGCGCTCGAATCTCTGTGTGCAGCAAATCGGTTAGTGTAACTGCGTCTTGCTTTACCGGTGTTGAGTAACTCTGTTTTTAGGTTTTTCTCAGTATCCCCACTCTCCATCGCCCGTACTTGTTAAGTTTGTTTGGAAGTATCTTCATCCTTCCCTCTCATCTATTCTTCTCTGCACTCTCTATGTAGGGATGGCGCCGACACACCCATAAAGCCTTAATCGAACAGCGCAGAACTCTTGAACGGTGCTGTTATAAGCCTTTATAAGCATAATATAGCATACGACTGTTTCTATACAACGAAAAATCAAGGAAGTAAAAACATTTCCACTTAAAACGTAACCCCTCCCTATTTTGTTATGGGGTTACGCGTGTTATTATTGCTGCATGCCCCCATCCTCTGTCTTGCTGCATATATACTGCCCCCATCCTCTGTCTTGCTGCATATATACTGCCCTCATCCTCTGTCTTGCTGCATATATACTGCCCTCATCCTCTGTCTTGCTGCATATAGATCTATATACTGCCCTTGTTTCTCTACTTGTTGGCACTGTCATCCCTACATCCTTCAACATTTTAGTGGAAATGTTTTTACTCACTTTAGTATCATCCATTTGTGGTTGAGACAGTTGTGAGGAGTGTCATTAATTATCTTAACTTTAAAAGTGTGGGCACAATGCAGGTTGTCTGGTTGAAGCTGAACCAACTGCACTGGCAGCTAAGGCTCTAGCTTGGTACACTATTTCATAGTTGTGTCTCCCTTCCCCTTTCTCCTCTGGATCTATCACTGAGAGGTGTACTTACATGCAGATATATTAGCAAAGCGATTCTTCTTCCTATTCAGTGGACTCCTAGCAATTTTAGTTGTCTTCCCCTCACCATTTCTGAGTGACTGTGTAATACCAATTCATAATTAAATAGCTATATGTACATGGATATCACTTTACTTGAAACTCAGTTGAGAAAGGCTGGTTGTTGCTGCTGTGGTTGAGCTCTACATGGTTTCCAAACATTGCTACTGGTACACAGGTAGACACTAGTGGTTCCTCAGCAGGAACAGGCTCAGTAGCTGGAGCAGATTCTTCATTCCATGTCTTGCTAGCTCCATTTTCATTTTCATGCACAGTATTTGAGGCACTGAAGGCATCCTTCACCTCTGATGACTGATTGTGATATGTTTCACTCTCTGTCACCAGTGGAGGTTTGGCAGACATTCCACTCTCACACTGTAGCAACTTAGAGTGTGGATTATCACCTACCTCAGTTGCTTTATCACTCTTAATGACCATACCACAGCCTATTTAAACAAAGTATTTTTGCTCAGTTAACTATGTCATGTGACATGTGACTTACGGATAATTTCCTCCAGAGGTGTATCATCAATGTCTTTGGAATGTAACACAGAATCTCGTTTGAATAAAATCCTGAAATGACTAGTTGGAAAGATGTTCTTCGGTTTTTCCCTATCATTACAACACAAATTCGAAATAGTGAGATGTTTACACCACATACATGTACAGATGTGAGTTAATAACATACCTCCTCCACAGCCACACTCCAGCTAGGATGATGGCTGCTATAACCAGAGCCACAACTAGAAGTGAGACAACCACACCAGCCACTATTCCACCAACACTGCTCCTCTCATCTTCCCTTTCATCTGTGATAGTGGTATTATCCCTTATGTCAGTATTATTATTATGTGGGGCTGGATTGTGGAAGGACCAACAGTGAGTACACATTGAAAAGGTTGATAAGTGCTATACCTAATGTGTTAGCATTAGAACTGTTTGTGAAAGGACCAATGCCAGCTGAGTTGACAGCAGCAACTCGGATATCATAGTGTGTCAGAGGCCTCAATCCAGTGATGCTGCCACTTGTCATCCTATTTTGACTTCCAGCAATGCTTATATTCATTCCGAGACCCCCATTTTCATCAATTTCTTCATACTCAATCATGTAGCCAGTGATTTTTCCATTCTGATGGATGCATGGAACTACCTTCCACTGGAGAGTGATGCTTGATGATGTAGCATTCAAGAATGTGAGATTAGTTGGAGCAGCAGATGGAGCTGGAGAAAAAATATTCTTGATATTGTCAATCCCAACTCACAATCTACTTTAGCTTGAGGAAATATAATATGGTCATATGCTATAGAGTTTATACAACTGTGTACTGATGATTGTGTACTCATGTGTTATCATGAATTACCTGATTCATTGGTCATTGCAATGACAGAATCACTGATGTTTCCAATACTAACTGTTATGTTGTAACTACTATATTCTTCCAATTCAGCAATGGTTACATTTGACATTGTAGTATTAAGAGATATAATATTTTTATTTACATTCTCTAATGAGCACAGGTTACTTCTCTCCCATCTGATTGTTGTGTTAGTGTCTCCATCAATGTCAGATTCAGACCATGTCAGTGTGATACTGTTAGGTGTTGTGGACAGCACTGAAACAACTGAATGCAAAATTATATGACACTTGCAAACATATATACATGTGTACATATACGTAACTTACATGCTAATGTCAAGGATATTATATTTCCATAAATGCCAGTGCCAGCACTATTTACTGCTGCCACTTCAATTTTATATTTGGTGGATGGTTGCAGTTCATTAATGGATACTGTTGTATTGTCGGCAGAAATGGTGATACTATGACGTTCCACTTCTTCTCTGCCTTGTTTGTGATATCTAATTGAGTATCCTGTTATATTTCCATTGTGATGGATACATGGTACTGGCTTCCACTGGACTGTCATACTGAATGTACTACTAATTACACTTATATCTTCAGGAGGAGCAGAGGGAGCTGAAAAGGAGGAACAATGCAATTATCGGTTTGTGTGAAAAGGTCAGTTTTACCTGCTTCCAGAGTAGTTGCAATGACTGGACTACTGGAATTACTACCTGCCTCATTAGTTACAGTCACAGTAATATTGTAAGTACTGCCTTCATCCAGCCCTGTTATCAGGTATTCCATCAATGATGATGGAGCATACATAGTATTGTCATCAGGACATGGATGTAACTTCCTCCAAGTCACAGTAATACTATAGTCATTCCCTGGTACAGTGGCAGTTATATTTAGAGATAATGTGGTGCTTGTTTTACTACTTATAGTGATCTTTATTTCACTGGGAAGTGGAACTATATGGACAAGAAGGTAACTATATCAGTATGAGTTACATGCATGCATAGCATACTATTTAATTATACCTAAATAGATGGTGGCATATTTTATTTCACTTTGAAAGTGTTCAGAGAGGCCAATAATGGATATAGTGTAATAATTTCCATTCTCTAGTCCAGTTAGAGTAGTTGAAGTAGTTGAAACATCACTTATATCAATATCTGTGGCAGTGCTCAGGTTATAGGAGACTCTATATCCAACAGTGCTCCCTGGTGGAGATGGTGGATCCCAAGAGACCCTCACACTTGTTGGACCAACTTGCTTCAGTGTAAGGTTTTCAGGTGTTGATGCAACTATAGCACAACATTTGCAGTTAATATATAGAATTGTGCATGTTACATTGTACATACAGAGGCAGAGACCATGTCAAAAGTGTGTGTGTGTGTGTGTGGGGGGGGGGGGGGGGGGTCGGTATTTATGAAGTTCACTATATACATTCATTCTGAAACTTTACATTCTCCATTTGACCTATTGACAACCAAATTTTGGGGGGCTCAGTCCCCCTTATCAAAAAGTGGGGGGGGAGGGGCTCAAGCCCCCCTGCTCCCCCAGGTTCTCTGCCTCTGACATATGCACCGTATTAAATCACCTGGAACTGTAAGGTTCAATGAGTCCCATGATGGTTTATTATTAGACACATTACACTGGTAGAGTCCTCCCAGTTTCCTAGTCACAGTCAGTGTATGGGTATACTGTGCAGTTACTGCATCATCCAACACAGTCACCTCATCTCCTTCAGCTGCTTCAGAGTCCCTGGTCCAAGTGACTGTGGTGGCAGGTCCACCAGTAGATACACAGGTGAGAGTGAATGAAGTAGGGCTACTTGAGGTCTCAGTAAAATTTATTGCACCTGACATAACAATATCACCTGTATGAATATACACAATCCATGTCCAATAATATAATATGCATATATACACCTTTCAGACATGGCTAACTCACCCAAGTGAAAATTGAAATGGAATTGGAACAGAGAAAAAACTGGGACATAGACATGATACATCAATGAAACCAAATAATAATCTTCACCAGTTAAGAACTGTAAAGAATGCTTCAGCATTGTGGGTGAGCAGGATCCAGCAGGGTTTATGTTTTTGGGCATGCATTTTGCGCATAAAAAAACAAGCACGTGGGTATATGTGCATGCATATGGTATATATGCATTCAGCATCATATCTCAGCATGAATACATGTACTGTGGATTGCTGCGGTATATCCCCACTGAAAACCATATATAGCTAATTGTTCAGCTGGAATGTAATTAGCACGCTACGACGTTTGAAATCGTAATTTTGAATTGACATTCGGTAATGGGCACGATTAGACTGCAATATGCGTGTTTCTAAGATCTTTGCCAACCGGTTCAAAAACCGGATATAATCAGATACTGCGTTTGCATTAGTCACGTGCGTCAACCAAGCACACTGTTATCTGATTGTCAGGAATTTATATCCGGTTTTTGAACAAGAATCATGGAAAACAGTATAGGTTTGCAAACAGACCTCGTGCTTGCGCGCTCGGTATGGCTCCACTAGAGTAAGGGTCGGTAGACTCTTACGTGTACGTATATAGGGTGGCGCAGACACGCCCAAAAGCAAGTAACTTCCGAACGCGGATGTTATAAAGCCTTTCGTGTTATAAGCCTTTCAGGGCCGCCGGAGCCGGGGGGGCAGGGGCGGCTAAGGCCGCCCCACCATTTGTGAGCCACGCCTCCACCAAAAATTAAAATCGGCAACAACGAACCACTGCACGAGTCTTTGCTGCATTGTAAAAAGCTAGATACGAGTCACTCTAAGTATAACGAGTTAATTCTTAACAGCATGTACTGTAACGTCTCTGTGTGTCTCGTTCGTTGCACAGTAACGTATTGGTGAGCGGACCTCGCCGCATACATACCGTAATGTTATACGCGATTCTAATTTTACGTGTACGGAAAAGTTGTCGGCTCGCCCAAAACGCACCTGGTATCTCCATTATAAAGTATACCTAACTTAATGAATATTAATGAGCCTCTCCATGTGTCAACCTCTTCCGGCGGCACTGCCTTTTCAGACAAACAAACTGCTTTACAATATTTTATTTATGTAAGTATGCATGTGATATCATGTACCTTTTTCACTGGTGTATAGCCCCACATAGACTGTCTCACCAAGAAATTGATAAGTATCATTATGGACAGCGACAGTTGCAATAACACAACGATATATACCAGATGGGCCACTAGCATTGTTTTTACGGCGCAAGTGAACCACTTCAGCTTTACGATCCTCATAAAAATTCACAGGGTTCTCACCATAGAATGGCAGTCTGCTGTCATTGTTAGGAGCAAACCAGTCCCCACGGTGTACTCCTTGAGATGAACTACAGCATGTGCCCAAGTCAGTATGACACCGTACAGTATCACTATTACGATTCTCCCCGACTAGACTGAGATCCACATAGGAATTGTTGGACAGAGTGTTTCCCATAAAGGCGACATGAGGAAAGTTTTCGTCCGAGTGGACCTCCATCAGAGGCGAGAGGAGACATAGTAGTAACAGAGGTGTGGATTTCATCGTAGTACAATATATACCCACATCGAGTAAAGCCAATCTTTCGTACGCACAGAAACTACGTCGTACGCGCTTTGTTCGCTCTACAACCTCGTCCTTGTACTCAATGGTAACAGAGCTGAAAACAGAAATGAATTTCCCTACTTTTCTATACCACTCTATGACGTACGTACGTAGCAGTAGCCTCATACCCAGGGGGAGGAGAACTACTGCTTGCGCATGCGTGTAATTTCCCAGAATTCTGGATAGTAACATGGACGCAAAACCATTCTTGAAGCCTAACGATGCCAGATGCCTGCTACGCTCTGTTTAGCAGCTACCACATCTCGAAATAGCGACAAACTCCGGAGCGCAAACTCCGGAAGCATTGGCCATCGATGGCACCGTACAAGCTGTCAATGAGCTATCAGCCACTGCAAATTGCATAATTGGTTCCCGTCCACCGCCCGCATGCTTTTCTCTGAACTTAGTGAGCGTGACTAATGACATTCTAGATATAGCTGCTTCGCGCCAATGCTGAATCAAAGAACAGTTAGGAATGTTGTTTTTCATGGTAACTTCCGCACAAGGCGAGCATATGTGCATGCGCATTCCTAGTTACAGCGTCATTTCCGTCCCGCCCGCCCGCTCGCATGTACATGGAAATTGGGACAGGAGGGAACCAACTATGTAATTTGTAGTGGCCGTCACCCAACCCATTGATTGCATGCGCAAACAGTATATTACAAAATGTGAAAGGAAATATAGGGATTGTATAAAAAGAGAAGGAGACAAGATTGGGACACAGACATGTTATGATATTATAAGCTTATAGCTAACATTACATTATGGCTACGTGGATACACGTATCATAACATGTCTGTGTCCCAATCTTGTCTCCTTTCCTTTTACGCAATCCCTATATTTCCTTTTAAATTTCCTAAATTTTTACTTGTCACAGTCATTTTTTTCTGGACCTAGGTACATTCATTTTGCTATATATTTTGGAGGTTCACTTGGTCTAGCAAACGTATTAGCGAATGCATTGTACATTAGCTTTAAGCTTAAACTAAATTAGCTGTACAAATAGCGTGTGCATGAAGAGTGTGACCAGTTTTATAGGCTCTATGTAACTACGTGAATTTACCAGTTTTTTTAAAA
Source organism: Theonella swinhoei (assembly GCA_963970385.1). Classification (NCBI taxonomy): domain Eukaryota; kingdom Metazoa; phylum Porifera; class Demospongiae; order Tetractinellida; family Theonellidae; genus Theonella; species Theonella swinhoei. The sequence continues at coordinate 1,414,989 of OZ019951.1, read as the reverse complement.
TAAAATATACAATGTAAGCAGTAAAACACTAAAGGAAAAAATATATATACTAAAAATCTCCAGAATATATAAGTATACATCAACTAAACAAATGCAGTTTAATAGTCAGCAAGGCAACTCTCACTAACTGCTAAGACAGGTTGCCAAGGCGATGACGGCTTGAACGTGCACCTCTAATGCACAAAATGGAAGAGTGAAGTAGGCTGAACGAGAGGTGGCAGCGAAGCCAGCCCATCATCACGGAGTATGGAATTCCTCTGACTTGAGACAGTCGGGATGCAAGTCGTTTCAAAAACAGTAGCTGCAGGACCAGCACCACCAGAAGATGAGAAAACCAGTGGACAAAAAGAAGAGTTATCAACCTCTCTGACACGCTGTTCGTATTGGCGACGTTTTTGACGCTCATGTTTTCGATAAGTGGAGCTTGTAGAAGAACTAGACCGATTCGATTCTGCGAAGGGATTGAATACCCTAACATCAAATAATGCAGTTTCAAAACGGCTATTCCCCCAAAAACCACCAGCCTGAATGTCAACCCTGGCTTCATCAGCTGTGGATGTGGTTGCCAGAGGAAATATTTCTCCTGTAAGTGAATCTAGTTGTGGTTCTGTTCTCATATTTGGGCAGATCTCACAGCACGTGCAATAGTACTATTGTTTTTTAAAGTACTATATAGTAAGCGTAAGTATTACATAATGAAGGTATTTCTCATTGTTCAGATAATAGAGCTTGTAGACTGAGTCTATCTAACATTGTTTACCAAGATTTTATCACAACATTAATTGTTTGTGTATTATATTGTACCAAAGTTTACTTTTAGTGGAGCTTTTGTTAATGAAATATAGCAAAGTAGTGCCCGGGGCTATAATTTACAAGTCAACATCCCCAAGATTTAACACGACACATACATTTAGTGCTACTTGTGTTAGCGAGATATGGCCAAAATATTAATTGCGTGAGGCTATTTTGTTGTTAGAAAGATCATAGATTTTATCACAACATCGATCATTGGCATATTACACTTTACCATCATATAGCTATACCAATTTCCACATTTAGTGGAGCTTTGGTTTTGCTTGCCTGAGGCTTTTTTGTCGTTATATTTACAGAGATTTTATCACATTGATCATTGGGGTATTGAGCTTTACCATCATACCAATTTCCATATTTAGTGGAGCTTTGGTTAGTGAGATACAGTAATCCTTGCCTGAGGCTATTAGTTGTTATATTACAAGATTTACATTGTTTACAGAGATTTTATCACAATATTGATCATTGGTGTATTACACTTTACCATCATACCAATTTCCACATTTAGTGGAGCTTTTGTTAGTGAGATACAGTAATGCATGCCTGAGGCTATATTACAAGATTTACATTATTTTATCACAATGTTGATCATTTACAAGAAGTACAAAACTTTTGTGACAATGCCACTACCCAGCTGCGCAAAGTTTCGGGTTTACAAGTGCTATCGTTAGTGAGTTGCGCTTGAACAAAACTGAACAATTGGTGAAAGGAACTTTTATTTAACTAACACCTTTCCCATGTAGCAAAATATGCCTTTTTTAATCAGAGTTAGTTTTTAGGTATATATGGTTACATATTTATACATAGTAACAGTGAAAGTGATGAAAAACCATATATTATATATGGTTTTCAATGGCGATAGCAATCCCTATAATATACAAAACCATAGCCTATAATATACGCAGTACTACCATACTGTGTGAGTTACTACCAGGCATTCTTTTCCACTTCGTGCTCTGCACATACTTGCAGCTAATAGTAATGCAAAACTAAGCTTGTAGCAATATCCAATTAATGCGCACCTTCAGGCACGGACCGCTGTCTAAAACTGATACTTCTGTTCGACGATACAGCTCCAGACTTACTATTACGAAGTAGCAATATACTGCTTGTCAATATATCCATGTTTCTCAGGTGGCCTGTCCAGACAGAGGAAGTTAAGCGCCTAATTCCCAATCACGTAACCCCACCCACCGTAGGCAACGTTTCAAGGATTTACGGAAGTATCGCGGATCGTGTGTGTGTACTTGTTCATGTACCAGCGCTATCTTAGGCTTCTGTAACCGCTACTGTGCTGGTAGAGGCGATGGATCCACCTGCTGGCACATTCAAGTTGGTGAAGAAATAGACCGATCACAAAAAACAATGTCATTGTCAATGACGTCATGATTGTGGAACCTAAACGCGTACTTGTCTGCTTTTTTCGCTTGGGCGGACAGGTTCCACTAGTTCCTTAACAGTTTTACTGGTATACAGCAGCAACGAAAGTAGATTAATCCAACGAGGAAGTTCGGTGGATTTACTTTAAGTAAGTTATGCTTCATTTTATTCTTAAAAATGCGCGCGGTTAGCATGTCTTTGTCGGTTACTGAAAACCTACAAGGTTTTGCCGTTTCCCCCTTGGACAAAGATGATGAATTGGTCTTCCTTAACAACATAGGAGAATATGAAGTCTTAATTCGTAGCGCAAGTGATCCGCCTTTTGGCATATGCAAAGTCTTTGTTTACAAACAAACAATTAAGGTGGGCGTGGTCACAAATACTTAAGGGAGTTAAGGATTATCAGTTTGTTACATCTGCAAAGTTTGAAGCCCATGGCTCTTACCTTTCTACCTTTATAAATGATTCAAGCATTTTCAGCATTGAAATTTTGCTCCTAGGCCTTAATTCACCTGAGTTGGCAATCACAACAGTCATGGTTCACGAAAATCGGCAATTTACCGCTTTTCTTCAACGCAGGTCTGGTCTCTTCTTTCCACTCCAGACGTTAACTGTGCCGATGCTTCTTCATATCTCCACGTCTGGTACTCAGAGCAGTCACGGTTTACGAGAAAAACTTGTTTAAAGACAAACACATCGCAGACCAACTACAAAACCCTCTTGCGCGTGCGTGACGGTTAAAATACGTATACAGGATTCCCTATATATGCAGCAAACTAAAAGCACACAGAAAACATGTAACCTTATAGCTTTGTGTTAACCTTCTGAGCATCAATGCTCCTTCATACAATGTCATACATAACTCCAACTTGGGCATGCACCAACTATGTACATACATCTACATGACAAAAGGTTTAACAAAAATCATAAGAATCTTCAATATATACAGTAAAACAATACATACAGAGTGAAAAACTAATGCATGATTTCAATGGTTGGTGGGTCTCAAGTTTTTGTAGCATTCTTCACAGACCCGAACTTTTTTCATTATTCTTAATCTCTCAACTTCACTCTCGAATGCACTACACCTGCAGAGAATGTACACATACATTATTAGGATACCTCACATTCCCACTCCCCTCCTTCTACATACCTCATTAATCAGGACCTGTGTAGCACTATACCTACATACATTATATGACAAACCAGATGCTGACACAATACAACAGAAAGATGCCCCAAGCAGTCATTTTTTAAAAGAAACTTGGCTGCCTCTGGTCCATGAAACACATGCAAGTTGATTGTGTCTGTTCAGATGTCCTTTCAATTTCTCTCTGTGTATATAGTTTCCTGACAGTTGGGCAATAGGCTCATTACCCCGCAGCTGCGCATGCGCAGAGCGGGGTTAAGCAATCGGTTCTCTCTGTCTGTCTGTTAGTCGTCAAAAAAATATTGAAATCCGTCCTCTGCGCACAGTATACGGCTTTAAAGAACATTGGAATAAGAGAAAAAAGTATTTACTTCCCTTCCTGGGCGCCGATTTCGTCCGCATGGCTCTTTCTCATGAGTGCTAGCCGTTCCAAAAATTAGCGAAGTTCACCCTACCTATTGCAAATTACGTGCAAATACAGATGGAATGCACGGATGGTCTTTAAAATTGCGGAGAGCATGCACGGGGTAGCCGTTCCATCTACCTTATACGGTCAGTATAACGTGGTAGTTTATTTATGCAGAAAGAATCCCTCTCTGAGCGACCGAACTTGCCGCGGGGTACGTATTCTTCGAATACTCTAGTTTATACTGACCTGTAACAGAATATCTTGCCACAGTCTCTGCAGTGGTGTTTACGTTCTGTAAAGGAAAACTCCACACCACATTTCATACACTTGTCCACTGCCTCGTCCCTCAACCAGTGCTCCATAACACCCCCTGTATATACATTACAATACATCATCATGATGTCATACAAAATATTGATGTACCATAAACACACATACTAACACTGTAGGTACATGTCATTGGAATGACAAAGTTCAATATGTTATCACAACACCATTGTTTGTACAGAAACTGATACATTTCTACGTAAATAGTACACAAAACATATGCACCTGAAAAGAACAGTGAACTGAAGTATATATGTACACAATGTATGTGTACATTACACATCAGAAAACAATGCCTCTACATGTATATGTACGGAAATAAAGCAACTGTGCACATGCAAATAGTGAAAAGTACACTCTACAACTTTAGAACCCACACACTCCGCATATGTGTACTACATAGGACATACATGTATGTACTCATGTGTAAAAATATGTAGTACATATGTATATGATTCTGCACAAAAAGTAGGCTTTTAACCAACGGAAGTCCTCCTACTGAAATAACAATTTAGGAGCACACTATGTTTACTGTATAGCTATTTAGAAAACACTGACCGAGATTATCAGACACTGTCCAACTGAAAACACGTCCACGAGAGTCTCCTACAAACAGCCTCCGGTGGTCCCTAAAAACACACAGAGGATTACTGACGGCTGAACCATCAATACATGTATGTATGGTATACATCATGTCCCTTACATGTGTAAAATTACTGGTTACATGTATGTATGCCTACATTCACAGTTTCTTTCTAGAGAAAAATAAAGCTGTACATACTCTCGGAGATTGGAAGTCCCCTTGGAATTGAAACAATCAACTCGAATGTGATTCATGAGTATATATGGCATGTACATGTACACATGTGTGATGGTGCATTGGCATATAGATACACAGTACAGGTGCCTTCATTTGATGGATATATATATACTAGTGTGATTACTGTCTGCTTCCATTCCCTTCATTGTTCTCTTTTGAGTACACATACATTGTGTACAGTGTATACGAAAAAAAGAGTGTAGTGTACAGTAGTTTCACTACAGAGCAGTTGTCTCTCACCGAGATATGTGAATGCTAGTGACAGCTGCAGGAGTGTCATTGTCCTTGCGAGACACAGCTGTGTGCATGGTGAGCTGGTGTATCTCTGTCAACCTCCGAGTCCACTGTCCAGTCTTATCCCGCAATTCCTCCACTTTTTTGCGGGCATCAGCAATGTACTCGGCCAGGACTGGACTCATGGGAAGTGCCTCAGAGCCATTTTCTTCTCTACCCTCCTCTCCACACCCACTATTGTCACTACCACCTACACAAACACACACATACTTCACATACTCTAATATTGTGAATACAGAGGTATTAGGAATATTGCCAACATGACGAGAAGGAATATTAAGTTCTTGTTAAGCACAGGGTATGTGCCAATAAGTACTAAGTTGTCTGTGTATGTGTACATGTATGTAGGCCTCCAAAACACATGTATGTGTACATGCTGTTTGTGCCAATCTAGTTTGTGTACATCTAGTCCCATACTACCAAATCATAGCAGAGTCCTTTTAGATAAATGTGGCTCTACAAATAAACAGACTGCCTCACATTTCTACACATTCAACCTGAAAGATATCGACACATTCGTTTGTCTTAAGGATGAGTTTACACTATACACAAGTAAGTATTGAGTTCTTAGGTCAATGTCCACATACATGTACATATAGTAGTTACATGACCTTAGGGTGCATGATCAAATACACCTCAATTAAGGCCATGTAACTATTTTGTTTATTGTTAGCCTCCTTCTCAATTGGCTTATCTTACAGTCAGCCACACCCATCCTGCAGCCCACAATAAGCCTATAAAAACTTTGGTTGCTAGGCAACAGCAAACAAATACATGTACATGTATATGTAATTGAAGAACTTACCTATTTGGGTTTTAGGTGGTATGTCAATGGCCTGTTTAAGTGCACCAGATGCAGTAGCAACCAGAAAATCCATCACTTCAGTTGCTTTCTTCATCACACTACTCTTCAAATTGTGTTCGTCAGGTTGTGATACACTCCGTTGTCTTAACAAAGATCCATCTGGCTCGGTAATCTCATCACCCTCCACTGAAGTGTGTGTCTCTCTCATACTACTAGCTCTCTCCTTATTGGTTCCCTTCACTGCTAGAATACTTGATACTGCATCAATTGGTCTCTCACTTGATGTATCTTCAATTGGATCAGGAGAGTCATTAGTACCATCCACAGTTATGTGTACAGGAGCTTGTGTTCTGTTATTACTGTCATGGTATACTGGATTGTCCTCCCCTTTGCCCTCCAGTGGAGTGGTGGCAGGGGTGGTAGTGGGGGCTGGTGGAGTCGTGTATATATCTTCCTCACTGTCTGTGCTCATCCCCTCAGCCACTACTGCAGTATACAGTCAAACATACATGTACAGGCCCATAATGTACACGTAAGTAGCCTGATCATGCCCAATAGGTATGTATATGAGATAAAGGGCAAGACCAGAGGGCAAGGGCTTATCTAGTACACATACCACAATTTTATATGGGCATAGTTTATGTTATTATGGTGGCTATGTATACCGATAGGCGCACAGTTTCACTAAACACAGCAGCTAGCAGGCTATACAGTGAGTAGAGATCTGCCTACACAAGGTGACACATACTATGCACCCTTTGACATTGATACATGTAGGTCACATGACTGGTACAGTTGACCCACCAGTTGGATCTTGTAGCAATGGTTCACCTTCGGTCTCTGTCACCTCCACCTTCTTCTCAGGCCCTTTAATTTAGAGGAGAAACCATTACATTATGCACCATAAATGCATTCACATGTGTGTGTTTAGTCCTTATACATGCAATATGCACCTCCACATGGAGAGTATCTTCCTAAATGCACAGGTGGGAGGGTGTGACTAGTTACTTCATGTATACGTACCTTTTTTCTTGACGGGGGATTGGAGGTTTTCTCCCATCCTCACATACTCCAACACCCACATCTGTGGAATGGCACACATGAAATGTTGTGGATTCCTATATAATTGGGTGAGTGGGAGGGAGCCCACCCAAATGAACAGCTGGAAATATTCTATATTGTCTGTCAGAGTATCAACATTTTGTGCATGTGCACAATGCTCATTTTTCAGCTGTACAACTACATGTAGGTGGATTTGCTTGCATTCATCTCTAGTACATCATACAGTGTATATGTAACTTAGAAAATAACCTCAGGCTACATTCACATGTATAAACACGGAAATACAGTTATATACATGTGCCATACTAGCCACCTACGTTGAAGTACATATATACATGTACATGTAGACATGTATATGTGGTCCATGTAACACTGTACGTACCCTCACAATACCATCAGATGACCCAGTGATGATGACATTGTCCTGGTCCCAGTCAAACATCTGTAGGAATGAATGGTGGACACATGTCACATATGTATTCCGTACATGTACATGTATACGTATGTGTGCATGAACACATGTAGGCAAAATAATACATGTACACATTGTAAAATCTTTAATCCAAACATGGATCAAAAGGAAGTGTCATAGCTCAAATACCACCCAATGCACGTAATATGTCTTTAAAAACAGCCATGGGTAAGTTGACTGAGTTCCTGGGTCCAAATATTCATGCACATACATGTATGCTGATTATGGTTGGCATACGTTACCTCTGACACAGCACAACACGTCAGTTTGAAGTTGCCAGTGATGAGAATATTAGCAGTGGCCAACAGTGTACCATTCACTGTCCACAGACATATCTGATTCTTTGTACATGACACAATGCTCCCCTGTAGGACAGAGAAGATGGTCATGAACAACCCTTCTAATGCATGAGAGAAAAGACAAGGCAACGACACAACGGAAAGACAAACAACACAACACAACTCGCCTAAAACAGTCATTTTTCAAAGAAAAATTGGTCACCTCGAGTGGGATTCGAACCCACAACACACATTCTAGGCGATGAGTTAATATGAACAGAAAATAAAGTGTCCTGATTTATACAACAGTGGAATTAAAAGTGCAGCAATGTTTTAAGATGTACAGTGAAAGTGACCTGTTTGTCACCATTGGAGATGTTTCTTTACCTTCCACGTTATATACAACACTTTCTCTAAAAACACAGCATACCGTCTAGAGAAGGCGTATATGGAGTGTGTATATATATACATGTATGTGTACCTACGGAACATCTATATCCGTAGTGAAGTGTTTTCATATTGTGTTGTAACATCTTACATTAGATTGGTTGATAACTGCCATGGTAACGGTCCCAGTGTGTTCTCGTAGCTGCCTCACAAATACCATCTTATTAGTGTCCCAAATGATGCACGTCTGGTCCTAAAAAGGAAAAGATGAGAGTTACATTGTAATTGGAAGATATTTTTGTGATAATTGCCTTTTCCATTCCTCCCATTCATTAAATTACTGGTATACCTTACAATAAAATAAAACATTCTACGATATAAAGGCTACAGTTATATTATGTTTGTGTTTCTTTTCTCTTTTCATTTCCTTTATGCACATATAGTGGTATGTATGTGTGCAGATGGCATGTTATTTATAGAGGATCGAGTGTTGGTACATATACAGTGTATATATATGTACATATATACATTGTATACATATTGTATGTAGAGCACCTGTGAGTGTAAAATGACTGACCTTTGACCCAGAGACTATGATATTGAAGGCTGCGGAAGCAGCAATACATGTGACTGCATCTGTGTGCCCATGGAGGGTGTGCTTTAATTGGAGCTGCACTGGAGAGCGACCCTTCAAGCCAACGTTCTTCATTTCCCAAACACAAACGATCTATAGAGAAGGAAGTGAGACATAGTTCTGCAGCTGTGGTGTTATCTACACAAGGGCTGTGTTATCTACACAAGTAATGTATATGTAACTACTAGTACAGCATGTATGTAGAACCTCTCATCATGCAGGGTCAGAAGAATATGTCTCAACAAGAGGTGCTACTTTTTAGGGGTTACAATAACATAGTGTGGTATATGTAATGTATAAACCATGGCCAAGAGGTGTATATGTCAGATATACACCTGCTGTGAGGAATTTATTTGTGATATTTCCCAAGGGCCAACGGCCCGAGGGATATATCACAAATAAACTTCCGAACATAGCAGGTGTATATCTGAAAATATACACTGATTGGACATGGTTTATACGATATACACTATGTTGAATATTGATGAGGTGTATATGCAATATATAAACCTGCCGTTACCATAGCAACATAGTATATGTATACACATAGTGGGTAGCAAAAATATCTGTGTCTTGAGTGACTCCACTGTGTGACTTTATACATGTGGGTGGTTCAATTAAAAATGGAACGTTATGCTGCTCAACCAAAATTGAGCCTTTTAAATCGTTCTGCTTTGTCAAAATCCTAATTGGCAGTGTCTGCGGGCTTCGGATGGATTGTTCTTTGTCTTGCAAGTATGGACAAAGCTTGAACTACGTCATTCAGGCCCCGAGGCTCCTACACGCAACACAAACACCACGCATATCCACTTCCTGGCTCCCCATGCCGCAAACTATCTCCCTTCGAAGCACATAAGGTCGTCTTGCACGGCCTGAACGGTAGGTTTCAGCCTACCTTTTCAGTTCTTCGAGCCATTGTGTCGCTCAAACTAACGCTTCCTTTTCGATATTTCAAAAATGTGTCATCGGAAACGTACCGTAATCTTTAGTTTTAATTATCCGTAAAGTAATGCGTAGCATAACGTTCCGTTTTTACTTGAACCACCCACACATGTATGTACATCAGTGTAGCATGAAGCCGGTATAGTATACACATGGAGTATAATGTATGTACAGTGCTGTCTCCTCCAGTGAGTAGTAGGTTCTCTCCTCCCATTGCAGAGCACAGGATGCGGCCTTGGTGGAGGTTTTCAAACACAGACAGTACCTGCAATACAACATATACATGGATATAGTTCCTATCAAAAATTCCCAGGAGAAAGACAATAGGCTAGAAATTTCCCCACCCTCTGCTTCGATCATGTTCCATATTACAGAAGTTCGCGACCACTTAGTGATATTGCATGTACATACCCATGTGTGCAATACAATTTTTATTGCAGTGATGTTTGTCTTTGGCTACCAATACACTTCATTGAGTGGGGGAAGTTTTATGCTGAAAGGAAATGCTAACCATTGGTACACGTGTAGTGTAAACTGGGTATAGTATATAGCTGTGTTAGTTTTCCCCCAGGCCTTTTTATGCTTTACTAATTCATTTGAGTCTGCATATATGTGTTTGCTATGATATACAATGGAGATTATGTAATCTCTAGCTTGTGTCATGTGCCTGCCGACAGTGCACAACTCATGAAATGTGGCAGACCCTCTCCCTGTAGTGAGTGGAGTCTGCATGGGTATGAGACTGGCTAAACATCGAATCTATGCTGCTCTCTCATTCATGCACTCTCTTCCTTTCCCCCTCACTCACTCAACCTATCCACCAATCCCCCCTTCTCCCTCCTCCCTTTCTCATCCTAACCTTATCACCCTCCACAAGAGCCACCCTGGCACTGTGATAAGGAAACCCCCACATGAGATTTGTGTGTAGAGAGGAGGGAGGGGGAGCTTGTTCCGGTCCAGGACCAGCAGGTACCTGTCCCCTACCAGAGATATGTGGTGAACCTCTCCTCGGATCTCTGTAGGGTGAGTACACAAGAGAGGGATGGAGAAAGTGAGGAGGAAGGTGAGGGTGATGAGTGAGGAGGAAGGTAAGGGGGATAGTTGAAGGGTGATGAGTGAGGACAGTGAGGGTGATGAGTGAGGAGGGAGGGGATGAGTGAGAAGGAAGGTGAGGGTGATGAGTGAGGAGGGAGGGGATTAGTGAGAAGGAAGATGAGGGTGATGAGTGAGGAGGGAGGGAATGAGTGAGGAGGAAGATGAGGGTGATGAGTGAGAAGGGAGGGGATGAGTGAGAAGGAAGGTGTGGGGGATGAGTGAGGAGGAAGGTGAGGGTGATGAGTGAGGAGGGAAGGGATTAGTGAGGAGGAAGATGAGGGTGATGAGTGAGGAGGGAGGTGAGGGTGATGAGTGAGGAGGAAGGTGAGGGTGATGAGTGAAGAGGGAGGGGATTAGTGAGAAGGAAGATGAGGGTGATGAGTGAGGAGGGAGAGAATGAGTGAGGAGGAAGGTGAGGGTGATGAGTGAGAAGGGAGGGGATGAGTGAGAAAGAAGGTGTGGGGGATGAGTGAGGAGGGAGGGGATGAGTGAGGAGGAAAGTGAGGGTGATGAGTGAGGAGGGAATGGATTAGTGAGGAGGAAGATGAGGGTGATGAGTGAGGAGGGAGAGGACAAGTGAGGAGGAAGGTGAGGGTGATGAGTGAAAAGGGAGGGGATGAGTGAGAAGGAAGGTGTGGGGGATGAGTGAGGAGGAAGGTGAGAGTGATGATTGAGAAAGGAGGGGATGAGTGAGGAGGAAGGTGAGGGTGATGAATGAGGAGGAAGGTGAGAGTGATGATTGAGAAAGGAGGGGATGAGTGAGGAGGAAGGTGAGGGTGATTAGTGAGGAGGAAGGTAGTGAGGAGGGAGGGGATGAGTGAGGAGGAAGGCGAGGGTGATGAGTGAGAAGGGAGGGGATGAATGAGGAGGAAGGTGAGGGTGATGAGGAGGAGGGAGGGGATGAGTGAGGAGGAAGGTGAGGGTGATGAATGAGGGGGAAGGTGAGGGGGGAAGAGTGGGATTGATTGAGGAGGAATGTGAGGGGGATGAGTGAGAAGGGAGGGAATGAGTGAGGAGGAAGGTGAAGGTGATGAATGAGGAGGAAGGTGAGGAGGATAAGTGAGGAGGGAGGGGGTGAGTGAGGAGGAAGGTGAGGGGATGAGTGAGGAGGAAGGTGAGGGGGGATGAGTGAGTAGGAAGGGGATGAGTAAGGAGGAAGGTGAGGGGGGTGAGTGAAGGGTGATGAGTGAGAAGGATGAGTGAGAAGGAGGGGATGAGTGAGGAGAAAGGTGGGGGGGATGAGTGAGGGATGAAGGAAAACATACATTATATGGTGCACATACATTGTATATGTGTGTGTATGTTTGTGTGTGTGTACCTTTCACAGGCTCCCCGGAGGGTGAGATTCTTGCTCTCCTGATATCTATGGTAACTAGGGATGCAGTTGAATTGTGAGAGTTGGAGAGTACCTTACAAGATGGGTGTGGCTTCTTGAAAAGTTGAAGAGGAAACACATTTACAAGTACATGTATATGTATCAGAGAGTCGGTAGACTCTCTATGTAGGGATGGCGCCGACAGGACACGCCCATTTTCCAAAATAGAATGGCCCAGAACTCCCAAACGCGGAAGTTACAAACACTTTTAGACATATACACGTACTCTACGAGTGATTCTGTACCCATTAAAACCCTCAAAGTACGTAAAATACACAGCTACAATGACTTACGGAATATGCCACACCCCCCTTTTTGGATTTTTTTGTTCATCATCTTCTTCTTCTTCTTCTTCTTCAGTTGAACTGGCCTACCGCAAAAGTGGCACAAGTACTCTCCTTGGTTTTTGCATGAAACGACTCCTTTCACTTTCGTGTGTGATCCTTGACCAAGAGAATCTTCGTAACTTCACTCGCTAGTGTATAATCGAGAACTTCCTTATTTGTTCATTGTTGTTGGAAGCCATTTTCTAATAATTGTGTGCGCGGCGCGAATGCGCAGCGCGAATGCGCGTTCAACCTCCCATATATGGCCCAGGAAGTCTATGTAGGGATGGCGCCGACACGACACGCCCACAGTTCCATACAGAATGGCTCAGTATAAGAATGCCTGTAGTGACCCTTACAGCTTTGTGCGGTGTTGTGTGTGTGCTACTCCGCGCTGCTATATACTTCGATCTAAATCGTCGACCGTATAAATCGTCCAACTTCTTTCTTTGCCGATTTCGGCACCACTCTGCTATATTTGACTTCAGTCCTTCACCTACGTTTCCCCGACTTTCTATCTCTCCCTCTCCTTCGCCGATCGCGGCGCCATATTTGCTACCTCAGGTGGGCCTTCAGCGCCTCCCTTCATCCAACTTTTTCTGTTTCGGAAGGTACGTTTTTATTTAGCTGCTCACCTGTAATGACTCATTGCACCGCTTTGCGATGTTTAGGTCTACCTGGCATAGGCCTACGTACGTGTCTAGGCGGATGCAGTTTTACATGTATAGTTATTTTTATGTGCATGTTTGCAGTTGCCGTCTTTGCCTGCTACTGAATCTGACTGTCAGGCGCAGAATATTCTCAATTGTGTTCTCCCGTGCCCTCTGTACATCCCGAGACATTTTGGAGAGCTAAGTTATATACTTTAAGTATTTACATGTACTTGGCCTCCGTTTATGTGCAAAGATCTATGTATGATGCCTTCTTTGAAGCAAAAGCGGAAGGCTTACCGTAAGAAGTACTATAATGAGCATGGAGCAAATGTACAAAATCCAACTAAGGCCGAGTACAATAGAAGCTACTATGCTCGCAATGCTGAGAAGCTGAAGAGAGCCGCTAAGACACTATATAAATTAGGTGGTGACAGGAAGAAAGCCTCTTCTAGAGCAGCCTATAGAGCTGACCCTGAAAAAAAAAAGGCCGCTAGTAGAGCTCAGTACCAAGCAGAGCCTGAAAAAAAGAGGGCTGCTTGTAGAGCTCAATACCAAGCAGAGCCTGAAAAAAAGAGGGCTGCTTGTAGAGCTCAATACCAAGCAGAGCCTGAAAAAAAGAGGGCTGCTTGTAGAGCTCAATATCGAGCAAAGCCTGAAAAGAAGAGGGCAACCTCTAAGGCACATTATCATGCACAGTCTCATAGAAAGAAGGCTCTCTTTCGTGCTTATTTTGCCAGGAAGCGCTGTGCTAGGATAATGTCATTTAGAAAATACTATGCCTGTCACAGGGATGACATACGCATAGCTAGAAGAGGCAGATACATCCTGTCTCAACAAAAGCCCAGATACATCTTATCACAACCAAAGCCTTGTGAAAAAGAGATGTATTTAAAAGAGCTACAGACCCATTTGTCACATGACTTTGAAGCTAAGTCTGAGTTGACAAAGGCATTCAAGAAGCTACATGAATCTGTAGCAAAACGAATGCCCAGGGTTTTACAGAAAACTGTGTGTAGATTAGCAGCCAGGAGGCTGCTAAACAAAGTCCTGCAAATTCGTAAAGAGCATGCTGGACTTTTGTTGAAGAGTATTAGATCCATTAAGTCCCTCCAGATTACTCAAAGGGAGGACTTTGGTATAGGTTGTCACACTATGGCCTCAGAGCCATATTTCTATGACTCTTCTTACCAGCATATGAGGAGAGACATTCCCATACCTGTTAATGAGGATGGCCAGTGTGTAGTAGCTAAAGAACTCCACACTGATAATGAAAAAGAAGGTGCATGTGCACAGAGAAAGAAATGGGAGTGTTGTAGTGAGTGTAAACCCATCACTGACACAGAGGTTGATGCCATCCTGACTTTAAAGGCAGCCTTTGAAAAGCCACTACAAGAAGTCAGGCATGCCTTAGATGAATGTGATAGTGGTTGTCCTAATGGACACTACTGTAAAGTACATGTAATTGAATTTTCCTCTGTGGGCCTTAAAGGCCACCCATTGGTTTGTTCCAGTAGTAGTGGTGGTTGCCAAAGTCAACTCAGAGTACTAAGGGCAGCTGCTACACATTTCCCTGTGTTGAGGCAGTTCCTGCATGATGTTCACAGTGCTATCAGAAGCCACATGTGTGTGTTTGAAATTGATAAGGCACTGTGTTCTGGCAACTTCCAGAGACTAATGCAAATCACTGATGTAGACAAGCTAGATGCTTTGTTGAACAATGATCTAAACTCAAGCTATGAGCAAAGCACAGATACGGAATGTAAAGATTCAGCCCTTAGGCAACCTAATTTAGAAACACAGCTTTTCATTACTCATGCTGGCCTAATAGCTGAGCTAGAAAAAGAGATTGATGATTTCCCTGAGTACATTTGCTGTAGCTGTGAGCGTCTGCATCAGAGGAAGTCAGTAACAGTTGTTAAGCTCAATGACAATCTTAGCAATGATGTGTGGCCGAGGTTGAAGAGCTTCATTTTAAAACAAACCCCAGATGCTGGAGATCACATTTTGTATATGTGTAAGTATTGTAAACCCATGTTAAAAAGGGACAGATTGCCACCACGGTGTGTCCTGAATGGGTTGGAAACTGTGCCTATCCCACCAGAACTGGCGGCACTTGACTCACTGAGTAGGCAACTCATCCAACGTGCCAAGTGCTACCAAACAATAGTGAGGTTGGGTACATACACTGCTAAAGTGCCCATCTACAATTCCCTAAAAGCCTGTAAGGGCACAGTGTTTTTTCTTCCACTTCCATTGAACAAGACACTTGAAACTCTGGATCAGGTAGAGCAATGTGGTGGTGCCCTACCTAATCCTGAGTTGTACATCATTGTCAATGGTAGGCCAACAAAAAGTAAAGTTGTGTGGCGTAGCTTGGTTGATGTAAACCGTGTGAAAAAAGCCATAAGCACATTGAAGTTGTGTAACTGGCTGTATAGAGATGTGAGAAGTGAATCAATCGATGAGACAACCAAGCACATAATTGAGGTTTCAAACACAGCTCCCACTAGCATGCTTGTAAAAGCTACCAAAGATGATGTAGCTTCATTTCAGGCTTATACAATCAGAAATCTAGACAACAAGCTGTCGCCTACTTCTGATATAGAGCAATACAAACTGCTCAGTGTCAGAGAAGGTCCAATAGACAATAGACAGCAGTATCTTGATGTCATGTGCTTTCCAGTTCTTTTTCCCACTGGAAAGTTTGGTGAGTTTCATCCTCGACAAGAGAAGCTCTCTCATAGTGAATACATTAAGTCGAGATTGCTGAACAAAGATTCAAGGTTTCGTAAAGATGCCCAGTATGTATTCTACCTGCTGTGGCAGAAGGAAATGAGAGAGCTTTCAGCAGGTGTGTACAATCTGCTGAAGAGTACTAGAAGACAGGCCATGTCAGTTAGCAAGCTGTTAGACAGCATAGAGGGTTCTGATGAACACCTTGAGGCAAATTTGTGCACTATGCTCCAATCAGTACGTGGTACAAAGCAGTACTGGTTCATTCGCAACAGTGAGTTGAAGTGCATGATACGTGAGTGGGGTTCACCGACTTTCTTTTTAACTTTCAGTTGTGCAGAATATGACTCTCCTGACATCACAGAGTACCTCAGGAGAGTAAATAATGTCTCTTCCCACTATAGCATTGGTAAGCTTTGCACTGAGGACCCAATCTCAGTTTCCAGAAAGTTCTCCTTGAAGTTTCATGCTTTCTTTCGCAAAGTTTTACTGAATGGTGAGGTACTTGGGAAAGTAGATCACTTCTACTGGAAAAAAGAGTACCAAGCTCGTGGGGCACCTCATTATCATGTGCTTCTGTGGATAAGAGATGCTCCAGTCATTGGTCAAGATGACCCTGACAAAGTGCTAACTTGGATCCAGGACAGGATAACTTGTCATATTCCTGACAATAATTCCAGTCCTGAATTGTACCAGCTTGTCACTAGGTACCAGCTACATAAATGTAGTGCCTATTGCAAAAGGAGGAGAAAGTGTGGCAAGAACACTTTCATTACCAGGTGCCGCTTTGGGTTTCCTCGCCCAGTATGTGACAGTGCAAAACTGAATCCTGTACAAGAGAGCTTGAAGTCAAAGAGCAAAATATACCAATTGATACGTACAGATTCAGAGGCCAGGGTCAATGACTACAACCCTCTCCTGCTACTGCTCTGGAAAGCCAACATAGATATCCAGTTCGTAGCAGAGTCATCACTAGCTCTAGCCCACTATGTCAGTGGGTATGTAACCAAAGCTGAAAAAAGTAGCATGCAAGAGATCTGGCAAGAGGTTGGTGAGAATAAGAGCATTTACAGCCGCCTCTGGAGCTTTGGTATTAGAAGTTTACGGTTTCGAGAGTGTGGTCTGTATGAGGCAAGTGATCTGTTGCTTGGAGATCACCTCAGTGAGAAGTCTGACACTGTCAAATGGCTAGATATTTCCATGCCTCATAAGAGAAGCCGTAGATTGAAGGATCACAAGCAATTGAAAGAGATTGCTGAACACAATCCAGATAATGAGGATATCTTTGAGGATAACTTGGTAGACAATTTCTATCCTCAGAGACCTCAGGAACTGGAAGATGTCTGTCTCTATGACTTTGTGGCCAACTATGATTGGCAAGGTAAAGACAGACAGGGAAGAAGGACCTATAAGAAGCTAACTAAACCTAAGCTTCCTAACCACAAACTCTTTGATCCAGAGAATGAGAACCAAAGGGAGAACTATTACTACTCCCTAGTTCTGCTTTTCTCTCCATTCAGAGATGAGAGTAGTTTGCTTCTGGAGAATGAAACTGCAGAAGCAGCATTCCATAGGCTAATGAGCAACAAAAGCTCTAGTTACCATGCCAAATTAGAAACAATTTTGGTAGCTCAGTCCAATGTTAGGCAGATTAATGACGCCAGACAAGCTGAGGGTCAGGAAGAAAAGGTGAGTAAAGAAGATGATGACCCTCAGTTGATTGGTGAAGCCAAAATGGCCATGAATGATGTACTAGACATCAATGCCTCTTCATTTAGTGAACTGAGCTTAGATGATAGGGTGGCCATGTTGAATGGTGATCAGAGGCGTATATTTGACAATATCAAGGCCCACCTCCTTCACCAGCAATGTCATGAAGCTAATGAATGCTCATGTGACCTCAAACCACTTCGCATGTTTATCAGTGGTGTAGGGGGCACTGGTAAGTCATTTCTAATTGAGACAATCAGAGCTTTAGTTGCCAGCATTTGGTCTTTAGATGGTTTAATGTGTGCAATTGCAGCACCAACTGGTTTGGCTGCTTTCAATGTAGGTGGCATTACCATTCACAGGCTTTTCCAACTGCCTATTGACCATTCAGGTAAAGCTGCTACCTACTGGTCCCTGCCCAAAACATCCCAAAAGGTCATGAAAACCACACTTCGTAATGTGAAGCTATTTATCATTGATGAGATATCCATGGTCTCCAGTCTCAACTTAGCATACATGCATATGAGGCTGGAAGAATTGTTTGGTGGGGATGAATGGTTTGGATCACGAAACATGTTATTTGTAGGTGATCTCCTTCAGTTGCAGCCTGTTAGTGGCAGTCCTGTCTTTGAGAGGATTGCCACTAAATCCCTTCTCTTCCAACTAGGCTGTGCAACAGCTGTTAACATTTGGAAAGACTCTGTCGTATATGATGAACTAACAATTAATGAACGACAGAAAAAAGACAAAGAGTTTTCATCATTATTGGACTGTGTGAGACGAGGTTGTCCAACAGATGAAACTCTTTGTACTCTGAAAAAAAGAGTTGTAGAGGTTTCAATATCAGACAAATTTAGTGAGCTTCAGAAGTCTGGTCAAACCCCTGTGTGTCTCTTTCCAACAAGGAAAGCATGTGATGATTTCAACTATGAAATGCTCAGACAATTAACTTCTGAAGTACATGAACTCCTGTGTACTGATGAAGTTGATCAAACTGTAACTTCCCGTAAGTGGACTAAAAAAGCAGCTGAGCAATTAGAAAAACTAAATAATGACTGTAATATGACAGCTGGGCTAGAAGCCAAGCTTTCACTGTCAGTAGGTGCACGAGTCATGTTGCGTCGCAACATTGACACCAAGGCCGGACTGGTCAATGGTGCTCTTGGTACTGTTCTGTCCATTACATTTGAGCATGTAACTGTTCAGTTTGACCACATGAATGACCCTTACAAGGTAGAAATGGTCAAAAGTAGGTTCATGGTCATGAAGAATTTCTATGTGTACAGAAAACAGTTTCCACTAATTCTAGCTTATGCTGTCACTATCCATAAATGCCAGGGTTTGTCACTAGACTGTGCTATTGTAGACCTGTCTGATGAAGTGTTTAGTGCTGGAATGGCCTATGTAGCACTGTCTAGAGTTCGATCCCTTTCTGGACTGTACCTATCGGCATTCAGTCCCAAGTCACTTTTGGTTAGTACAACCTGTCTGAAGGAAGTTAACAGATTAAGGCAAACCTTCAGGCAGGATCTCCCATTGTATGACATTCCTTCTAGGGCAAGTAAGCGTGCACTTACTGCTACTACTGAACATAATTGCCCTAGACCAAAGAGAATAAAACAAGACCCTCATGCATCCTCTACCACTAAAAGAAAAAGGGAAAATTCAGTTGAAGGCGTAAAGCCTGCTAAGCAAATGCATTGTGGTAGAGATAGTGAGCCTGGAGTCAGTCCACTGAAATTCCATCCAGTCAGTGAACAGTGGCAGCGGAATGTTTGTGCCAGGATGGGACTTCAGTTCCATGGCAAAAACAGAGTGCGACCAGGAGGTCCCAATGTCAGTCTAACACCTCCTGATATGCGCACAGTGAAACATATTATGGCAGATGGTAACTGCCTTTTCAGATCCTTGGCATACATAATAACTGGATCTGAGGACCAACATATGGCTATTCGTACTGCTATTTTAGAGCACATGATAGACATTGCCCATTTAATACTAGACCATCATATCCGGGGCTACTCTAGTATTCAAGAGTACATCAGACATAATAGTATGGACAACGAATTTGCCTGGGGTACCGATATTGAAATGCTTACCCTAGCCCACCTATTACAAACCCCTGTTGTATCATACAGTGTACAATACAGTACTTGGCAGAGATATGCCCCCCATGACTTAGACAGAATTCTGAGTGATGATGTACAACAAATGTCTATGTACCTGGTACACATATATAACCATTTTGAGGTTGTATGCTCAGTACGAAAGTCTGGATAGATATTGACACACCTTGAGCTAAAGTGTGTCACAGATGCATGCAAGTGGACTGAGCTATCAGTCATTGTGAAACATGTGGGTAGGGGATAGCAAATTAGACCAACCCCAAGTGTGCTATTAAGATGTAAGACAATCCTAAGTACTCCCTAATGGACTACAGACAGCAACTTGTTATGGCTTTGATTCCCCATCCATTGTCTGCCTACAATATGTGAAAGTACATGTAAGTGTACCTGTACCTGTATACAAGTACAGGTTGCTCTGTGGAGCTAAGGCTACATTGGTGGAAAATTGTAAATCCATAGCATATATCAAGCATGAATTAATGAACACTTCATTCATGGTACCCCAAATTCATTGTGTGTTGTAGCACCATATTTCAACACCAGTATTTTCCCTGACCAGGAAAGAAATATCCACAAACTGTAATTCATGTGGAATTTGTGATTGAGAACATGACCATAGCCTGAGTAACTCTATTGCCAGGCCAACTACATGACATTTGTCATGTGAAGTAGCTATAGCATATCCCCTGGATAGTGCAGCTGCAGATGTGTCACTGTTTGCACACTTGGGGTTGAATGAGTCACTCACTGACAAACTGCATACTCATATCATGCAGTTAACAATGACTTGTCAGAGTGCACATCACTTCATACTACAATGTGCAGGTGTCACTTACATGTAGCTATCACATCCACTATGGATAATGCAGCTACAGGTCCAAAAAAACAATCACACTTAACCTCCCTCTATGTGTACAACTGGCTGCAATACAGTAAGTTGTAATTAACTTAGAGTCTGTACTTAATGAAATAGTTGTGGTGTACCTTATGCACTAAGCCTTGTAGCTGTGACAACTCTCCATCAAAAAGTGTGTGTTCTGATTTTGATCCTTTCCCTCCCCCTCCCCCCAGACTTCCCTTCATCTTCTACCTTCCCAGATCGTGGTCATCCATTTTACCTCTCCCCCCCCCCCCTGCATTCAGTAGTCTGAGCCATAAATCTGACAATGTATCAGGTGAGATAATGTACTAGTCACCGGGTGAGCAGAGCAAGTATGCCTGGTTGTACCACTTGGAACATTTCTGTATATATGTGTATATATATGGCATTTCACCAAATATCTCACTCTGCTCACCCAAAATGCTACAAGCATTCATCTAGTTATATATGTACGTACAATGTAAGCTGTGCTGACTGACTTATGGGTAATCTATGTGTGTAGGCATGTACGTGTGGTACTGTGGCTACTTCTGTTTGTGCACACCTTCCTCTAATACTTCCCACTTGCCCTCTTAACCCATGTAGATCTTTCTCTATCTCCAAAAGCTGCCATCCTAAACATTGTGAAGTATCCGTTCCAATTTAGCCAAGCTCTTCAACTGCACCGTATATGCTCATTGGATGATGACTTTATCAAACGAAAATCCCAACAACATGATCATCTAATTTGCCGTGGCTATAACCATACTTTTGTAGATCAACAGATCAACTGTGCAGACAGGATCAGTAGGGATACGTCCCTCATTCCCAATTTGGATCCAACTTTACATCCAGCAGGTCTGAACTTGGATCCTTAAATTGCTTCACTCTTTTCTATTTAATTTTTCCGGTCTCATTTTTTCCTACATGCCACATCTGTAATTTCATGTTTCACTGCTCTATTGTTTGTTGCCACCCTATCACAAGTACTTCATTTCACACCTGAAGAAGGCTGAGAAGCTGAAAAGTTGTGTTGTTCTACCTGACCACTATTCTAGATAATTATATTTACAGTTTCTAAGATGACTCTATTCCAGTATACTAAACCTCAAAAAGAACATTTTTTCAAAACATGTTTTGTTTGGGTTTTTCCTGAGTTTTTTTCCCTTGATGGTTTTTTATCTCAGGTTTTTCCCCTGGGGGTGCAAGTAGTGGCACTTCCCTAAATTTTGTCACTGTATTTGGATATATCCATACTATTGTACACTGCATATTTCTCATAAGAACTGCATGTACATCCTTCCTCATTGAAAACCACATGTCCCAGCTGACATCTCATCAATAATTCTTCATGTCATATCCTTATTTCCTATAAAATCTGACCATGTTGTATTTTGTAATTTTTGTTGTATATGGCCTTCGTACTTCCACACTTCATTTGTTAAGTCCTATTACTGATTACACTGTCTATATCCTCATGTACAATAATGTCTCCTCACAATCATAGCAGTATGTTGTACCTTCTTCTCAGTTCTTATCTAACAATAATGACATAGTAACAAATAGAATGTATACTCAAGTAGGGATGGTAAAGCACAAAGAACCGGACATGGACACTGCTAGGTACCCATGAAAAACTAGTGAAACAAGCATAAAAAAACATTTCATTAAAATGTTGAAGGATGTAGGGATGGTAATGCCAAAAATTAGGGAAACAAGATTGTAATGACTAGAGTGGTGCACAGTGAACAGCTGGTAATGATATGACCATATATACACATGCAACTAATGTATGAGAGAAAAAACACATGGAAATTATGCATGCATGACAATACAGCATAGGATATAGTTCGGAGTTCAGAGTTACACGCTACCACAAAGATGAATTGCAATTCATGTACGCAAGGAATAATTGCATGCAACAATAACAACATGCGTAACCCCTCCCTACATTTTATTCTGTGGGGTTACGCATGTTGTTATTGTTGCATGCAATTATTCCTTGCGTACATGAATTGCAATTCATCTTTGTGGTAGCGTGTAACTCTGAACTCCGAACTATATCCTATGCTGTATTGTCATGCATGCATAATTTCCATGTGGTTTTTCTCTCATACATTAGTTGCATGTGTATATATGGTCATATCATTACCAGCTGTTCACTGTGCACCACTCTAGTCATTACAATCTTGTTTCCCTAATTTTTGGCATTACCATCCCTACATCCTTCAACATTTTAATGAAATGTTTTTTTATGCTTTATATACAAGAATTAATAGCTCTTGTGCGTACAACGTACATGTGTGTGTGTGTGTGTGTGTGTGTGTGTGTGTGTGTGTGTGTGTGTGTGTGTGTGTGTGTGTGTGTGTGTGTGTGTGTGTGTGTGTGTGTGTGTGTGTGTGTGTGTGTGTGTGTGTGTGTGTACCACAATACAAACCTGCTTAGGCATTTGTCCAAAGTTGTGTATGAAAGAAATAGCAGAACTTTTCTTGACTGGATCATCAATCTTGTCAATATCTGAACATGCACTGTTAAAGAGCTACACATGTACACTGACATAGCCAACATGTATAAATATGTCTCTATACTAGTTAGTTGAGGCACGCCCATGCCACCATGTTTATGCAACTTACATGGCAATGTTGATGTTGAATTATCACAGTAACATTGCAATTTATTACTGTTTTACCTGCTTCCACAGTAGTTGCAATGACTGGACTACTGGAATCACTACCTGCCTCAGTTACAATCACATAATATTGTAAGTACTGCCTTCATCCAGCCCTGTTATCAGGTGGTCCATTAATGATGATGGAGCATACGTACATAGTATTGTCATCAGGACATGGATGTAACTTCCTCCAAGTCACAGTAATACTATAGTCATTCCCTGGTACAGTGGCTGTCATTTGTAGTGCTTGTTTTACTACTTACTGTGTCCTCTATTTCACTGGGAGTGTACAGAGAAAAGATAATAATATTACACATTGGAGTATAGTTAGTAAGAGCATACCTACTAGTAGATGGTGGCATTTTTCATTTCACTTTGAAAGTGTTCAGAGAGGCCAACAATGGATATAGTGTAATAATTTCCATTCTCTAGTCCAGTTAGAGTAGTTGAAGTAGTTGAAACATCACTTATATCAATATCTGTGGCAGTGCTCAGGTTATAGGAGACTCTATATCCAACAGTGTTCCCTGGTGGAGATGGTGGATCCCAAGAGACCCTCACACTTGTGATATTGACTTGTGTAAGTGTAAGGCTTTCAGGTGCTGATGCAACTATAGCACAACAGTTAATAACACCACTGTGACTTTAACATATTGATAATGCAGAAAAATTATGCATCTTAAACTTATCACACAGTACGGTAGTACTGTGTATATAGGGATTGCTATGGTCTATCCCCATTGAAAGCCATATATAAGGATATTCTTCATTTTCACTTTCAATTTGAAGTTCATTCCACTTTTAATGGTATCAAGGTGAAGAATGCGTGAAAAATAACCATGAAACAAAAATTGGTTGATCTGTGATGTAAGATATGCATAATATCACAAAAGTGCATTTCACATTTTTGCCCATGTTCTTCATCTTATTCTTCTTCTTCTTCTTGAAGAAGCGTAACTCAATAACCATAAAATCAATGAAATTGAATCTTTGCATGTGAAAATGTATCATTACGTACTGGGGAATAGAGGTATAATTTTCGTTAACCCTTGTAGTTCATGTACTACTGATCGTTATCTCTCCCAGCAATGTATTATGAATGAGGATAACTAATGAGCAAAACTCAGCAACCATGGTAACCATCAACCTGAAAGTTAGCATGTGTAGAGATATCATCGCTAATAGCAACATGACAAAAGCATATTTTATTAACCCTTGTGATTCTTGTAATAATGATGTTAACACTCCTCTCAATGCAATACATGTACATATATATAGCGATTACGTAATTCATTTTGAATGTACGTGCATAGTACATACGTCTTACGTATATAGTTAGCTTGCGTCATACAAGAAAACGATTACGTAATGAGACAAGACTCATTAATGACGTCATTTACACCAGCCGCGCATGCGCAAAAGCTTAGCAACTAGCGCGTAACAACTAGGCACGGAGTGAACTGGCTGATAGAGAACGTGTTGACGATTTATAAAGCAACTAGCACTTAGTACTACATAAGCAAAACAGAGATGTGTTGACGATTCTTGTGCTACTCTCACTGTCAGAACACTGCACACGCGTACAGTGCTCTGCCTCTACGTATGTACCTCGGTAAGCTTATATCATAGATACCATATAGTACCTATGCTTATATACCGTCTGCTGGAGAAACGGCACGCTATTCTACCACGATACCAAGCCAAAGCGCTGGTGACTGATAGTACGTTGCTAGCAGGTTTGCTTATAGACCAAAGTGTACGCAGCTGCTGCTTGCAACCAAACCACGCCCTCAGTACTAATCACGCATTTATACAGTAGCTCAATACTTGGTTAGATGTTTATAAATATGGAGAGGACATACTAGGGAGAATTATTGCTTACAATAGTAAAAAAATGACAAGAGACAAGTAAATAAAAAATTTAGGAAATTTGAAGTGTAATATAGGGATTGCATAAAAAAGAAAGGAGACAAGATTGGGACACAGACATGTTATGATATATCGACGTACCCATATTGTTACGTTGATATAACATAACATGTCTGTGTCCCAATCTTGTCTCCTTTCTTTTTTATGCAATCCCTATATTACACTTCAAATTTCCTAAATTTTTTATTTATTTGTTATATTAAAATATGCATGCATTACAAAAGCTTACCTTGAACTGTAAGGCTCAATGAGTCCCATGATGGTTTATTATTAGACACATTACACTGGTAGAGTCCTCCCAGTTTCCCAGTCACAGTCAGTGTATGGGTATACTGTGCAGTTACTGCATCATCCAACACAGTCACCTTGACTCCTTCAGCTGCTTCAGAGTTCCTTGTCCAAGTGACTGTGGTGGCAAGTCCACCAGTAAATACCCAGGTGAGAGTGAATGAAGTAGGTTTCAGTAAACACCTGACATAACAATATCACTTGTAATGATAGGAGTAATGGCAATGGCAGCATATAATAATTGCATGTCAGATATATACCTATTGGCCATTGTTTACATGTAGGTTCAATGTGACTATAAAATACTCACCTCCATTTTGATAGAGTCCAATATAGAATTATTATTGGATCAAAAAAATTCTCGCATTATTGTAATGCTACAGTGATATATACCAGATTCACTCCCACTATTATGGTCTCTGAGGATGACCACGTTGATATATACCACCACTTGATGGTAGTACTGTCCCATTAGGAAAGCCTATTTTGAGCCCAAACTTGGCCTAAGTATGCACACTAATTATGTTATAGTTACTTTAGCAACTTGCCATATATAACAGACAACTATATACACCAAGGGTTAAAATATTCATACCAATTCTTTACAGTGATGTAATACCTTAAAGAAACATAAATCACAAAATCAATGATTCACAACTGGATTGAATTTTGTATATCATCATAAACCAGTGAATAGGAGTACATATGTTAACCTTGATAAGAAAAACTTATATCTACATTGTGTGCCACCTAGATACAGTATAACTATAATGAATGCCTGTATACCCACTTATATACAGGATATAAAATTACATGCACATGTAGGTTTACATGTAGAAGGGAATACAAAACACAGGACTATGTGTTATTGTAATGCTAAAACTAATTCAGAACTGCACTTGTCCATATGCTGTGTTGGGTGAAGTAGGAATATTTTCACTCAAAGTATCCTTGGCACTGAGCGGAGTCTTTTGTGTACTACTTGGTACATCCACCACCTCATAGGTGACTTCCTGGGGGATAGGAGGGGGAGAGCGGGAGGGAGACTTGGACAACTTGCCCCTGCCTCTCTGTATGAGGTGGACACCCACCACTCCCAGTAGAACTCCAACACTCAGAAATACTAGACTGCACACCACTCCAACAATGACAGTAGTACTCTCACTGCCACTTTCATTACTACTATAACCTGGACATTCAAAATAAGCCGTTATTAAGTGAAGTTGGATTAACACAACAACTAGTATTATCACTCATACCCACTGAATATATAGATGTGTGAGTGTATTCAGTTATACCTGAGATACTAGCATTGGAACTATTTGTGAAAGGACCAATGCCAGCTGAGTTGACAGCAGCAACTCGGATATCATAGTGTGTCAGAGGCCTCAATCCAGTGATGCTGCCAGTAGTCATCTCTTTCTGACCTCCAACTATGAGAGTCCATCCTCCGACATTGATTTCTTCATACTCAATCATGTAGCCAGTAATGTTTCCATTCTGATGGATGCATGGAACTGCCTTCCACTGGAGAGTGATACTTGATGATGTAGCACTCAAGAATGTGAGATGAACTGGAGCAGCAGATGGAGCTGGAGAATAAATTATCTACAGTTATATGACTTTAGATGCATGATGGAGCTCTAATGCTAACTACTGGTGAGTTAGAGTAATAGGGATTTGCATGCAGCACATGTACATAGGTATGCTGTATGCATTAAATAGATGGGGACAGCTATAGGCCAAACTGACTGAGTCTAATATACAAATTAAATGGAAATTGTCCAAGCAGTATAACTACAGGTGGGTTCTCTCCACAATATTAAAATTACCTGACTCATTGGTCAATGCAATAATGGAATTACTGATCAATGAGTTGTCAATGCCAACTGTTATGTTGTAACTACTATACTCTTCCAATTCAGCAATGGTTATGTTTGATGCTGGAGTATTGATAGGCACAGCATTGATACTTGTATCCTCAAATGAACATGGATTATTTCTCTCCCATCTGATCATCATATTAGAGTGTGTGAGAGTGTCAGCTTCAGACCATGTCAGTGAGACACTGTTTGGTGTTGTGAACAGCACTGAAACTTCAACTGCAGAGGTATTATGATAGTTATTGTGCATTTCTTTAGAACACGATGTGTTTATGTAACTTACATGGCAAAGTTGATGTGATTATGCTTCCATAAATGCCAGTGCCAACACCATTCAATGCTGCCACTTCAATCCCATATACTGTGGATGGTTGTAACTCATTGATAAAAATTCTTGTATTTTCTGCTGGAATATTCTTCTGATGTTCCTCCTCTTCTCTGTCTTGTTTGTAATATCTAATTGAGTATCCTGTTATATTTCCATTGTGATGGATACATGGTACTGGCTTCCACTGGACTGTCATACTGAATGTACTACTAATTACACTTATATCTTCAGGAGGAGCAGAGGGAGCTGAAAATGAGGAATATTGCAATTATCAGTTGTGTGAAAATGTCTGTTTTACCTGCTTCCACAGTAGTTGCAATGACTGGACTACTTGAATTATTACCTGCCTCATTAGTTACAGTCACAGTAATATTGTAAGTACTGCCTTCATCCAGCCCTGTTATCAGGTATTCCATCAATGATGATGGAGCATACATAGCACTGTCAGTAGCAGTACATGGATGTAACTTCCTCCAAGTCACAGTAATACTATAGTCATTCCCTGGTACAGTGGCAGTCATATCCAGTGATATTGTAGTGCCTTGCAGAGCCTTGTATATCCCTTTCAATTGAGTTCTGAGCCAGAACGAGTGCAAACGTGACACGGAGCTCCTCATATCTCCGCTCACGTCCGCGTCACCCGTCGTCGCTACGGGCAACCCGTAGCGTCATCTTGACCACACCCCTCCATTTGAAAATCTCCGCTTTTCCCCGGATCCTGGCCGATTCATTCGGCCGGCTAGTGCCAAACGCTCACCGCCTGGCCCTCTAGCCTTGCTTAGTGCCTTCAACAGTTTATCACACTGCTGCTAGGCTTTTTTGCTTTTTTTTTTTTTACTGAAAGTATAGATGAAAGCTACTTCAAAGCTCCGACCGCCACTTCCAAGTGCCGACCGACCACTTCTGAGAGTGCGTGGGAGGTTTTTATCAGATAATGCCGACATGCCGACAATGAATATGCAAATCAGTTCAATATTACATGTATTTTACGCTATTTCCAAAAGTGCGCAAAATTGCGCACTTTTGTAAGCGAAAGGGATATGCAGTGATATTGTGGTGCTTGTTTTACTACCTACCATCACCTCTATGTCACTGGGAGGTGCAACTGCATACAGTGAGAAAATAATCATATTACACATGAGAGTAATTATGAAGTATACCTAAGTAGATGGTGGCATTTTTCATTTCACTCTGAAAGTGTTCAGAGAGGGCAACAATGGATATAATGTAATAATTTCCATTCTCTAGTCCAGTTAGAGTAGTGGAAGTAGTTGAAACATCACTTATATCAATATCTGTGGCAGTGCTCAGGTTATAGGAGACTCTATATCCAACAGTGTTCCCTGGTGGAGATGGTGGATCCCAAGAGACCCTCACACTTGTTGGACCAACTTGCTTCAGTGTAAGGTTTTCAGGTGCTGATGCAACTATGGCACAACATTTAAAATCACTGTGAACATTACCTTGTACACAATACAGAAAAAGTGTGCACATTGAACCGTAACAGATTCAGTGATTGCTACATGTATCACAGTACGGTAGTACTGTGTATATAGGGATTGCTATGGTCTATTCCCATTGAAAACCATATATAAGGTTTTTCATCACTTTCACTTTCAGTTTGCTACCTACTGGACTTCTGTTAACATGAATGTGTAACTATACCCAGAAACTAACTATGATTATAAAATGGTATAATTTGATGCATGATAAAGGTGTTAAATTAACAAAAGTCCATTTTGTAAATTCTCCATCTTCTTCTTCTTCTTCTTCTTCTTCCGCTTGAAGAAGCGTAACTCAATAACGGTAACACATCTAAACATGAAACTTGGTACAGTTATGCAGTTCCACTGGGGGTAGTGCATTGTCATGTTAAAAATTTTGTAAACAATGTACTTCTTGTAAAATAAACAAAAATAGCCTCAGGCCATGTATTATTAATGGAGGCCACACAGTCCTATATCTGACTAATGAAAGGTCTGCTAAGTATGAAATTTTTTATGATAGTATAGTTCAATACCCCAATGATCAATGTTGTGATAAAATCTCTGTAAACAATGTAAATCTTGTAATATAACAACAAATAGCCTCAGGCAAGGATTACTGTATCTCACTAACAAAAGCTCCACTAAATGTGGAAATTGGTACGATGATAAAGTGTAATACACTAATGATCAACGTTGTGATAAGATCTCTGTAAACAATGTAAATCTTGTAATACAACAACAAATAGCCTCAGGCAAGCATTACTGTATCTCACTAACAAAAGCTTCACTAAATGTGGAAATTGGTGTGATGGTAGAGCTTAATACCCCAAAGATCAACATTGTGATAAAATCTATGTAAACAATGTAAATCTTGTACAAAATAGCCTCAGGCTAGCATTACTGTATCTTACTAACAGAAGCTCAACTAAATTTGAAAATTGGTGTGATGGTAAAGCTTATTACCCCAATGATCAATGTTGTGATAAAATCTCTGTAAACAATGTAAATCTTGTAATATAACAACAAAATAGCCTCAGGCAATAGTTAGCTATATCTTGCTAACAAAAGTAGTACTAAATGTGGAAATTGGTGTATCCTGTTAAGATAAAATCTTGTAATCTTGTAAATAGTAGCCCCAGGCACTACTTTGCTATATTTTATTAACAAAAGCTCCACAAAAAGTAAAATTGGTACAATATAATACACAAACAATTGATGTTGCAATAAAAGTGTTAGATAGCTTCAGGCTATGAGCTCTATTAGCTAATATGTTTGCTACCAAGTAAACTGCAAAATAGCAAAATGCATGTACCTAGTTCCAGAAAAAAAAGAAGGGAGACAAGTAAATAAAAAATTTAGGAAATTTTAAAGGAAATATAGGCATTGCATAAAAAGGAACGGAGACAAGATTGGGACATAGACATGTTATGATATATCGACGTACCCATAATGTTACGTTGATATATCATAACATGTCTGTGTCCCAATCTTGTCTCCATTCCTTTTTATGCAATGCCTATATTTCCTTTAAAATTTGTTATGTACTTATGTCTTTAGTGCAGAAGCTTAAGCTAACCTTGAACTTTAAGGCTCAATGAGTCCCATGATGGTTTATTATTAGACACATTACACTGGTAGAGTCCTCCCAGTTTCCCAGTCACAGTCAGTGTATGGGTATACTGTGCAGTTACTCTATCATCCAACACAGTCACCTTGACTCCTTCAGCTGCTTCAGAGTTCCTGGTCCAAGTGACTGTGGTGGCAGGTCCACCAGTAGATACACAGGTGAGAGTGAATGAAGTAGGGCTACTTGAGGTTTCATCAAATCCCATTTCACCTGATATAACAATATCACCTGTAATGATAGGAGTGATTTGTAATGGAAATTGCAGCATATACACCTATTGGCTATTGTTTACATGTATGTTCAATGTAATTATATATTAGAATATTTACCTCCATTTTGATAGAGTCCAATATAGAAAAATCCAAATACTGTACCAAATCCTGTTGATACTGTAATGTTACAGTGATATATACCAGATTCACTCCCACTCTTACGATATAGATCAACTCTCTGAGCATGACGACGCTCATATATATCACCATGCCATGGTGGTCGTGTCCCATTGGGAAATTTCCAGTCTCCTCTATCAAGGCCCCAACCAGCATTACAGCATGTACCCACATCAGTATGACATTGAACACTGTCATTGTCAGAAGTCCCCACTAGACTGAGATCCAAGTAGCTGTGGTTAGCTAAATCATTTCCCATGAAGGTGACCTGAGGATATTCTTCAGCCTGACAGTGAACACTGAGGTAGAGCCAGACACACACAACTGCAATCTTTAGCACAACCATCTTTCTACACGAAGGCATTGTGAATCTAGAGGTGTCACTTCCATCAAGGAGCACATTAATTACTTTGACTAAACTACTTTTTAGATTTAGTTAAGGCAAATCTAGCAAGAACATATATGGGCCAAGTGCTATACTAGTTCTGGAAGTGGTCTGCTACATACACACTATACTTAACTATAAATGATGTACAAACACCTAAATGATGTTGAATTGGCAGTGCCAAGAAACACGTGCAGTATTAGGTCAAAGCATGTATTACAACATAACCTCAAATACGTAGGCCTACATAGTTTTTAATCCATAGCTACAGAGTGATTTCATGTGAAACTGCAAGTGCACAATGAGAAGACGCCGTCTAACAGCTAAGCTTGTAGTAGATCTATCTTTAACGTGAAGGTCCTACTAGCTACAGTCATGTGCTGTCTACATTAATACTATAACCGGTTTTGAAGTAGCTAGACTAGATCTAGGCCGATTTTATGAGTCTTGTATGTATAAAAACACTCGTAGACTAGGTTAGAGATCTTAATGCGTTCAGGAATTTGAAGCATGTTGGTGCCATCCTTACAGACTAGTGTAAGAGACTTTCTGATAGGAAAGATATATATTAACAATGTGCATAGACCTATAACACACTTCGGAGTGACATTTATTCAATTCTAACTCACTTTTTATTTGAGTCCTGGAGGGGTCTGGCTGTACCAACAACATTGAATCTCGCGGCACAATACGAGCGCATGAGGTTTATACAGTACAGTGATATGATATGCACGGGCGCGCGCGCGCCAATCCGGCTTACCTCTAATTATCCGAGGAGTTACATGAATATTGCCACGCCTATTCTGCAAAATCGTCTCCTCCCTAAAGGAAATTCATTGGGACCACACTCTGTCCAACCATCCTTCCCTCAAATATGCAATTGGCAAGGAGGATACAAAACGTGCATGCTAAAGGTTTTTGTGCACTAACTACTGCATGGGTGATAGGAACTCCTGATGCCTTCATTGATCCATGGAAGTTGCAGCTGCCTTAGACATATTTGGAGAAACATGTTTACATTTTAAATTACTGTATCCACTGCACTTGTAATTGTGTACTGTATTAGCTACCACTCTTCACAACTATATTCTTGCATGTCAATAAATTAATCATGATGGCACATCTTGCCATATATACCCACAGTGGGTCTATTGCATTTTTGACAATTATCTATTACACATTTCTGGTCATACAGGAAGTATTAAGAAGAAATGTTATTGATTTTATGTTATTGATTTTATTAATGTTATGGATTTTTTCAATTTGAAGAACATGCATTTTGACGTTGTATATGACTTGGGTTTGGGACTTTAACACATGCTCGTTAAAGTTATGAATAACACTATCCATAGAGACACTATGTGTTGTACTAAAGCATTGTCCAGCAGGGTTCTCTCTGTTTTCCTCTCACTGTATTGTGATACAGGAAGCAAAGTAATCTGGACATTCAATGCCTAGAAGGGAGAATACATGACAATAGAGTGTTTCCCTAAACAATTTGAACCCCCACACATACCAGATGTATCATTGTGAGTGTCAACACCACCAGGGTTTTAAATAACAGAAAACTGTGTACTGAACAGTTTCAAAGTACATCCCAGGTGTAGGTTGATGAGTGGTTTACACAACCGAGGGCTAATGGACCAAGACTGTGTAGAACACATAGCTATATATATGACTAACTGACTTGTACCATCATGGGCATGGTAATAATATAATATTATTTTTCCTCAATAGAGTCTCCTCTGTTCTTCTACTTCCTTATATTTTTGTCAAAGTTTGAAGAACATGCATTTGGATGTACATGAAGGGATGAAGGACTTTAACACATGTTTGTTAAAGTCTTCAATATAACACTATCCTATGTTCTGTGTTCTAAAGCACGGTCCAGCAGGGTTCTCAATATCAGTGTTCAGATGGTTCCACAGTCTTCTCTCGGCTGGATAGTACTATAACAGATATTAGTCTGTAGAGACTCCAATTAGTCTATTTACTGCACTGTATTATGATGCAGGAAGCAAAGTAATCAGGACATTCAATGCATAGAAGGGAATGCATGCTTACGGAGAGTGTTGCCCTAAACATTTTGAACCCACACACACACACCAGATGTATCACTGTGAGTGTCAACACCACTAGGTTTTTAAATAACAGAAAACAGGGTACTAAACAAACAGCTTTAATGTATAGGCTACATGCCAAGTGTATGCTGATGAGTGATTTACACAACCAACAGCTAAAGGCCCAAGGCTGTGTAGAACACATATGTACACATCAAGTAGTGTACACTGAGCTGTTTGTAACTGACTTGCAGTACCATGGCAATATGTACTTGCTATATATCAGTGCATGATTACTGTAACAATGTATGCATGCGTAACTTTCAAATCAGCATCACTTAGGTTTATGGTTAAACACTGACTTGTGTTACTAAACTCCCCTGTAACACACGAATTTTCAGAGATGATACATGGGAGAATTGAACCTATGCTGATGTAATATATACTTGACTCAAATCAATACATATGCAGTTTTACACAACTTATACTTCATGTAGATTTCCACAATACACATTAAGGAGTGCAAATAATACAATAGAAGTACTACTGCATAAAGTTGGAGTATGTGTCAAAAGTGTCCAAGAACACCAAAACAGCTTCATATATTGACAGATATTGTCCCTGTAAGGAAGATGACGGTTTGTAAGTTCATCCATTTGGACTGAAGTGTTCTGAGGAGGTCAAGGATCTTACCACAGTACGCACAGCTCCTGGTTTCTGAGCTCTCATGGCCTTCACTACCTGGAACACATCCACCACACCCTCTGTCTTACACCTCTCAATGGTGGTAGTGATGGCACAGAACACAGCTGAGCGACTCACTGTGTCCCTACATATATGTATAGTGATCCCTGTATATTTCACCTACATACAGGAGGGAGGTGGCTTGTAATAACTACTATATACCTGCCATGAACTACAATGGTTTTGTTGCCAGTCTTTCTCTGAACTTTGGCAATGTTATCAATCATACTAATCACATTCTTCATGTCAGGAAACTGATCCCCAGCAGTCCAATTGGTAATGTGGAATTGGCTCACCTGATGAGCCTTATCAAACTGCAGAATACAAGTTGACTATAAGTACAGTTTCTCAGTGCTTATACTTCAAAATGGTTTAAGTTTCATGTTTCAAAACATGCAACTGAGATAGACTATTAGCATACTTACTTCAGGATGTTTTTAACAGTTTACCCTTGTTAGCATATAGTTGCATGATTGAACATGCAACTAACTGACTGTACTACATTAACCATCAGATGTTTCCAAACATGCAACTGTGGCAAACTGTGCCAATTGGCTTGAATAACAGTTGTTGACACAAAGAAAGTGTATGTGTACTTGTATGTATACAACATACCTTCGCTTGTTGAATACTGAATGTCCTCATCACATATGCAGAGGATATCTCTTCACTAATCAGCTCAACTCTGAACTCTCCGTAGCTCTGGAATGTTTGCCCAGGCCAGTACTGGTAGCACACCTCCTGAGGGACAAACAGTCATGTCTTCATGCATGATACCTGATTGTTACAATTGAGATACCTCTTCTTGTTCGACTAAGTCAGAGAGCATGACAATTGCACTACACTTTCTGCTACACACCATCTTCCAGAAATCTCTACTAGTGGACTGCATGGGGCCCTGGGTGATAATGAATGCTCTCTGCTGCTTGTAGCCCTAGTATATACAAACAAGAAAATATTAATCCCCTTGTTCAAAAACACAAGCAATTCTCAAACAAGAAAATATTAATTCTCTACACAACTCCTATTAGTTAGCTTACATGGATATTGGTAGCATTAATATAATCCGGATTTTCTCCTTTCAGAACAACTCGCCATTTGTCAACTGAAAATAAGGTAAGAGTGTCTTTGTGTATACACTTGTGCTGCAATTTAGTATGTACCTGGTAGAAATTCAGTTGATCGATTCTTTTGAAGGTTTTGACGAGCAGCAAACGCTCTAGCATCCTCTGGATTTGTAGTCACTTTGTCTAATATCTACATCAAAAGAATGACAGAAAGTTTACATGTACAGTGGAACCACTCCAACATCCTTAAATTAGATACATTCCCTTTCCTGAAGGCTATTTTATTTATGCACTTTTTCTACCAGAACACCTTCTATCCCAAGTTATTGTGCTTTGTAGCTACATTCTCTCTAACACTCTTACAGAAAACTGCCAGTCAAACCCTGTATTTCCAGACTCATTTTTCTTTCTCATATCTCTCATTCTCTTCCTCAGATTTCCTGCTTCAATTTGAGTGTCTCCACACATTGTTGACTCCAAGATAGCATCATGAATGAAAATATATTGATCCTATGGCAAAAGCAATTTACTGAGCATTTATGTGAGTAGGGGGCACAGTATTGTATTAATTATGGTGAATCACAGAGCAGATATAAAACTTGGTAGTTGCTTTGACATCAGTTGCATTATATTCTGCATGTATATGCTATTTAGATGTGTATAAGATATAATGGTGATTAACTGCACGCATACCCAAATATGACGAAAGAATTACATGGCTGAGTACACCTTTTATATATGTCCTATCAGTTAACAGGTTGTGATAGCTACACTGAACTCATTTCATAGACGATTTGAAATGATGAGCGAAACATAATTCCTTAGAGGAAATCCTACACAATCTAAGTATTCAGACACTCGTATCTAGTGTCAGAACAAGAATTTGTCTTTGCTATGAAACATGCAACTGAGATAACCATTTTTAAATATTTTTTGAAGGACAAGTAAATCTTTCATACCACAGTTTGCACCATCTGAGTTCTCTGTTGTCTCAGCTGTTGGATGACTGCTGGTATGTCCACAACACCTTCCTTCTCAATCTGCTCCAGAACCATATCAATAGTGATGAATGTCCCAGTTCGACCAACACCAGCACTGAGAAAGATGAATAAAGATTAGTATCAAGACTCTAAGGTTTATCCTTATAGCATATTGTTCTACCTAAGAAGCTCATGTGTCACAGTGCTCAGTCTCACCTGCAGTGTACTAGTAAGGGGCCTTTGGATGGTTTGTGTTCCCTCATTACCCTTCTTTGAAATGCAAGGATGGAGGTGGCATAGTCAGGCACACCATGATCTGGCCATGCTGTGTAGTGAAAGTGGGTCACTTTCCTGGACTGTCCAGAGAGCTGGAAATGAAATAGTGAGAGATCTTGGTGTATAAAAGTCACAAACATTTGCACTTTCTATGCATACACCAGCCACACTGTGTAGAGATGTGGTCATCTTATGGACTTTCCAGACAGCTAGAAATGAATCCATCAAGAGTACACACATAAACCCCTGTTGCATACAAGTACGTATATATTTATATGTTTATGTTGCACTAAAAGCTGTGCATAGACTTACTCAAAGGTTATGTATGTCCTCTTATACACATGCAACAACCACCCTCTATATACATGTGTTGTTTACCTCCACACTAAGTGTTCCAATGGTGTAGTCAGCCAGGATTTGATGGTTAGTGACAGTGATCTTAAATGGGCCAAACTCCAGTGAGCCTGACAAAGGCCAGTACTGCTCACACTTTGTCTTCTTGCCCTCCACTACATTAGTGATCATCACAATAGAGGGCACCCTCTCCTGCCACACCATCCTCCAGAAATCAACTACACTACGGGGCACAGGGCCTACATATGCATCATGACATGTATACATATACAACACTAATATTTCAGTGGTGATATCCAATCTACTAAACCAATGTTAATTTACCTTGAGCTGCTATGAATTTCTTCGGCATTGAGTAACCCTGAGCAAAGGAAGGATAACTGCCATTGAGATTACATGTAAACATTATGTATACTCACATCCACATAGCTTGCATTGATGTAGTCATTGCTAAGGTCTTCCATTGGAGTCAAAATCACACGATTATCATCATCTGTATATTACGCACATGGGCAGATGCAGGCAGTGCAAAAAGGTCCATATGTAATGACTGCTGTTCCAGTCATGCTTCTACTCTATGTATAGTATGGTTGAGACAGTTGTGAGGAGTATCATTAACTTTAAAAGTGTGGGCACAATGCAGGTTGTCTGGTTGAAGCTGAACCAACTGCACTGGCAGCTAAGGCTCTGGCTTGGTACACTATTTCATAGTTGTGTCTCCCCTCCCCTTTCTCCTCTGGATCTATCCCTGAGAGGTGTACTTACATGCAGATATATTAGCAAAGCGATTCTTCTTCCTATTCAGTGGACTCCTAGCAATTTTAGTTGTCTTCCCCTCACCATTTCTGAGTGACTGTGTAATACCAATTCATAATTAAATAGCTATATGTACACAAATATCACTTTACTTGAAACTCGGTTGAGAAAGGCTGGTTGTTGCTGCTGTGGTTGAGCTCTACATGGTTTCCAAACATTGCCACTGGTACACAGGTAGACACTAGTGGTTTCTCAGCAGGAGCAGGCTCAGTAGCTGGAGCAGATTCTTTATTCTCTGTCTTGCTAGCTCCATTTTCATTTTCATGCACAGTATTTGAGGCACTGAAGGCATCCTTTACCTCTGATGACTGATTGTGATATGTTTCACTCTCTACCACCAGTGGAGGGTTGGCAGAAATCTCACTCCCTCCACTGTCACACTGTAGCAACTTAGAGTGTGGATTATCACCTATCTCAGTTGCTTTATCACTCTTAATGACCATACCACAGCCTATTTAAACAAAATATTTTTGCTTAGTTAACTATGTCATGTGACATGTGACTTACGGATAATTTCCTCCAGAGGTGTATCATCAATGTCTTTGGAATGTAACACAGAATCTTGTTTGAATATAATCCTGAAATGACTAATTGGAAAGATGTTCTTCGGTTTTTCCCTATCATTACAACACAAATTCGAAATAGTGAGATGTTTACATCACATACATGTACAGATGTGAGTTAATAACATACCTCCTCCACAACCACACTCCAGCTAGGATGATGGCTGCTATAACCACAGCCACAACTAGAAGTGAGACAACCACACCAGCTACTATACCACCAACACTGCTCCTCTCATCTTCTCTTTCATCTGTGGTATTATCCCTTGTATCATTATTATTATTATGTAGGGCTGGATTGTGGAAGGACCAACAGTGAGTACACATTGAAAAGGTTGATAAGTGCTATACCTAATGTGTTAGCATTGGAACTATTTGTGAAAGGACCAATGCCAGCTGAGTTGACAGCAGCAACTCGGATATCATAGAGTGTCAGAGGTCTCAATCCAGTGATGCTGCCAGTAGTCATCATATTTAGACCTCCAACAATACTTATATTCATTCTGGGACCCCCACTTTCATCATCAATTTCTTCATACTCAATCATGTAGCCAGTGATGTTTCCATTCTGATGGATGCATGGAACTACCTTCCACTGGACAGTGATACTTGATGATGTAGCATTCAAGAATGTGAGATCAACTGGAGCAGCAGATGGAGCTGGAGAAAAAGTTATCTGTTACCTATATAGTTACAAGAGAGTAAAAACATTTCCATTAAAATAATAATAAAAGAGATGTAGGGAGGGGTTACGCATGTTATTATTGTTGCATGCCCTCATCCCCAGTCTTGCTGCATATATACTGCACTTGTTTCTCTACTTTTTGGCAATATTATCCCTACATACTTCAACATTTTAATGGAAATGTTTTACTCCCTTGTTTCACTGGTTTTTCATTGTATAGAAAGTCGTATGTCATGTTATGTGTCTATAAAGGCTTACAGCACCGTTCAAGAGTTCTTCAATGTAATATGTCAAGGCTTTATGGGCATGTCGGCGCAATCCCTACATAGAGAGTCTACTGACTCGACTCTCTGGTACAGTCAAAGTATGTATGCACATATAGATAATATGTGTGCATACACTTTAGAGAGTCGAGTCCCTACACAGATAGTCTACTTGCCGAAGTATGTATGCACACAGATACTATATTGCGAGCGCTCGAATACGTGTACAAAATAAAAATGGGAGGAAGTACCATGGGCGTGGCTCTTAGTTGTACTTTCTAAAGATTTTTTGGTCAAAGGCACTGCACTGGCCAAAAAGAAGCAGAGTTGTGCAGAAATGAAGATATATACTTAAGCCAACTTTGAGTTTTATGCCTGTCTACTGAAGAAGATGGAGAAATCAGGGTTTTAGCAATTTCACCTATCATATCATTGTAGCGGTGTATTTTACCACCTTTGAGAGTGTTATCGTGTCCAGAAACACTCGTAGGGCATGTTATGTTTCTTATAGCTGCCGTGTTCAAGAGTTCTGAGCCGTTACAGCTGTTAAGGCTTAATCAGCGTGTCAGCGCCATCCCTACATAGAGAGTCTACCGACTCTCTGATATGACTTCAGATACATGATAGAGCTCTAATGTTATGTTGGAGTGATATAAAGGATTTGCATATAGCACATGACATGAGGTACCTGCATGCAGTGCATGTGAAGTATAGCAGTAATAGATGGAGCAGCTCAGCCAAACTGACTGATAGTCTGATATCACATAGTATGGTAGTACTGCATGTGTACATAAGGGTTTGTTTCCTTTCAAATTTCGTAATTTTTTTATAAATGGATATCAACTGGAGCAGCTGATGGAGCTGGAGAAAGAATTATTATTGACATTGTCAATCCCAAGTCCCAATCTACTTTAGCTTGGGGAAATATCATATGCCACAGAGTTTATACACTGATAATTGTGTGCTCATATGTTGTCAAATTAAACTATTAACATGATATGAATTACCTGATTCATTTGTCATTGCAATAACAGAGTCTCTGATCAGTGAGCTTCCAATACTAGTAGCTGTTATGTTGTAGCTACTATATTCTTCCAATTCAGCAATGGTTATGTTTGATATTGTAGTATTAATAGACATAGTATTGTTATTTATTGAGCACAGGTTACTGTTCTTCCATCTGATTATTATATTAGTGTCTCCAACAATGTCAGCTTCAGACAATGTCAGTGTGATACTGTTTGATGTTGTGGACAGCACCGAAACAACTGCATATTGCATGACACTTGCAAACATACATGTGTACATATATGTAACTTACATGATAATGTTGATGATGTTGCGTTTCCATAAATGCCAGTGTCAGCACTATTTAATGCTGCCACTTCAATTACATAATTGGTGGATGGTTGTAGCTCATTGATGAATACTGTTGTATTGTCTGCAGGAATGGTGATATTTTGATGTTCCCCCTCTTCTCTGTCTTGTTTGTGATATCTAATTGAGTATCCTGTTATATTTCCATTGCGATGGATACATGGTACTGGCTTCCACTGGACTGTCATACTGAATGTACTACTAATTACACTTATATCTTCAGGAGGAGCAGAGGGAGCTGGAAAGGAGGAGTATTGCAATTATCAGTTTGTGCGAAAAAGTTGGTTTTACCTTCTTCCACAGTAGTTGCCATGACTGGACTACTGGAATTACTACCTGCCTCATTAGTTACAGTCACAGTAATATTGTAAGTACTGCCTTCATCCAGCCCTGTTATCAGGTATTCCATCAATGATGATGGAGTATACATAGTAGTATGGTCATCAGGACATGGATGTAACTTCCTCCAAGTCACAGTAATACTATAGTCATTCCCTGGTACAGTGGCAGTTATATCCAGTGATAATGTAGTGCTTGTTACATTACTTACTGTGACCTCTACTTCACTGGGAGGTGGAACTATGCACAAGAAGGTAATTATATCAGTATAGGTTACATGTATGTATATATACCTAAATAAATAGTGTCATTTTTCATTTCACTTTGAAAGTGTCCAGAGAGGCCAACAATGGATATTGTGTAATAATTTCCATTCTGTAGTCCAGTTAGAGAAATTGAAGTAGTTGAAACATCACTTATATCAATATCTGTGGCATTGCTCAGGTTATAGGAGACTCTATATCCAACAGTGTTCCCTAGTGGAGATGGTGGATCCCAAGAGACCCTCACACTTGTGAAATTGACTTGTGTAAGTGTAAGGCTTTCAGGTGCTGATGCAACTATTCAGTTAATAACACCACTGTTAAAACATATTTACAATGCAGAAAAATTAAATCTGCATTTACCTTGAACTGTAAGGTTCAATGAATCCCATGATGGCTTATTATTAGATACATTACACTGGTAGAGTCCTCCCAATTTCCGACTTACAGTCAGTGTATGGGTATATTGTGCAGTTACTCTATCATCCAACATAGTCACATTGACTCCTTCAGCTGCTTTAGAGTTCCTGGTCCAAGTGACTGTGGTGGCAGGTCCACCAGTAGATACACAGGTGAGAGTGAATGAAGTAGTGCTACTTGAGGTTTCAGTAAAATTTATTACACCTGACATAACAATATCGCCTGTAATGATAGAAAAAATGCTAATCAATATTCACACAAACCATGTCCAATTGTAAAAGTATTTTTCGTTAAATGTTAGGGATGGCAGTGCCAAAAACTATAGAAACAAGGCAGGCAAAGGCAAGGATATATGGCATGAGAAACAAGGTGCAGTATGAAGCAAAGGCAGAGGGTAATAGCATTCAACAATAATAACATCCCTACTTCTTTTTTATAATTGGGTAATGCATGTTATTATTGTTGGATGCCATTATCACTTTTCTTTGCTTCATACTTCTCATGCCATATCCTTGCCTTTATCTGCCTTGTTTCTTGGCACTGTTATCCTTTACAATTTTAATGAAAATGCTTTTACTTTGTTCCACTGCTTTCTCATTGTATGCTCCTTGCAAGTGCTGGCATGCGTGCACCCCACCCTTTATGCTGCTCATGATCACGTGAAACCACATGTGCATACTAATGAGGAAATGGCATTTGACTATAGTATTTTCTAGCACTACTCGTCAAGAAAGGATCTATGAAGGTTCTGTTGGCCAAAGGCACTGCACAAGGGAATAGGAGGAGGAGGAGGAGGAGGAGGAGGAGGAGGAGGGGGAGGGGGAGAAGAAGGGGGAGGGAGAGGAGGAGGAGGAGGACGAGGAGAAGGAGGAGGAGGACGAAGAGGAGGAAGAGGAGGATCGAGGAAGAAGAAGAAGAAGAGGAAGATAAAGAGGAAGAGGAAGAGGAAGAAGACTTGTTAAGGGTGATGGACGTGTCAGTGCCATCCCTACATAGAGAATCTACCGACTCTCTGCTGAATGAATATTACACATAGTGTAGATTGCTATGGTATGTCCCACTGAAGTCATATACATATATAAGGGTTTTCATCACTTTTAGTTCCAGTTTGCTGTCTACTGGACTTGAAAGTAAATATGCAACTATGCCCTGAAATTGACTCTGATTAAAAACGGCATACTTTGATATATATTTTACTAGTGTAGTAAATAGAGTATCATACACGACACTAGTACTCATTACTAATGGTCTATCCCCATTGCTTATATACCCCAGGCTATAAAGGATTACATTAAACAAATGATGTGTTACACACGCCACATTAATGACATCACACATCTACGTTGACGCTGGCACAAGTCAGTGTTAACTATGGTGTGTTAGCAGGTTTGCTTAGATCTATCAGAGAGTCGGTAAGACTCTCTATGTAGGGATGTCGCCAACACGCCCATTAAGCCTTAACAAATGTAACGGCTCAGAACTCTCGAATGCAACAGCTATAAAGCCCTTTCAGACACATAACATGGCCTACGAGTGTTTCTATACCTGATAAGACACTCAAAGCTGGTAAAATACATTGCTACAATGATATGCGTGATATTGCTAAAACCCCGATTTGTTCAACATCTTCTTCAGTAAACAAGCATAACTCAAAATCGGCTCTGTTTTGTTAGGTTTTTGGTCAGTATCCATAGCCCGTACTTACTAAGTTTGCATTGGAAGTGTTTTCATCTTTTCCTCCCCGCACTTCCCTCTCCATTATTCTTCTCTACACTCTCTATGTAGGGATGGCACCGACATGCCCATAAAGCCTTAATTGAACAGCGCAGAACTCCTGAACGGTGCTCTTATAAGCCTTTATAGACACATAACATGGAATACGACTGTTTCTATACAACGAAAAACTAGTGAAGCAAGAGAGTAAAAACATTTCCATTAAAATGTTGAAGGATATAGGAATGACAGTGCCAAAAAGTAGAGAAACAAGTACAGTATATATGTAGCAAGACAGGGGATGAGGGCATGCAACAATAATAACATGCGTAACCCCTTCCTACATCTCTTTTATTATGGGGATTACGCATGTTATTATTGTTGCATGCCCTCATCCCCTG
This sequence comes from Theonella swinhoei, assembly GCA_963970385.1. Taxonomy (NCBI): domain Eukaryota; kingdom Metazoa; phylum Porifera; class Demospongiae; order Tetractinellida; family Theonellidae; genus Theonella; species Theonella swinhoei. Next base: position 1,371,034 of record OZ019951.1, on the reverse strand, counting down.
TTTTGCTGCATATTCATCCCCTGTCTTGCTGCATATATACTGCACTTGTTTCTCTACTTTTTGGCACTGTCATCCCTACATCCTTCAACATTTTAATGGAAATCCTATATAGTACTTGCAGTTACCAAAGTGCATGTAGCTGACTACTAAGTAATTATAGCCCTAGCAAGTTGCCACACATTACTTTATGGTGAGCAATTTTAAGTGTAGAATACAGGGATTGCATAAAAAGAAACAGAGACAAGATTGGGACGCAGATATATCATAGCACATTTGCGCCCCAATCCTCCATTCCTTTTTATGAAATTTCCTATTTATTTAAGTATGTATGTGATACACCAATTTAGTTCCACAATACAGTTATCAATCATGTACCTCTTTCACTGGTATATAGCCCCACATAGACTGTCTCACCAACAGATTGATCACTATCATCATGGACAGCTTCAGTTGCAATAACACAACGATATATACCAGATGGTTCACTAGCATTGTTTTTACTGCGCAAGTGAACTATTTTTTCTTGGCGATCCTCATAAAAATTCACAGGGTTCTCACCACGGAATGGCAGTCTTTTGTCATTGTCAGAAGCAAACCAGTCTCCACGGTGTATGCCATGACTTGAACGACAGCATGTGGCCAAGTCAGTATGACACTGTACAGTATCACTACTTCGATTCTCCCCGACTAGACTGAGATCCAAATAGGAATTGTTGGACAGAGTGTTTCCCATAAAGGTGACATGAGGAAAGTTTTCACCAGAGTGGACATCCATCAGAGATGAAAGGAGACACAGCAGTAACAGAGGTGTGGATTTCATTGCAGTACAATACCTACACCAAGTAAAGCCAATCTTTCGTTAAAAAATATTTCATATGCACTGAAACTAGGTACCACTTTGTTCGCTCTACAACAGCTTGATTATTGGCCTTATACTCTTGGTAAGATAGCTGAAAGCAGAAAGGAAATTCCCTACTATTCTACACAACACTACGAAATACGTACTTATACACAGCAGAATAGTGTATAGATGGGATGTGGCCTGTCACGCAAAAAGCGGACCCGACAAAAAATGGCCCAGGTGTCCAATATTGGCGTATCGAGTAAAGTGAACCCAGTGTCATGGGGATTTTGTACCCCCATTCATATGATATATACCTGTAGTGGTGATTTGGTGCCCTCAGGGGTAAAATATCATCGGGTGTGTCATTCACATCACAGGGATTTGGTACCCCATAAAATTTGTACTCTATAAAATTTGTACTCTGGGAGTACTTCATCACCACGTATGACCTTCACATCACACCCTTAATCTTGGAGATGGCTTATTGTGAATATTGTAAGGGATGGTTTCATGCATCATGTGAGACTATTCCTAAGGAGGCTTGGGTTGAAAAAACACACATGGCTTTGTTCATGATCAAGAAAGTTTCCACATAGTAACATTTCTTATACATCATATGGCTGATATACTCCAAACAAAAGATTATCATTTCATATAGATAGATGAGATCGATTTCAGGTTTGAATAGTAAAACGACACATTAAGATGCAATATGCTGGCAATCAATATGCTATATGTTATTATGTTGTTATGGTAATATACTATTGAGGGTACCTATCACAGGTGATATTGTACCCTGAAGGTTCTGTAATACCTTCAAATCATCATGAAGACATGGTACCCAAAATCACAGTGACAATTAATGTAGTGCTATGGTCTCTACTCCTGGGGTAAACCTGGGGATATCGGTATCAATGAGGACAATCTGGGGATACACTTGAGGGTATCAATTTATCATTGGGGGATAACCTGGGTACACTTGGGTGAATTAAATCACCAGTGATATGTTACTCTAAGTCACAGTGATGGCGTGGTAATATGGTACTCCTGGGGGTACCAAATCACTAGGGGTACCAAATCCCCATTACACCGGTGTTTTTGTTGACTAAAATTGACCCTACCCAGCTTTTCAAGCTCACATTTGAAGCTGATATTCTTCTACAGGTCTTAGCACGGCCATCTACATGAATGACTTTAAAATTAATCTCATAAATGCTATAATAATAACCTGTAGTACTTAAACAGATACAATAATTTTGTATATAGTTGTGGTGGCAATAGTAATCCAAATAAAATAGTTGCATTGATAGAAATATTGGTTCACTTTTAATTGATTATTATGCTCTATGTATGTCATCCCTCAGAAACAAATGGCACTTAAGTTTCAGTTTACCATAAGAGGCAAACAATTTTGACTCAGTCAAAGTATACTACACAAACTTGTTACTAAACTTAGACTAAGCCTATGGACCTGAATCTGGACTAGCAAGGACATGTTCAAATTTAACTCTCTGAGACTTTTGTGTGTCAGTGAGTTCAAGAATCCTAACTTTCCACTGAAGGACACTGGCTGTAGCTATATATGTTTGCGTGCCCTACTGATTTTAATTCACAGCTGTATCGAGGCATATACGTAGCTCCAACACGCCCTTTCAAAAAAACACTCGAACTCTGCATCACAAGCAGTTTAGCATAAAATTATAACTCCCACCCTGAACACTTCAGAGTAGCTGTCTCCAACCCTGTGTAAGCAGCCTTGTATTGAGGCTGCAGGCTGTATAGGGAGGTTAACAGTAGTTAGGTTGCTAAATCTATATAGCAGTGCCTGACTTCTAGTACAGCAGGCCAGAAGATCACAAATCTCCACAGTAACAGATACATATGCAGAGCTAAATTACCTTTCATGAGAGTCGTAGAAAGGTCGAGCTCTCAGTCCGATCGTTACAGTATAACGAGCGCATACAATTATAACGGGCGCGCGCGCGCAAATCTGCCAAAAACCTACGGTCATAATGGTACACTCACATATATATTATAGTGTAATGAGTGTATCACATGTCATTGAATAACAATTACACTGGACGAAAAGTAAAAGTTCCTATGTGACCTGCCTGTGGAATAGGTCGCGTTTCATGACATTTCCTGTACCTATCCAGTAGTAGATAGAGCTAAATGTCCTGTATGCTCCCTCTCCTGCTGTAATACCCCATTCCTCATGATCAAATATGGGTGAAAGTACATTGTTTAGTAGTGGCCTGTATTAAAAACTATATAAACAAACCCAGAGAACACACACATTAACAAGAGTGAATTGAAACAGGAGCTAGGATCCATTTAGTGTTCACTATTTGCAATTGTACAACTAAAACACACGAGGATTGCATGTGTATTGTAAGTGTATTTAGTGGAAGTTATATACTAGGTAACCTCACATATGACAGTGCTTACTACCCAGCATGTATAAAGTCACACATGCCTATTGTTCACCCTAGACCAATTGATACAAACCACAATGAGAGGAGCCAATACCTGATCTCAATATGAATGATCTCAAAGAACTTCCACTATATAAATCAGGCTGCAGTGCGAGAATGACAATATTGTTCAGTATATACAATGTCAAATTGTAAATCTGCTATGTATTATATATTAGGTATTATATTAATTCACTAGACATGCATACATGGCAGCTCTAATTGCATCAGAAATGCCTTGCACAGCAGAGAGATACCTACAATCTTGTGTCACTCTCTCTTCCAAGAGTGTGCACAAGAATTGCAAGATTTACAAGAAGTGTCCCACTATACTCAGTACTTTACTACTGTGTTGGAATTACATGACCATACATGCTTTAGCATAGATAAATGTTAGGTCACACAGTTTATGCAAGATAAAACAGAAGATGCATTAGAGAAGCTGTTACAAAAATCATAAGAATCTCAATATATACAGTAGAACAAAATGTAGTGAAAAACTAATGCATGATTTTCAATGGTTGGTGGGTCTCAAGTTTTTGTAGCACTCTTCACAGACCCGAACTTTTTTCATTATTCTTAATCTCTCAACTTCACTCTCGAATGCACTACACCTGCAGAGAATGTACATATACATTATTAGGATACCTCACATTCCCACTCCCCTCCTTCTATACACCTCATTAATCAGGACCTGTGTAGCACTATACCTACATACATTACATGACAAACCAGATGCTGAGAAAGCCAATACAGTACAACAGAAAGATGCCCAAAGCAGTCATTTTTTAAAGAAAACTTGGCTGCCTCTGGTCCATGAAACACATGCAAGTTGATTGTATCTGTTCAGATGTCCTTTCAATTTCTCTCTGTGTATATAGTTTCCTGACAGTTGGGCAATAGGCTCATTTATACTGACCTGTAACAGAATATCTTGCCACAGTCTCTGCAGTGGTGTTTACGTTCCGTAAATGAAAACTCCACACCACATTTCATACACTTGTCCACTGCCTCGTCCCTCAACCAGTGCTCCATAACACCTCCTGTACATACATTACAATACATCATCATGATGTCATACAAAATATTGATGTACCATAAACACACGTACTGACACGGTAGGTATATATCTTTGGAATGACAAAGTTCAATATGTTATCACAACACCATTGTTTGTACAGAAACTGATACATTTCTATGTAAATAGTACACAAAACATATGTACCTGAAAAGAACAGTGAACTGAAGTATATATGTACACAATGTATGTGTACATTACACAGCAGAAAACAATGCCTCTACATGTATATGTACGGAAATAAAGCAACTGTGCACATGCAAATAGTGAAATGTACACTCTACAACTCTAGAACCCACACACTCTGGATATGTGTACTACATAGGACATACATACATGTACTCATGTGTAAAAATATGTAGTACATATGTATATGATTCTGCACAAAAAGTAGGCTTTTAACCAACGGAAGTCCTCCTACTGAAATAACAATTTAGGAGCACACTATGTTTACTGTATAGCTATTTAGAAAACACTGACCGAGATTATCAGACACTGTCCAACTGAAAACACGTCCACGAGAGTCTCCTACAAACAGCCTCCGATGGTCCCTAAAAACACATAGAAGATCACTGACTAGCTGAACTATCAATACATGTATGTATGGCACACATCATGTCCCTTACATGTGTAAAATTACTGGTTACATGTATGTATGCCTACATTCACAGTTTCTTTCTAGAGAAAAATAAAGCTGTATATACTCTCGGAAATTGGAAGTCCCCTTGGAATTGAAACAATCAACTCGAATGTGATTCATGAGTATACATGGCATGTACATGTACACATGTGTGATGGTGCATTGGCATATAGATACACAGTACAGGTGCCTTCATTTAATGGATATATATATATATATATATACTAGTGTGATTACTGTCTGCTTCCATTCCCTTCATTGTTCTCTTTTGAGTACACATACATTGTGTACAGTGTATACGAAAAAAAAAGAGTGTAGTGTACAGTAGTTTCACTACAGAGCACTCGTCTCTCACCGAGATATGTGAATGCTAGTGACAGCTGCAGGAGTGTCGTTGTCCTTGCGAGACACAGCTGTGTGCATGGTGAGCTGGTGAATCTCTGTCAACCTTCGAGTCCACTGTCCAGTCTTATCTCGCAATTCCTCCACTTTTTTGCGGGCATCAGCAATGTACTCGGCCAGGACTGGACTCATGGGAAGTGCCTCAGAGCCATCCTCTCCCCTACCCTCCTCTCCACACCCACTATTGTCACTACCACCTACACAAACACACACATACTTCCCATACTCTATTATTGTGAATACACAGAGGTATTAGGAATATTGCCAACATGACGAGAAGGAATATGAAGTTCTTGTTAAGCACAGGGTATGTGCCAATAAGTACTAAGTTGTCTGTGTATGTGTACATGTATGTAGGCCTCCAAAACACATGTATATGTACATGTTGTTTGTGCCAATCTAGTTTGTGCACATCTAGTCCCATACTACTGAATCATAGCAGAGTCCTTTTAGATAAATGTGCTCTACAAATAAACAGGCTGCCTCACATTTCTACACATTCAACCTGAAAGATATCGACACATTCGTTTGTCTTAAGGATGAGTTTACACTATACACAAGTAAGTATTGAGTTCTTAGGTCAATGTAAACACACATGTACATATAGTAGTTGCATGTAACTATTTTGTTTGCTGTTGGCCTCCTTCTCAATTGGCTTATCTTACAGTCAGCTACACCCATCCTGTAGTCCACAATAAGCCTATAAAAACTTTAGTTGCTAGGCAACCGCAAACAAATACGTGCACATGTATACATGACTTTTTTAATCATCCATGAGATGCTTAGAAAGAAAGGCAAGGCACAACACAACTCGCCCAAGGCAGTATTTTTCTAAGAAAAAAGCTGTGCCTCAGGTGGGACTTGAACCCACGACCGTCCGCTTGCTAGGCGACACTCTTACCAACTGAGCTACCGAGGCAACTCAGCTGGCTGGGCTCGAATCACATATACAATACAAAGCAACCAAAGCACCTCAACCAAAGCATCACAAACCAGATGAACTGGTGAACTCAAACTTAGCATGTATATGTAATTGAATGTCCAAGAACTTACCTATTTGGGTTTTAGGTGGTATGTCAATGGCCTGTTTAAGTGCACCAGAAGCAGTAGAAACCAGGAAATCCATCACTTCAGTTGCTTTCTTCATCACACTACTCTTCAAATTGTGTTCGTCAGGTTGTGATACACTCCGTTGCCTAGCCAACAATCCATCTGGCTCGGTAATCTCATCACCCTCCACTGATGTATGTGTCTCTCTCATACTACTAGCTCTCTCCTTATTAGTCCCCTTCACTGCTAGAATACTCGATACTTCATCAATTGGTCTCTCACTTGATGTATCTTCAATTGGATCAGGAGAGCCATTAGTACCCTCTACAGTTATGTGTACAGGAGCTTGTGTTGTGTCATTACTGTCATGGTATACTGGATTGTCGTCCACTTTGCCCTCCAGTGGAGTGGTGGCAGGGGTGGTAGTGGGGGCTGGTGGGGTCAGTGGAGTGGTGGCAGGGGTGGTAGTGGGGGCTGGTGGAGTCGTGTATATATCTTCCTCACTGTCTGTGCTCATCCCCTCAGCCACTACTGCAGAATACAGTCAAACATACATGTACAGGCCCATAATGTACACGTAAGTAGCCTGATCAGGCCCAATAGGTATGTATATGAGATAAAGGGCAAGACCTGAGGGCAAGGGCTTATCTAGCACACATACCACAATTTACTGTAACTTTATATGGGCATAGTTTATGTTATTATGGTGGCTATGTATACTGATAGGCGCACGGTTTCGCTAAACACATCAGCTAGCAGGCTATACAGTGAGTAGAGATCTGCCTACACAAGGTGACACATACTATGCACCTTTGACATTGATACATGTAGGTCACATGACTGGTACAGTTGACTCACCTGTTGGATCTTGTAGCGATGGTTCACCTTCGGTCTCTGTCACCTCCACCTTCTTCTCAGACCCTTTAATTTAGAGAAGAAACCATTACATTATGCACTCTAATGCATACACATGTGTGTGTTTAGTCCCTATACATGCAATATGCACCTCCACATGGAGAGTATCTTCCTAAATGCACAGGTGAGAGGGTGTGACTGGTTACTTCATGTATACGTACCTTTTTTCTTGACTGGAGATTGGAGGTTTTCTCCCATCCTCACATACTCCAACACCCACATCTGTGGAATGACACACATGAAATGTTGTGGATTCCTATATAATTAGGTGAGGGGGAGGGAGCCCATCCAGACAAACAGCTGGAAATATTCTATATATACATATTCTATATGTCAGGGTATCAACATTTTGTGCATGTGCACAATGCTCATTTTTCAGCTGTACAACTACATGTAGGTGGATTTGCTTGCATTAAGTACATACATGTACATGTACATGTATATATGGTCCATATGTATAACTGTACGTACCCTCACAATACCATCAGATGACCCAGTGATGATGACATTGTCCTGGTCCCAGTCAAACATCTATAGAAATGAATGGTGGACGCATGTCACATACATATTCCGTGTACAGCTATACATGTACGTACATGAACAATCACTCCAAGAGATGCTGAAAAAGGCAAGGCAACAACAACAACACAACAGAAAGGCAAAGCAACACAACACAACTCACCCGAAACAGTCATTTTTCAAAGAAAAATTGGCTGCCTTGGGTGGGACTTGAATCCACAACCATCAGCTTTACATGTATATATAATTGTTGAAAGACATAGTGCCGTGGTGAATGAAACGCAACAAGTTAATGGACAACTCACAGCTAGAGAAAATATATACAGTGGGCAACGTTTCGAGTAGCCTGCGCCACTCTTCATCAGGCCAATACAGAAAAAGAGAATGTAAAGTGTATATGCACCGGAAGTGAAATATGCAGAGTGTAATGACATGTAAGTGTAATGATATGCAAATCAGAGAGAGTATGTGTGCATGAACACATGTGGGCATAACGTACAAGTACATATTGTACATCTGTAATCCAGACATGGATCCAAAGAAAGTGTCATAGCTCAAATACCACCCAATGCACCTAATGTGTCCTTAAAAACAGCCATGGGTAAGTTGACTGAGTCCCTGAGTCCAAGTATTAATTCATGCACATACATGTATGCTGATTTTGGTTGAAACAATTATGGCATACGTTACCTCCGACACAGCACAACACATCAGTTTGAAGTTGCCAGTGATGAGAATATTAGCAGTGGCTAACAGTGTACCATTCACTGTCCACAGACATATCTGATTCTTTGTACATGACACAATGCTCCCCTGTAGGACAGAGAAGATGGTCATCAACAACCCTTCTAATGCATGAGAGAAAAGACAAGGCAACGACACAACGGAAAGACAAACAACACAACACAACTCGCCCAAAACAGTCATTTTTCAAAGAAAAATTGGTCACTTCGCGTGGGATTCGAACCCACGACACACATTCTAGGCGACGAGTTAATATGAACAGAAAATAAAGTGTCCTGATTTATACAACAGTGGAATTAAAAGTGCAGCAATGTTTTAAGACGTACAGTGAAAGTGACCTGTTTGTCACCATTGGAGATGTTTCTTTACCTTCCACGTTATATACAACACTTTCTCTAAAAACACAGCATACAGTCTAGAGAAGGCATATATGGTGTGTATATATATACATGTATGTGTACCTATGGAACACCACATCCATAGTGAAGTGTTTTCATATTGTGTTGTAACATCTTACATTAGATTGGTTGATAACTGCCATGGTAACGGTCCCAGTGTGCTCTCGTAGCTGCCTCACAAATACCATCTTATTAGTGTCCCAAATGATGCATGTCTGGTCCTAAAAAGGAAAAGATGAGAGTTACATTGTAATTGGAAGATATTTTTGTGATAATTGCCTTTTCCATTCCTCCCATTCATTAAATTACTGGTATACCTTACAATAAATATAAAACATTCTACGACATAAAGGCTACAGTTACATTATGTTTGTGTTTCTTTTCTCTTTTCATTTCCTTTATGCACATATAGTGGTATGTATGTGTGCAGATGGCATGTTATTTATAGAGGATCGAGTGTTGGTACATATACAGTGTATGTATATGTACATATATACATTGTATACATATTGTATGTAGAGCACCTGTGAGTGTAAAATGACTGACCTTTGACCCAGAGACTATGATATTGAAGGCTGCGGAAGCAGCAATACATGTGACTGCATCTGTGTGCCCGTGGAGGGTGTGCTTTAATTGGAGCTGCACTGGAGAGCGACCCTTCAAGCCAACGTTCTTCATTTCCCAAACACAAACAATCTATAGAGGAGGCAGTGAGACATAGTTCTGCAGCTGTGGTGTTATCTACACAAGGGCTGTGTTATCTACACAAGTAATGTACACGTAACTACTAGTACATCATGTATGTGGAACCGCTCCATCATGCAGGGGCAGAAGAATATGTCTCAACAAGAGGTGCTTCTTTTTAGGGGTTACGATAACATAGTGCGGTATATATATACACATAGTGGGTAGCAAAAATATCTGTGTCTTGAGTGACTCCACTGTGTGACTTTATACATGTATGTACATGTAGCATGAAGTATAGTATACACATGGAGTACAATGTATGCATGTACAGTGCTGTCTCCTCCAGTGAGTAGTAGGTTCTCTCCTCCCATTGCAGAGCACAGGATGCGGCCTTGGTGGAGGTTTTCAAACACAGACAGTACCTGCAATACAACATATACATGGATATAGTTCCTATCAAAAATTCCCAGGAGAGAGAGACAATAGGCTAGAAATTTCCCCACCTTCTGCTTCATGTTCCGTATTACAAAAGTTCGTGACCACTTAGTGATATTACATGTACATACTTGCGTGTGTAATATGATTTTTTATTGCAGTAATGTTTGTCTTAGGCTACTAATACACTTCATTGAGTGGGGGAAGTTTTATGCTGAAAGGAAATGCTAAACGTCGGTACACATGTAGTGTAAACTGGGTATAGTAACTGTGTTAGTTTTCCCCCAGGCCTTGGTACGCTTTACTAATTCATTTGAGCCTGTATACATGTGCTTGCTATACACTCAGTGGTATACAATGGAGATTATGCTTGATTGTGTAATCTCTAGCTTGTCATGTGACTGCCAACAGTGAACAACTCGTGGAATGTGGAAGACCCTCTCCCTGTGGTGAGTGGAGTCTGCATGGGTATAAACAGCTATGCTGCTCTTTCTTTCATGCTCTCTCTTCCTCTCCCCCTCATTCACTCAACCTATCCACCAGTCCCCCTTCCCCCCTCTCTCTTCCTAACCTTATCACCCTCCACAAGAGCCACCCTGGCACTGCGATCAGGGAACCCCCACATGAAGTATCGTGTGTAGAGAGGAGGGAGGGGGAGCTTGTTCCGGTCCAGGACTAGCAGGTACCTGTCCCCTACCAGAGATATGTGATGAACTTCACCTCTGATCTCTGTAGGGTGAGTACACAAGAGAGAGAGAGAGGGAGAAAGTGAAGAGGAAGGTGAGGGTGATGAGTGAGGAGGAAGGTAAGGGGATGAGTGAGGAAGGTGAGGGTGATAAGTGAGGAGGGGGATGAGTGAAGGGTGATAAGTGAGGACGGTGAGGGCCATGAGTGAGGAGGAAGGTAAGGGGGATGAGTGAAGGGTGATGAGTAAGGACGGTAAGGGTGATGAGTGAAGAGGAAGGTGGGGTGATGAGTGAGGAGGAAGGTGAGGGTGATGAGTGAGGAGGAAGGTGGGGTGATGAGTGAGGAGGAAGGTGAGGGTGATGAGTGAGGAGGGAGGGGAGGATGATGATTGAGGAGGGAGGGGATGAATGAGGAGGAAGGTGAGGGTGATGAATGAGGAAGGAGGGATGAGTGAGAAGGAAGGTGAGGGTGACGAGTGAGGAGGAAGGTGAGGGGATGAGTAAGGAGGAAGGTAAGGGTGATGAGTGAGGAGGAAGGTGAGGGTGGTGAGTGAGGAGGAAGGTGAGGGGATGAGTGAGGAGGAAGGTGAGAGTGATGAGTGAGGAGGTAGAAGAGGGTAATAAGTGAGGAGGGAGGGGATGAGTGAGGAGGAAGGTGAGGGGGGAGGAGGTAAGGGGGGTGAGTGAGGAGAGAGGGGATGAGTGAGGAGGAGTGAGGGGGAAAGTGAGGGAAGGTGAGGGATGAGTGAGGGAGGAGGGGGGATAATAGGAGGAGGTTGAGAGTGATGGAGGAGGGGGAAAAAAACATACTGTTGTTGCATGTGACCTTTCACAGGTTCCCTTCCCATCTTTAGATTCTTGTAGAATACTCTCCTGGTATCCATGGCAACTACAGATGCAGTGGGATTGTGAGAGTTGGAGAGTACCTTACGAGATGGGTGTGGCTTCTTGAAGAGCTGAAGAGGAAATACAATGTACATTTACATACTACAACCTTCTATGGCTTAATATCTCTCGAGCTAGTGCATCACAAGTGATCACAAGTGTACTGTATGTACCACAATACAAACCTGCTTAGGCATTTGTCCAAAGTTGTGTATGAAAGAAATAGCAGAACTTTTCTTGACTGGATCATCAATCTTGTCAATATCTGGACATGCACTGTTAAAGAGCTACCCACAAACTGACATAGCCAACGTGTATAGATATGTCTTTATACTACATGTATATACATGTAGCTGAGGAACACCCAGTTTAATTAAAATGACTGCTTTTTTAAGTTGTGTATTTTACAATATTGAGACAATAGGTTAATTAAAACAGCATTTGTAGTGAGGATACCGACTGCTCCCTCATAGAAGAGATGGTAGAATACATTGTGAGCTTTGAGGGCCTCTTTCCCAGTCTGTTTGTAGCCAAATATGAGGTCTATCCACTCGTGAAGATGAGAGGAGACATAGTCACTCTCCAGAGCCTGTGAAGGGAGGAGGGAAGGAGAGAGGGAGTGAAGGAGGGAGGAGTAATAGGCAGGTAGAGGAGGGAAGGAGGGTTCCAGGAATGAAGGAAGAGAGGAACATAAAGGGAACGAGGGGTGCAGGAGGGAGCGAAGATGAGGTGAGGAAGGAATAAAGAGGTAGAGGGAAAACGGTACACAGGTGATATACATGTACATGGGTAGAGAAAGAGGTACATATATACTTACCTCTCTGTGTAGCCTAATGAACTCTATGGGACACCCCTTGGCCCAGGGTGGCAATATAACATCTCCCAGAGGTTCCCCATTCTGCTTGGTACCTACAACATGCAAGTAGATTTGTCAGATCCAGCATACACATTATGTTGTATTGCATACTCCTATAGGTGAGCCATCCTTAATATTCATGATGAATTAACAGCGATTGTGAGGTGTGGTATTCACCAAAATACATCCTCTGAAAGAGATGACTTAAATCTCTATAACCTAGAGAGCTGTATGATCTACCAATTTATCCCTCCTCCTGCACCCTCTCTCCCCTTCATGTTCCCTTACACTACCATACTATCACACTATCACTCCCGCACCCCTCTCTCCCCCTTTTGTTCCTCCCTTTCTCCATTCCTGGAACCCTCCTTCCCCCCTCCCTTACCCTCTACCTGTCTATTTTTCCCTCCCCCCTACCCCCTCCTTCCCTCTCCTCTCTTCCTTCCTCCCACAGGCTCTGGATTATATGTAGAACTGTACACAAACAGTCATCAGCTGACCGAGATCAAAGTGGTTGGTGTTTTGTAGAAATTCTGGCAGGTAGAAGAACTCTGGGATCAGTTCCTTCACATCAGTCATGTTGGAAGAGCTAGCTGACTCCCATGCCAATGGAATACTGTGAAACAGTCGATCAGCTAGGTCAAAATAGCCTCCCTGTGTGTAGAGGTAGTGAGAGCCATGTAATGCTATACCACTGTGTATTAACTAATTCTACTCCTTGTGGTTGTTGAGTGCACACATGTACACACACATCTAGTGCAATGCTTGCTTCATATGTGTTTTTTTTCATGGAGAAGTACCCCAGTGGGTATGGGCGCCTTTAGTGGCTTCATTGCCTCGGCCCAACCCATGACTGGTGGTTTTGAATTAGGGGCCTTGCCCAGTTGATTGCTCTAGGCATGGCAGGCACTATGTAGGTAATGATGTGGTGGATGAATCTCATTAGTTCTGAAACGCTGAATTACATGTAGTGTTCTGGTGCGCCTTGTGTATATAAACCGGTGGTGCGCTTAGACAAGCTGTTGCACATTCCCTGCTGATGACCAGGGATCGCTTATATAGCTTGTCTGGCCCCACCAGATGTGTTTTTTTTTCATGTATACATATCCATTATGAGATTCACACACACCAGCAGTATATACGTGTACATGTATACCTGAAGTTTGATGAAGTGTCCAGTAAAGGGTTCCATTCTGATGAGGAAGGAAGCAACTGTCATGGCAGAGGAGTAGTGAGAGCCATAATAGAATGGAGGGATGCCTTCTCCTGTTGAGAGAGAGAGAGGGGGGAAGGAGGGAAGGAGAGGTAGGGAGGGAGGAGGGGAGGGAGGGATAGGAAGGGAGGGAGTGAGTGAGGGAGGGAGGTAGGGAGGGAGGGAGGTAGGGGTACATATAGTGCACAGCATGTATCAATCTCTCTTCCATACATACTGAGGGTTGTAACTTTTGCAACTTAAGAAACTACCCAAACAGAGGACAAGGCCACAACGAAACCAAGTTACTCCTATCCCAGAACTGACCTGTAGGGTCATCTATAGTGTCATTGTACTTCTTAATAAAGTCAATTAGCCTGTCCTCAGTCTGTGCTCCCATAGGCAGAGAAAAATCTCTGAATGTGGCAGGATTGGTAAGATCCAGAGTCTATTGGAATGTCAGAGAACACATGAAAAAAGATGCGCACAGAGCAAACCAAGCAAATGGCAGAAGAGCTTGTTGGCCCTCATCAGCACTGTGTATGCCTAGCTGCTCTGCGACAGCCTAGACTTATATATATATATACCCTAAATGTACATGTATGTGTATTAATTGTCCTGTAAATCCTTGCTATTTGGTACATGTACATACGTATTTACATGTATGTACACTCTACATGTACCTCTGAACAAACTTACACCTCACTGTACATGGTTGTATAGGCCATACACTGTGGTAGTTGCCAATTACCTTGCTCTTATAGTCAGCCAGAACCCAGGGGAAGATTGGATATTGCATGAGGTCGTTGTAGGAGCGACCAGCCAGTGTGTTCAACTGCATCAGGTACTGGAAGTTGGACATCTCTCCATTCTAAATACAGGCAGTGAAAGATGGAGTGGGGGACAGAGGTTAGCTCCCGACAGAGGTTAGCTCCCTCCCTCTACCTATAACTTTGATAATGTGCTATTCACATGCTTTCCATGTGCTCTAACAACTCAACAATACATGTAGTGTTGCATGCACTGTTGATGATTGCAAACATATATATGTATGTGGGTCAAAGGTCATATATGGAGCAGAGCTGAGGGTACCACTCCATGTGTGTAGAGGTACATGTACAGTGTGGCTACTAATATATTCATAGTGTTGTCTAAACCACAACCACTGTAGTCCATACTGCACATAAAACACAACACAACACCTTTACACCACCATCATATATTACATGTAATTGATAATTTTTGCAGGCCTGCCCCGTGGTCCAGGGGTTACTGTCCACCACAGGTAGGGGCAGGGTTACCTGGGCTAGCAGGCTAAATAGCTATGCATTGATGGGGAGTGGGAAGAGTGATTTCTAATTTTACTTGCATACAGCCCATTGTCACTATGCACTGCATTAAGGATTATATTCATAGTGTGGTCTAAACCACAACCACAACCACTGTAGTCCATGCTGCACATATAATGCAATACAACACTTACACACCACCACCACCACAACTAATACGTGATGTGATTATTTTTGCAGGCCTGCCCCACGTCCAGGGGTTACTGTCCACCACAGGTAGGGGCAGGGTTACCTGGGCTAGCAGGCTAAATACTAGTTGAATGCTACTCATTGTTGGCAAGCAGAGAGTGCACACGCAAAATTAGAAGCACGTATAACGTTATGGTATGCCTGTCACATATAAATAAGTATCAGCCTGTTGACAGGACTAGGTTGGCTTGCAGGTTAACACACGGCCTTGTGTACAGAGTAATGCAATACACCACCTACACACCACCACCACCACATCTAATACGTGATGTGATTGATAACTTTTGCAGGCCTGCCCCAGGTCCAGGGGTTACTCTTCACCACGGGTAGGGGCAGGGTTACCTGGGCTAGCAGGCTAAATACTAGTTGAATGCTAGGCATTGTTGGCAAGCAGAGAGTGCACACGCAAAATTAGAAGCACGTATAACGTTATGGTATGCCTGTCACATATAAATAAGTATAGGCCTGTTGACACCACTAGGTTGGCTTGCAGGTTAACACACAGCCTTGTGAACAGAGTAATGTATATACATGAGTGAGGAGAGGTAAAAGGTCTTAATCCTCTGTCCTCAGTTCTCAAGGCTGGGCATTACAATGTATGTGTGTTGAAGTATTGCATGCTCTTACTCCTGTGATAATTGCAGATACATGTGTGCTAGATCAATGGAGGACATGGTTAATTTATATCTTTATTAAAGGGTACCACTCCATGTGTGTAGAATTGGCAAGCAGAGCAAGCCTGCCTAGTCATGTCAACAGGACGATTTTATATAGACTCGCAGTGTACATACTGTAATGTTCTGCGTGATTTCTAATTTTAGGTGCATACAGCCCACTGTCACTATGCACTGTACAAGGATTATATTCATAGGGTGGTCTAAACCACAACCACAACCACTGTAGTCCTTGCTGCACATATAATGCAATACAACACCTGCACACCACCACCACCACAACTAATACGTGATGTGATTGATAATTTTTGCAGGCCTGCCCCATGGTCCAGGGGTTACTCTCCACCACAGGTAGGGGCAGGGTTACCTGGGCTAGCAGGCTAAATACTAGTTGAATGCTAGGCATTGTTGGCAAGCAGAGAGTGCACACGCAAAATTATAACGTTATGGTATGCCTGTCATATATAAATAAGTATCGGCCTGTTGACACCACTAGGTTGGCTTGCAGGTTAACACACAGCCTTGTGTACAGAGTAATGTATATACATGTACATGAGTGAGGAGAGGTAAAAGGTCTTAATCCTCTGTCCTCGGTTCTCAAGGCTGGGCATTACAATGTATGTGTGTTGAAGTATCGCATGCTCTTACTCCTGTGATAATTGTAGATACATGTGTGCTAGATCAATGGAGGACAGGGTTAATTTGTATCTTGATTAAAGGGTACCACTCCATGTGTGTAGAATTGGCAAGTAGAGCAAGCCCGCCTAGTCATGTCAACAGGATGATTTTATATAGACTTGCAGTGTACATACCGTAATGTTCTGCGTGATTTATAATTTTGGGTGCATACAGTGCACTTCATTAAGGATTATATTCATAGTGTGGTCTAAACCACAACCACAACCAGTGTAGTCCTTGCTGCATATATAATACAATACACCACCTACACACCACCACCACCACAACTAATACATGATGTGATTGATAATTTTTGCAGGCCTGCCCCACGGTCCAGGGGTTACTGTCCACCACAGGTAGGGGCAGGGTTACCTGGGCTAGCAGGCTAAATACTAGTTGAATGCTAGGCATTGTTGGCAAGCAGAGAGTGCACTCGCAAAATTAGAAGCACATATAACGTTATGGTATGCCTGTCACATATAAATAAATATCAGCCTGTTGACAGGACTAGGTTGGCTTGCAGGTTAACACACAGCCTTGTGTACAGAGTATATGAGTGAGGAGAGTTAAAAGGTCTTAATCCACTGTCCTCAGTTCTCAAGGCTGGGCATTACAATGTATGTGTGTTGAAGTATCGCATGCTCTTACTCCTGTGATAATTGCAGATACATGTGTGCTAGATCAATGGAGGACAGGGTTAATTTGTATCTTGATTAAAGGGTACCACTCTATTTGTGTAGAATTGGCAAGCAGAGCAAGCCTGCCTAGTCATGTCAACAGGACGATTTTATATAGACTCACAGTGTACATACCGTAATATTATGCGAGATTTCTAATTTTATGTGCATACAGCCCACTGTCACTATAGGCACTGGATTAAGGATTATATTCATAGTGTGGTCTAAACCACAACCACAACCACAACCACTGTAGTCCTTGCTGCAAAATTAGAAGCACATATAACGTTATGGTATGCCTGTCACACATAAATAAATATCGGCCTGTTGATTGCAGGTTAACACATAGCCTTGTGTACAGAGTAATGCATATACATGAGTGAGGAGAGTTAAGAGGTCTTAATCCGCCGTCCTCAGTTCTCAAGGCTGGGCATTACAATGTACATGTATGTGTGTTGAAGTATCGCATGTTCTTACTCCTCTGATAATTGCAGATACATGTGTGCTAGATCAATGGAGGACAAGGTTAATTTGTATCTTGATTAAAGGGTACCACTCCATGTGTGTAGAATTGGCAAGCAGAGCAAGCCTGCCTAGTCATGTCAACAGGACGATTTTATATAGACTCGCAGTGTACATACCGTAATGTTCTGTGTCATTTCTAATTTTGGGTGTATACAGTGCACTGCATTAAGGATTATATTCATAGTGTGGTGTAAACCACAACCACAACTACTGTAGTCCTTGCTGCACATATAATGCAATACAACACCTACACACCACCACCACCACAACTAATACGTGATGTGATTGATAATTTTTGCAGGCCTGCCCCATGGTCCAGGGGTTACTGTCCACCACAGGTAGGGGCAGGGTTACCTGGGCTAGCAGGCTAAATATAAATGGCGGGCTTAACACACAGCTGTGTGCACAAACACATAGCCTTGTGCACATACATGAGGGGAGGGATTGAGTGGAAAAAGTCGGTGTACTATCCACCGGAAGTGCACTACTTATTCTTACTGAACTTTGCGTGGGCAAATCAAAGTGGGCAAATCAAAGGTACCACCAGTGCTTTATCTGTCATACAGCACGGTTTACATGGAGGTGTGCGCTATACAGCATGGCACGTGATAACAGTGATAGTTTTAGCCTTTCTTACACAAGAAACAAGGCCGGTAAGATGCAAGCAAAAGTACAATAAATCAATTAAGAGACGTGCTGTACGCGCAATAATGGTACTCGGAGTGTGGTCTTGATAGACCATTATTGCACGTACAGCACTTCCTTCTGTACTTCAACTAATACATCCATAACCACAGTAGTCCACGCTGCACATATAATGCAACACAAACCACCACCACATCTAATTTGCAATATTTTTACGTGTAATTATAATTTTTGCACAGGTAGAGGCAGGGTTACCTCTAAATTATGAATGGCGGGCTAACATACAACCTTGTGTACATACATGTACAAGGGAAGAGTAATATACATGTGTGGAGGGAATTGGTATACTATAAAAGGTCTTTAAGAGTGATGTCCAGCATTGCCTAGAGGCATCCCAAAGTAATAAATGAAGTCCCAGAGTGTACCACTTGTAGGCAATGTTAGACATGTGTGGGATGATGAGCAGACTTACAATGTATGAATACTATATTCATAATCAGAAGACCTACTGCATAGTGGCTATAATGTAGAGACACACTATTCACTCACAGCCCATCTGGAGGCGGGCGACCTATCTCCAATGAAGACTGACAGGATACTAGCTGTCTGCTCGGGATCCCGCTCAGGATGAGTACCAGCAACTGTATCATTACCGCTCTCAGCCAGATTGGAACACTTAGACTTCAGCCTACATTAAAATGAACCCTCTATATTTTACTAAACCTCTATATATATTACATGCATTACTGAATCTTACCACAAAGCTCACATCATATATACATGCAATGACTGTCACATATACACTTGTCAAAGTGTATGCACAACTCCTTACTTGTGGTAGAGCTTGTCTCTCTGGTTCACGTGGAATATGAGGAACTGGTTTCTGCCGTCAGAGGAGAACACCTCCAGAGCACAGTGCCGCAGGAGGTAGCGACGTTTGTGGATCTCTCTCACAACCGAGTACGGCCATTTCACACAGCTATGAGAGGAAGAAGAGAGAGATAATTTTCAATACCTTTAGGTACTAAGATATATAACACATATACATGTAAGACTAAAAGAAGATACATGTACATTGTACATCTGTTTAACTCAGAAAATTGTGGTGGACAAGGCACTGATACTTGGTTTTAGGAACATAAATGTACTTGACACATGAAGGAGTACCAGAATATGTACATTTGTAAATGAATACTTAGACTTAGAAGACAACCTTAAAGACGACACAACTCAACTCAGTAAATAGGTAATTTAGACTTGCAGATTTGTATACTAGTATATTCATGTACATGTATACATACAAACTATTGACACATGTACTGTACCCAATGGGGGTAGGTTCAGATGTGGCTGACGGTAGGTGGAGGTAGGGAGGAAGGACGGGATCATAACTCCTGGAGGGAGGGAGGGAGGGAGGGAGATAGAGAGATAGAGAAGGGAGGGGAGGGGGGGATGAAGGAGAAAGTAATGCAGGATGTACGTGCATGTATACATGTATATACAATGTACACGTGAACAGTTGGTACATCAAACCGGGACAATGGTTGAGAAACAAACTCACTCCTCAGGAGCTGATTCAATGTCTATGAGTCCTCCACTGTTCAGGAGGGTGACACCCTCTATGACATAGAAGTGGGTCACACCCAGCAGGAGGACACCATCTCTACTGTCCAGACCTGTCAGTCTAGCACTCTGGAATTTGTCCCTCACCTGGAACAAGAAGTGAAAGAGGCAGAGAAGGAAGAATTTCACAGTACTTGTTTCAAACATGTCACAAAGCACTTACATGATATACACACATGTACATGCAGTTACATGTACAATGTATAAGTACATGCATTGTCATTGTCTGTCTTTGCCTTGACTTTCTTGGCAACTCTTGAGTAATTTGTCGTGCGTATATACATGTATGGCATGTCCACCAGTGCATGTGTGTTGCTACAATCCTTACCTCATCATCTGGTTCAATCATCCTGGCTATGGCCTGTGATACTGGGTCATCTTCAGAGGACTTGGCCAGGACATCTGTCTTTAGGAGGGGAGAGAACAGGGAAGAGGTAGGAGGGTCTTCGCTACCTGCTGTAGAGGGTGAGAGAGGGGTTAAAATACGAGGCTTATATATCATATATAAATAGGCTTACAGGCTCCAGAAGCAATGCTACATACACAACCAAACACAATGCAACTTATCCCAAGAAATTCATTTTGAAAGAAAATGAGCTGCCTTGGGGTGCAGGGATTGCAGTCCAAAACATGCATACATGTAAGCACATGTAGCCAACTCCCAAAGTCTTGAGAGAGGAGAGAGTGTTAAAGGCAGAAAAGGAAGGAGCAAAACTGAATAACAGCACTGAATTACAACCTAAATGCATACAGGTACATTGTACGGTACAGATACTTACGAGTGAGAGGAGTGTCAGTTGCACCTCGGCTGGAGTACTCAATGGACATGCTTAGAAGACCGTCCTGGTTGGGTATTGCAAATGGGAGGGGTTTGTTGCCATGGCTATCAGGTGTGGTAGCAGAAAGAACGTTGGGTCGTTCAAACATTGAATTGAGAACAAAATGGAGTTTGCTGTGAGCACTGGTCGGCTTCTGGTGCTTACTTTTCTGAAGGAACAGTTACACAAAGGACATCAGTACTGTACTTGTAATGTGATGTTATACTGTCTGCAATAAACTGTATATGTACTAACTACATTATGTATAACCCTCTAATCCAGACACACTTAGTACAGAATAAAGTATAGTGCAGTATGTAAATTCGTGAACTCTAACAACAGGGAATTCTCCAGGTACATGTAGGTCTATGCCTGAGTCTTTTGTGTAGGTAATTGGTTATTACAACTCAGACAGGTTAAGGCTAAGCTAGGGGTCCTTGACTGTCATAAAAGGTGACATTCTTCAAATGGTTTCCAAGGATTTTCTAAAACATATTTTCAGGAGGGAAAAATCAGGACTTCCTAAAATTGAGGGGGTGTGACTTGGAAATATAATAGCTTTATCTCAGGGGGGCAAAGTCACTTTCAGGGGGGAGGGGGCAAATTGTCCCCCTTGCCCCCCTCCCTAAAAAACCCTGGTTTCATTTCAGTGGTCCAAATCAGAGGGTTCCCTCCTAATTACCTTTGAGGACATTGGTGCCCTGGGATCATATTGGTAGTCATGATAGAACAAGTGATTCCTGCACTCTCTCTTTCTCATCCGATATGGTCCTGAAAGAGAGATACTCATCATATTAAACTGCTCACGTTATATTATTTTGGTTGCAGAGAATATGTGGAAGTGAGGGAGGAACATAAGCAAAATATAAGGTGAGGACTCAGGCTTTGATAAACTTCAGCCCTTGGCTGGGGATGTGGAGGTGGTCACTGGAGTTGAGAGGTAGAGGAATAGTAAGTTGAGTCCCTTATGTGATAGTGGGACCAAGATTAAAAGTGTGTATACATGTATATTATGGTACATATACGTGTGTATATGTATGGCTCTGCCTACAATAGTAAGATGTGGTCAACTCAGTAACAGAGATTCCAACCCATCAGCAAGTGTATGAGTGATTCCAACCCATCAGAGTGAGAAGCACTTGGAAAAGGAGTGAGACAGAGCAAGAATGCGTGAGACGTGCTAATAGTGCATGTATATACATGCCTATGTGTCAACATGGATTTGGCGGTGTCGTTCCTACCACTTGGCCCCAGCAGAGAGTCTATAAACTCTGCTTTCTGGTCATGCTTGCCTTACTGTTCCGCTCGTTTTCTGCCGTTAGGCAAGTCCAGCAGACTCCTGCTTCCTCATCAGAGTCCATCACGTAACCAGATAGGACAAAGGTCAAATGCATGTGATGTACGCTAGTCTGCGTATGAGCGTGAGATAATAGCAAGATGCATGTGTCACATGCGCAATGCGTGAGAGTTGGCATGTCTGCAGTAACCCTGACAGATGTAGACTTTGAACTCTACCAGATAAGCTCCACCCACTTAGTAATACATGCAGAACCAGGGGACAAAGCTAGCAAAAGAGCACAGCACTCCCTCCAGCCACATGGATTTTCTCACAACCACCCCACCACCATTGATAGGGGACTGGTGTAGCAGTAGCCTGGCAGTCCAGGCCAACCTCTCCATACACCCAGTAGTGGGCAGGAGAGTACCTCCTGGACTGCAGCCAGGCTTCCAAAAATTTTCAGTACACATAATTGAAACACATACGAGGATCACTACAAACTCACTGTGGAGTACAGTCTGTGCTTATATACATAGTGATGAGTTGATTAGTTATGGTTTAGAGAAATTCAATGAATATCTACAACATATTTCAGCACCTTTGCAACAGGAGCCTGTTGACCACACATTGTTTTTAAGTGTCATTAGTACATAGATGGCTTCAATGTGTGTCCATAGTCCGTGTTAGATATCTACGTACTAATGACACTTAGAAACCAGGTGTGGGTTTACAGGCTCCTGTTGCAAAGGTGCTGAAATATGCAGTAATTTACATGACAAGTGGTTCATACAGTTTGGGGGGGGGGAGCATCTTAGTGGTTACGTACACATGTACAATCCCTGTTATATTAATATTTATGCATATAATTAGGTCCAAAAATCGAGGGGGGCTCAGGCTGGGGGATATCCCCTCCCCCCTGGAATGAAACACTGATGACCTTTGTAACCAGGCCTAAGGCTAAACAACAGGGGAGAAGGCAGTTCACTTTAAATCTCATCAATGTAGGGTTCACCTCATTAATGTAGGGGCTATCCATTAAAACCTCATCAATGTAGGGGCTACCCACTTCAACCTCATCAATGTACGTGTAGGGGCTCTTCTCCAACATGTAATACATAACCTATGGCCAAGATGTGATAAACACCTGCTGTGAGGAAGTATATTTCTCGAGGGCTAATAACCACAAATACCACAAATAGACTTTCGAACATAGAAGGTGTACATGACTTTTTAATCATCTATGAAATGCTTAGAAAGAAAGGCAAGGCAACACAACACAACAGAAAGACAAAGCAACACAACACAACTCGCCCAAGGCAAAAGCTGCCTCGGGTGGGACTTGAACCCCCGACCGTCCGCTTGCTAGGCGACGCTCTTACCAACTGAGCTACCGAGGCAGCTCAGCTTGCTGGGCTTGAATCACATATATATACAATACAAAGCAACCAAAGCACCTCAACCAAAGCATCACAAACCAGATGAACTGGTGAACTCGAACTTGCATATCTGAAAACATACACTAAATGAACATGGTATATGACATTATGTTGAATACTGACTTCAGCAAGCATTTTGCTTACATTATAGTTAGACAGAATAGCTATACTTGTAGTGTCCCCAACCTTCAACAGTGTCCAGCATCCACTTGTCAAGAGGGAAGGGATGGTCAGCCCCCCACAGTCCCCTATGTATGAGGCTCTACCCACAATAGTGAGAGGTGTGGTCTACTCGGTAATCCTGTGAGACGTAGCCCTTGAACTGCTGCCAGATAAACTCCTCCCACTTATCTCAGTAATGCATGCAGTGAGGGGACAAGGCTAGCAAAGAGGTCTACACCCTCTGAGGGTTTCTCTCACAACCACCCCAGCACCATTGATACAGTACAATGTATGGCATTGACTAGTACAGCAATAGCCTGACAGTCAGGGCCAACCTCTCCACACAGCCAGTAGTGGGGGTGGGAGAGTACCTCCTAGACTGGAGCCAGGCTTGCAAAAATTTTCCATAGGACACTCTATGCTGGTATTGCTCTCTTCCAGGCACTACTCTATGTTATATACAGAGTGATATGGTGATTAGTTATGGTTTACAGAAATTCAATGAATATCTAATTTACACGACCATGCAGGCCTATGCCTAAACAAGAGGGGAGAGGGTAGTTTACTTTAAACCTATTAAACCTCATCAATGTAGGGGCTACCCACTTCAACCTCATCAATGTAGGGGCTACCCACTTCAACCTCATCAATGTAGGGGCTACCCACTTCGACCTCATCAATGTAGGGGCTATCCACTTCGACCTCATCAATGTAGGGGCTACCCACTTCAACCTCATCAATGTAGGGGCTACCCACTTCAACCTCATCAATGTAGGGGCTACCCACTTCAACCTCATCAATGTAGGGGCTACCCACTTCAACCTCATCAATGTAGGGGCTACCCACTTCGACCTCATCAATGCAGATGCTCTTCTCCAACATGTAATACATAAACCATGGCCAAGATGTGATAAACATCTGCTGTGAGCTAGGAAGTTCATTTCCTAGGGCTAACAGCTGATCGAGGAATACATACATGTACATCTGAAAACATACACTTATTGGACATGGTAGCTGAATGCTATGCATTGATGGTGAGCGGAAGAGGCAAGGCCGGTTACATTTGCACTTAGCGTGTGGTGACAGATGCGCATTTGGGGTGGACATATATACATGTGACCAAACAGAAATTTCTCCCATTGAACACACAAGGTTAGCTCTCTCCGCTCGCAAATTGAATTTTATATGACTTCTGTGACTAGCACTTTGCTTACACTACAGGATACATGTATATAGTTATACATGCACTGTACATGTACACTAGTAGTGTCCCCAACCTTCAACAGTGTCCAGCATCCACTTGTCGAGAGGGGAGGGATGGTCAGGACCCCATAGTCCTCTCTCTCTCGTCAACTCCCACTCAATGCGGCTCCACTCCAGAACGGTGAACCTCAGGCGGTAGTCCATGTTCTGAGGAGCATCACACATGCACACACACACACACACACACACACACACACACACACACACACACACACACACACACACACACACACACACACACACACACACACACACACACACACACACACACACACACACACACACACACACACACACACACACATTAATGCAATCAAGGTAGCAGTGCCCCTCATTATCTCACTATATAACCATACATTGTAGCTGCACATACCCGTTGGTGTTTGAGAATGATCATGTCCTCATACTTCACAGCAGCTCGAGACAGTACAGGACACAGCTCATTCACATACTCCTAAACCAATCCATACACAGACATTAATATACACAACATTGACACACAGACACCTGCCCCCTTGATCAGGCTATGCAAGCCCTCTATAACTACATTGTGTAACACCACTGGAATGACAATACCATACATTAGAAATTGAAACATGAACGTATGTTTAGAAATTGAAACATGAACGTATGTTTGTCACTTCTACAAGCGCTGACCAAAATAGGTACACGCGTTTTTGGCTGCAATGTGCACATACTAATGTAGGGTGAGGTGAGGGTTAAAAGCAACAGGGTGGAGTAAGGTGAGAGTTAAAAGCGACAGGTTGCAATGAGGTGAGGGTTAAAAGCAACTGTTGCAGTGAGGTGAGAGTTAAAAGCAACTGTTGCAGTGAGGTGAGAGTTAAAAGCAACTGTTGCAGTGAGGTGAGAGTTAAAAGCAACATGGTGCAGTAAAACTACAGACTCACTCTGACAATGCCATCAACCCCACTCTGCTTCAAGATTTCCTTTTCCTTCCTCTTGTTCTGAGAGGATCTCAGAAGTCCTTTCTTCTCTCCTCGGCTACTACGTGATATGCTCTCAACACCTGAGGAGGGAGGAGGAAGGGAGGGAGGGAGGGAGGGAGGGAGGGAGGGAGGGAGGGAGGGAGGGAGGGAGGAAGGGAGGGAGGGAGGGAGAGGGAGGAAGGGAGGGAGGAAGAAAGGGAAGGTGGATGGGGAAGGAGGGAGGGAGGGGAAGGGGGAGGGAGGGGGAAAATGGAGGGAGGGGAAGGATGGAGGGAGGGAGGGAGGGTGGGAGGTAGATATTTAGGTGAGTCAAGAGAAAGAGATATGACATCACAGCAAATTCACCCATATCAAAGGGAGAGACAAAAGTGTACTCTACATACACATAGATGTATATTGTACACTACATCCATCACCTGGTGTAGATTTCTCAGACACAAGGTAAGTGTCCCAAGCCTTAGTGAGGGACTGTGTTAGTAGAGACTGACATCCCTGCAGTCTGAGGTACTTGGAGTTAGCAGCGGGCAGGGCTGCGGAGGAGGGTGAGGAGGAGTAGGGAGGGGTGCCATCTGAGAAGGACAATGTAGCAGCTGGGGAAGGGAGGGAAGGGAGGGAGGTGGTTAAGATACATGTGACCATACACACAGCTTTTAATGTAAGAATGAAAGTTGATGATTTCTATAAGACTCAAAATAGAGTCAATATACATACATTGTATGTATATACACCTTATTATAAATCTTATTATAAAGACATGTATATACACGTAGATAGTATGAATATACGGATTTAGCTACATGTACATACATTGTACATGTACATACACCAAAACAGTAATCTGGAGGTGGGACACGTGTATAAATTCAGATGTACACGTTTTCTATGTACTTGTATGTTCTAGCTCGTGTTATGTATATACATACCGGTATTGATGACAGACACTACTGTAGAGGCTCCAGATGTAGGGACTGGTAGTTCTACTGAAAGGAGAGCCTGTGAGAACAGAAGTAATGTAATGAATGGTCACTGACACTACATGTATATACACATGATGGGAAATGCAGTGGAAAAGACCAACAACAGAGCTTTATGAAAATTAGGGAACAGTAGAAATCCACATTGCTAACAGACTCCAAATGTTTTCAACTCCTGGCATCAGAACATTTACTTTTTTCCATATTAGAGAGTAGTGACCCACAGACTAGTGAGTGGAGTCCATGCACTAGTACTTAGTGAAATCTGATGTACATGTACAGGAATCATCAACATGCACATTTAACCTGCAATGAGTCATGTTTCTTCTCAAGCATCTTCTGCCACAGGCGGTTAGCACCACTCTTCATCACAGACTGGGCCATGGGCTGGTAATTACTGCTCCACTGATCCCTGGTCTCTGCATCAGAGTTGCGGACATCACTGAACATTATCTGCAGCAAGCGATATGTCACACACTCTAGAAACTCGCTGTCTACATTTGTCTCGTCAAATATAATGTGAGCCTGTCCGGAATACATACACAGAGTCTCCATTAGAGCTTTTTGGTCCTTTTCAGTGCTAGGGATATTCGAGAGCTGAAATAGAATAACACGATTTAGAGATCTGAAGAGATCTCCTAATGGAAGTATGTTTGGTTGTCTCAGTGCTTGCTCTACGAGAAAAATAAGAAAGTTGTACACTTTAAGGCTGGGGTCCTGGTACACTCCCTGCCACAGTCTGTCTACTAGCCGACTACAGAACACACCGAGACCAGTCATTGCTTTGTTGAATACGTGAGCTGCTGCTGAATGGAAAATAACCGTCACATCCTCGTTTCCAACTTGAAGATGGTCAACGATGCTGTTTAAAATTAACGTCTGGTACTTGTTCTGCACGTCCTGTGAGGCTGTGGAGGGACTGGCTGCTAATACTAGTTCTAAGATTTGACAAACGGGTTTCTGGTCCCGGACGGCTGGGTGAGTGAGAGCAAAGCCGTCCACAGCAATGGTTCGTAGGAGCTGGATGGTACTGCACACAGCCACGTCATTTACCCGTAGAATGGCAGCATGGGAGTCCTGAGATGGGAGCTGTGTGTCTTTCAATACCACCACAAACTAGGGATGGGAGAATGAAGGATTATAGAAAGTATGAGCAAGAGAAAGAGAAATGGGATTGTTCATTCAACAAAGATTTCGCTCAAAGAAAGGTCGTATACATGTATATACAGTGTAGAGTCATACACATTATGATTCAATGCTGTCACTACATGTACATGTACACGTATATACATCCCACACCTCTTCATCTGCATCATCAAACTCTAATACACTGCTATCTTCTTCTTCATCCCTCCCCCCCTGACTGATGCCGTGAGGAGGGAAGAGAATGGCTGCCAGGGCCTCAATGAACTCCTGAGTATTAGCCACGGAGCAGAACTGGGGCAGAGTGCGGTACAGTCTCTCCAGGAACTTTATGAGGAGGACCACTGGGGCCTGTACATCAGGCAAGACCTCCTGTGAATCACTCTGTAAGGGAGAAGGAAATTGATTCCAGTACTAACACATGGACTGTCCATATCTATAACCATGTTATAAAGTTTTACCACTGTGTGTGTGTGTGTGTGTGTGTGTGTGTGTGTGTGTGTGTGTGTGTGTGTGTGTGTGTGTGTGTGTGACCTTTTGTGCTATATATGTATTACATTTGTTTCTGTGATGCTCTTGGCTCACCTTATGAAGCAAAACTCGAGCCATTGCCAGCAGAACAAACACAGCATCCGGACACAGTCTCACATTGCTCATTGCAGCCGAGTTTCCAACCTGAAACACATTGTCCAATGTCTCCATGTGAAAGGTGGCAGAGAATGGAATGTCAAGGCCAGTCTTCCCTAGTAAAAATGCTATCATGAGTAAAAACACTTGTGGGGAGTGGAGGTGGTGGGGTAAGAGATGAGAGAGTACTGCAATGCCAGGAAGGGGAAAGTGTGAATTAGGTTTCAGGGGGTTAATTTGAGTCACAGAGGTCTCTAGCTGAGTGAGTATTTCAGGGGGGAGTGTTTCGAACCCCTTCAACCAGGGGCCAAAAATGTCTCCATCGTGGAATTTCTGTTGTATTTTCTCGATGGAGAGTAGTTGTACGAGTATGCGAAGTGCTTTGATGACTGTGTCTGTGTGGACGTTAGGTTGGAGGAAGAGAATGACCCAGTCCAGACCCACAGCATCACACAACAGTACAGCAAACCTGAGGACAGAGGGTGACAGATGTGGGGGACCTCACTATGATGCACATTAACTATGTGTATGACTTAACCATCCATGAGATGCTTAGGAAGAAAGGCAAGGCAACACAACACAACAGAAAGAAAGACAAGGCAACACAACACAACTCGCCCAAGGCAGTTATTTTTCAAAGAAAAAACTGCAGCGTCGCTCTTACCAACTGAGCTACTGAGGCAGCTCAGCTGGCTAGGCTCAAATCACATATACAATACAAAGCAACCAAGCACCTCGACCAACGCATCACAAACCAGATAAACAGGTGAACTCAAACTTAGTCAGGGAACTGGATACGTGTAGTTAAGTACATGTATAGACATGTACACATGTACATGTAAGTGTCCAGTTCTCAAGGCTGGGCTCTGGTGTCTTGCTTTTGTGTAAATGTGTTGTATGTGTTGGTGAGGTGGGTTTCTTTTGTAGCTAGTACATACACACAATACACATCTTATCTATGTATATCTGGGTTTAATCCAAGGGGGGGCACAGGGGGGCAAATGCCCCCCAAAGGATTTCAGCTGCCCCCCAAGCATATGACATCATCAACAATCCGTCTCCTGTCCTGCCAAATGTGCCCCCCCCCAAGTTTCTACAATTATTAATTTTGCCCCCTCAAGGACACATGTCTAGATTAAACGCTGTATATACACACATGAAACTTGGCCAGCTTATACTGTTTTAAAGCTGGACCAGAGATTTCCCAACTCTTCGCTATTTTCAATTGACAACTTTAGAGCTCTCTGGACAGTCTCCCAACTTCTACCCTAGCTCTGCATAAGCTTTACCACCACCAGTTTTAACTGGCTCTTGACACACAAACACATACACAAGACAAGATTCTTTAACCTAGTATTAAGTTCCATATGTGAGGAGCTGAGGAGGCTCAGTAACATATCCAACATCATATTCCTCAATACAATATCTCTTCGTCTTCTCTGATTGGTGTGCTGGAGGCCATCTTTAGGGGTATCATGTGTAGGCTGGAGGGCGGTGTCTGTGTAGATGTCAATCTCATTCTCATTGCCCTTGTCTAGACCAGTCAGTGTTGTCACCATCAACTGACTAATCCTACAGAGGCAACACAGGTATCTGAATTACATAAACAAATGTGCATACATGAATATACATGAAATCTCTTGCGTATGGATGTTAACATACACATCCATGGCTTATAACTCAGCCTACATGTATGAATTAGAACTGGAACTGACCTCCGCAGGTCTTCGTGGTTGGGGTTAGTTCCCAGAACGGCATTGATGACATTACATATGGACTTGATGGTGGGTCGAGACAGCTTCTCATCGTGGATACGGAAGAGGAGTAGAGAGACAAGTTTCATGTCTTGCATGTGACTGGCATTACTGCTGTGAGATCTGAGGAGGGGAGAGGGAGGAGAGGAGGGGAAGGGGGGAGGGAAGGAGGGAGGGAGAGGGAGGGGGAGGGAGGAGGGGAAGGGGGGAAGGAGGGAGGGAGGGAGGGGAGAGGGAGGGGGAGGGAGGAGGGGAAGGGGGGAGGGAGGGAGGGAGGGAAGGAGCAAGGGAGGGAGGAAAGGAGGGAGGGAGGGAGGGGGGTGGGCAGGAGGGAGATGAAAACTCACTCCTATACATGTAGCTGTTACAAAATTTAATACAATGGAAAGCAGACAAAACAGATGCAGTACTGCATGCACTGATCACGTTACAGTGTATTCATAGAGTTCAATACAATTGTTGTCCACATTCTTGCTATAGGCATGGACATCACTCCCTTCTCACCTGGTGTGGGTTAAGAGTTCAAAGAAATGGGCCAAGAGGGACCTCTGGATGTCCTCATTAGTATCACTCCACACAGACAGATCTGACAGAGGGAGAGATATGAACTAACAGTACAGGATATGCATCATCCCCTGCACAAACGTTTCCTAGTTTCTACACTTTTTGGTACTTTCTACCCTGCATCCTTCATATGTTTAAGTACGGAGTATATGTATATACATTGTACGTACCAGCCAACAGGTCTCTGAAGGCAATGGGGTTAGGTATACATGCACTCTCGTGTTCAGAGTCCACAGTTCCCACCAGAGTGAAGGTAAGGTGTAGGATGTTGCCATTGATGAAGCGACTCTTACCTCGTAGCAACATACCCAGCACCTGACGAGGAGAATGGAACACAGTGTACAGTCATTAACATACATGTAAAGGATATTCACGTGCATTAAATCTTCACACCCAGTTTTCTATGGGTGCAAAGTTCAATAATGGCTAGCACAATGAACCAGGTATATATAAAATCATGGATTGGGCTTTCAATTATTGAAATAAACACACAAATACACAGAGCACTGAGGGAGTTAACGTATACGTATAATGTACAGATGTGTGGTGAGGTCTACCTGGAATCCTCCCGTCCTCTCCATCTCCTTGAGGGCCACCTGATTGTTACCTACGATGCACACCAGGGCCTTCATACTGGCGTAGAGAGCATCTACTGATGTAGCCATGGCAACCAGACCCAGCATGACAGAGGTTCCACCAACAGATGAGAGAAGGTCTCGCAGTGGCTGTGGGGAAACAGGTTTAGTACAAATTCTTCAATTATTACTGAAATGTCAGTCAGATACGTACATACTAGAAAACAACCACTGTATATCTATACATATGTGTAGTGTACGAAGTATATACAAATGTACATTATCGGTGTTCAATGTTCTTCCTCATAGGGAGACAGATATTTATATGTACCACCCACCCACCCACCCACCCACACACACACACACACACACACACACACACACACACACACACACACACACACACACACACACACACACACACACACACACACACACACACACACACACACACACACACACACACACACACACACACACACACACACACACAGCTAAAATCCAAGCGATACAAGTACCTCATCCCACTATAATCACATGTACATGTATATACATGTATGTATACCTGAGGTTCAAAAGATCTGATGCCAGAGTATCCACACATGATGGCTCCTAGTGTGCGGGAAGGGCCTGAGAGGTGGAAGCTGGTATTGTGGAGGAGGTTAACTGGAGTAGCATCATCAGAGTCAGTCAGCAGTAACTGAAGAAATATACATACAGAACTATAATTATTGGAGGTGCAAAAGAGAGGCTACATGTAATTTACTAGGAATGCACATGTGTATTAATGCCTCATGCCATGGAGCACTCGGCCTCGATGTTTTCGTACTTGGAGAGGTTACCGTGACAAGCGATATTCATAAACATTACTCCAAGGAAATTGAGCATGACTAATAACATTCCTAAAGCGTGACTCCACGTGTGTACCTACGTACCTACGTACGTACGTACGTACGTACGTACACATTGGCCGAAATACGGACCCAGATTAGCTACCTCGCATTAATGCACTCAGCAACTAGCTATTTAACAATGTACATAGTGTATGTATACATATGTACATATCAATTGACCATGTACATGTGTATGTGCGTGTGCGTGTGCGTGTGCGTGTGCGTGTGTGGGTGGGTGGGTGGGTGGGTGGGTGGGTGCGTGCGTGCGTGCGTGTGTGTGTGTACCTCTCTAGCAATAGTGGAAGTGTCCACATTGGAATAGGTCTTGCTCAGCTCATGTACTGTCTTAACAGACGGATGTGAGGCAGAGATCCCAAACAACACTCTGTCCTCCAGTACCAGTGGAGACAGTGGCTCACCTGATACTCCTGGTGACATCAGAGAAGGCAGCTGCCAACAGAAAGATGTAGAATTTACACATACACACATTCCTTGTGAGGAATTCATCAATCAATGGACTGCATATACATGTATATATATATATACTACCTATATTTACATGTACATGTTGAGTTGCCTCGGTAGCTCAGTTGGTAAGAGCGTTGCCTAGCAAGCGGACGGTCGTGGGTTCAAGTCCCACCCGAGGCAGCTCTTTTCTTTGATAAATACTGCATTGGGCGAGTTGTGTTGTGTTGCTTTGTCTTTCTGTTGTGTTGTGTTGCCTTGCCTTTCTTTCTAAGCATCTTATGGATGATTTTAAAAAGTCATGTATCTCTCAATCAGTCTAAACACATTTTGCTGCTTAAGATGCTGTTTGGATACCCTTCACCCTCTGTAATCAGGACACCTGACTTATCAAGACGCAATCAATGTTCTGATCAGTGTTCAATGTGTTCATGCACCAGTACAGATGTGACACAAGATAGGGACTAACAGAGGTGCCTCCGATAACAGGGGCCTGGAAGGAGCCAAAGTAGGAGGGGCCAAGTTTGTAAATGAGGCCGGCAGTCTGGGAACTGATGTGCTCTTCAAACATGAACAGTGGTCCGAGCCTGGGGTCAAAGGTCAAGTAATAGACAAGATCATGAGGACTAAGTTTCAACAAATTCAGAGAACCTCTCAGTTTCATGTATAACATTTACATAAAAATCACCAGGCAAACAGCAGACAACTGTGCACATGTACATTGTACAACATATGTTCAAGGAGTGATCATTGGTCACTGTTACTGGGAGCGACCACCCCACCACACCCACCTTGTTAACTCCATATTTCTACAACAAACACTGATATGTACACTACACATGTATACATTACTGTTCCGTGTTGTAGCTACAGATACTACTGAGGAAGATCCACGGGTCGAAACATATAGTTTATTCGATTTGTGCTATGTTCAGCTCAAATAATCCGTTTTTCATGTTCTGCTCATGTACACGTGTGCTCGGCCAATCTACTTGTGTCTGGTTGGCCAATCTATTCATGTGTGCATGTGACTGGAGTGTGCATGTGACTGGAGTGTGTGACTGACCTGATGAGAAGATTGGAGACGTGTCTCTGACTGACGTGTGTTCCAATGTGAGCATTGATGAGGTAGGGCGTGGCCTCACTGGGGAAAGGGAGATAGACCAGCCCCTCTGGCACCGTCACTGGTCTGATGTACGCCATCTGTAAATTAACATGAATACATACACATCATTTGAATACAAATACATGTACAATATTAATGTATACACATCTGAAATACTTGTACATGTAGAGTATCATGAACATGTACAGTGTACATGCACATCATCATCATTATATTATTGCTAATCATTGTTGAATTGCTATTAGCCTAGGATTTGTCTCAACTGCCTCTATGTTTTAGTACTGGAATAGAGGTTTAGCAGTCTTGGATTGGAATACCAACCAGGATACATTCAATGTACTTCTGTGTGAGAAGAACTCTATGTACATGTATACATGTAGATATGTAGATGTGTATATACCCATTATGAAATACATGTACAGCACCTTTTGTATTCCAAGAGATAAGCCATCAACATAGAGTGAGA
The DNA here is from genome assembly GCA_963970385.1 of Theonella swinhoei. Classification (NCBI taxonomy): domain Eukaryota; kingdom Metazoa; phylum Porifera; class Demospongiae; order Tetractinellida; family Theonellidae; genus Theonella; species Theonella swinhoei. Next base: position 1,336,377 of record OZ019951.1, on the reverse strand, counting down.
CCTTAGCCTTCTGACGGAGGGTCTTGGACACAGTGACAATGACGTGATGCCAGGTCTGGAGCCGACCCAGTTGGGAACATGGGAAGGAGACCGACTCCACCTTATCTGATTTTGTGTCATCTGACGCGGAGTCTCTTCTCTGATCTTTGCTGGATTGAATGGTCACTGTAAGAGTCTGGAGAGGGAGAGGGAAACTGAGAGGATGAAGGGATGAAAGGCAGACATATACATGTATATACATGTACAAGTACATGTACACTGTATACATGTATATATACATGTACATGTGCTGTTTTTACATACAGGTATGTGCATGTGTGCATGTCTCATGTTCTTATTTGTGTACTTCATATCTTTCCAGAAATTATTGTGTTGTGATGTATTGTACATGTACATCATGCATAGTACATGTGATTCAGCTCAGCCAGTTGAAATACCTTAGTAGCTCAGTTGGTAGGGGTATGGTGCCATGGGTTTGAATCTTACCAACACGGCTCATTTTCCCTTAAAATAGATTTAGACTGTGTTGTGTTGTCCTCCCTCTGTTAGAGATACATGTACATGTATATGCATGCACTTGTAACCTGTGAAGCAAAGTTGGCTAGTATTCTGAAGCAAGGTGTGGTGACAATCTTATCGTCTGCACTGAGAAAGTTGTGGGACAGGGAGAGCAGGGAGAATGGTGTCTCATCATTGGCTGTGACACTATATATATGGAATGGGGGGAAGGGGAGAGGGAAAGAGGGGAGGGAGAGAAGGAGAGGGAGAGAGGAAGGGGGAGGGGGAGGGGGAGGGAGATAGGTAAGAGGAGGGAAAGATTTCAGGAAGGGGAGAGTGAACAAGGATGTGATTCCAGTTATAGCAAAACCGGTCACCTGCAAAGGTAAAACCAGCAGGAGAAGGTGAGTCCATTGTTCGGTGGGAACACCCTCTCTCCTCCGTACCCCACTCCTGAAGTGTTAACACTCAGAGAACTGGGGGACTGAACTGCAGCAGAAGAGAAAGACAGTGATGAAGACTCCAACTACAAAAACTTGAGCTTCATTGGGCAGGACTCAAACCATCACCATAGTCCATGTACATGGTACATGTATGTACATGTACATATATCAAGAATTCAGCTGGCTGGGCCAAGTTGTACTACCAAATAGGACACACTTTGCCTTTTACACACGTACATGGTACACATATGCCCAGCTTCATACACATGCATAGTACCCTGGATGGTCATACATGTATATAGGTTGGCAACCTATCATGATTGATGTGCATACATGTACATCTATACAAGAGTGGAGCTGCCTTACCTTGTCCATGTAGTTGTTGTGGGACATTGATTGGTTGTGGAAACACACTAGGTAGGAAGAGACAACCAAACCCATCAATGGAGTGGTCGATCTCGATGAAGGACGGGCTCCCAAGAACATTGGACAAGTTACTAGACCTTGGTGTTGTCATAGAAACGAGGCTCTGTATACGAGCTAACGAGAGGGAGCCCCCATACTTGTCTTTTTCATTAACCACACTGTCACCTAATTCAATAGAGCCGGGTTTCTTTTCCGACTCTCTCTTCTCCTGTGCTAATTTCTCACTCTCACTAACGTCCTTTGACTGATCAGCTAATTCATCTTTCGAGCTGTTCACTGGCTGCTCTGCAATGACCAATTCCTGTTTCACTGATTCAGAGTCTTTGTTTACTTGAGCATCAGGAGGTGGGTCGGGCGAATCAGAAATCGGGCTGATCTTGCTTGCTTCTCTCTCCAGTTGTTCCACAGTGATGTCATTGATAGTACAGCAGAGCGGGTTGCCCAGACGAAGAAAACTCCTGCAAATATGACATGGAAAGGAGAAACGTAAAACTCCACTGTATATAAACTAGCTATAGTGTGAATAAATCAGCTGTGGAGCCCAGTACTTTCATGTACCAAGGGTGATATGCACCTACAAATAGTCCCCTACACAAATGATTGTTCACAGACACATACAAATGTATATACGTATATTAAAGTGAGATTCCATGTAGCTAGCCAGGCAGCCACTCCAGCTACATATAAGTTAGACACCGAGTCGAGGGAACCATGCGATTTAGAAAGCCAAGGGCCAGATGTAGCGTCCCGAGCGTAGCGAGGGCGCTACCAAGGGCCCGAGGCTTTCTAAATCGCGTAGTTCCCGACAACAAGTGTGTCTAACTATTTTAGACTACAGTGGAGAAACTGATTGGACAATGACCATTCAAACCGCTAGCAACAAGCGTGCCAATAGATCCCGGTACTAGGGGCCAGCGGCCAACTATAGATCCCGCTAACGAGGTGACTATGAAAAATAGATCACGTGTTTCTCGCAACCTGATTGGTCAATTTAAAGTTACCGTAGTCTAAATGTACATGTACAGTGCAACCACTCTCATGGATCAGTAAATATATCATGCACACTCTTCTTGTCCTAAATACAATGGTTACGTATTTCTAACCCCTAAAATCAGGACACTTCATTAATCAGGACACCTCACTAATCAGGACACTTTGTCCACTACATGCATTCCAGAGTGGCCCTGACCTGAAGTCAGAAGGTTTAAGGGCTTGGTAGGACAGCCTCTCAAATGTTCTCTCCAGTGACTGGTGGAGAGGATGGCTCTCGTTGGCCAGCACAGCTCCACATCGTTGTAAGATCCTCTGAGGAAGGTAGACCTAGACACATACAGCGTGTGTGTGAGAGAGAGGGGGGAGGATGGGGAGCAGGAAAGAAGAGAATGAAGAATATGAGGAAGAACAATATTTTTACAAGTACTCAGACTAAGGACTCCTAAGGCAATGCAATGTAGCTCACACGAGACAGTCATTTTCAAAGAAAAATGAGCTGCCTCTGGTGGGACTTAACCCTTTACATTCAGCATTCTAGGCAGATGCTGTACCAACTGAGCTACCGAGGCAGCTCAGCTGCCTGGGTCGAATCACACATACAAAGCAACACAACTCAAGGCAAAGCATCTCAACCTGAAGGCCAGGCGAAATCAAACTTAGCACACATGATGTAATGTATGTGGAGGTGCTGACCTGGCAAAGTGCCTGCTGGTTTCTCTCTGTCATGGCCATAGAAAATATTTCTGTCACGACACGTTCTTGGAGAAACAAACACCACTGTACAACACAACAACACAAACCTCTAATACACACATGTACATACATGTACATAGATCTACATTTACATGCATACATGTATGTACACATATATATGTATATACATTGGACATGAACCTACATTTGTTGGATGGTAATTGGATTTAAGTTAGCAACTACAGTAGTTACAGCTACATGTATCTATACGTACATAATTTTAACAATGTGTACATAATATCTTATGTAATGTATGAGTAGAAAGCCATTCAACAAAATAGTTACATAGCCCACACTGGAACTCTAGTCTACTTTCTTACACCTGGGCCTCGTATGATGAATAACCAGGTTTGATACACACATGTACATGTACATACAGATGTTGAGTACATGTGAATATGTAGACAGGAGAAGTGATTTGCCACACATGTACAGTATAACACACCATTTTAGCTTCACTAGAAGACATTTTACAGTAGTTCTTCTCTAACTTCTTTCCTTCAGTGCCTCCGATCTCCAATTGCAATTCAGTCTCCAAACTGGTCTCTCTGTGGAAGAGACACATACACACATACACATCACAAAACATACATTCATATGCATGAGTTGTGTTGTGTTGCTTTGTCTTTCTGTTGTGTTGTGTTGCCTTGTCTTTCTTTCTCTCTAAGCATCTCATGGATAATTAAGTCATGTATGCACACATACAGTACATGTACATACATGTGCTTGTATGTGTAACTTAGTGTATATACAATGTACTTACATACCTAGAACTTTGGAGTGAGGATGGTTCTGATGTTCCATTCTCCATCACTTCAGTTATCCTTTTGTTGATCAAGTGGCCCTCTTTGGTCTCTTTATAGTTTACAGTGGTTCCTTTATGGTCTGCAGTGGTCTCTCCACTCACAGTCACGATACCATTGCGGTTAGGCACGTCTGCCAATTGCATTGTACCACTTTCCTTACCCTCGGACAACTGGAGAAATATCAAAATGCTATTGATTGATATCACCTACGCTTCACTTGTCCACTTTGCATGTGTGAATCTGCCCAGCCAGCTGAGCTGCCTCAGTAGCTCAGTTGGAGAAGCATCTGTCAAGAATACAGCTAGAGCACTGTGTGTTTGAATCTTTCCCAAGTGAGATACACACACCCCTCTACAACTCCTTATCTCCTCACATTCTCCTCCTCCTCCATCATTGATGACAGGTCCACACTGGGCAGCAGGTCTACCATACAGAGTACAGCCCCAGGGTGAACCAGGTGACCTCCACGAGATGTAGACGGCCCAAACCCACCACCCCTCTGGGCCTTTATCTACAGTATAGCAAGCACAGGAAAAGTGGGTAACAATAAATAACTGAATGTGAAATCAATTTGGAGTAGAACCCCTGTAATCAGGGCCCTGAAATGAGAACTGTCCCAAACCCCATATTTGTGTACTTTTCAACCACAACATGCCATTAATCCTACTCTCTTCTGTCCCAAGAGTATCCCATTAGCCAGAGTGTTCATGTGTGCATGGGTTCCTTCATTACAAAGGCCATCTTTGACCTGCAGTAAAGAATTGGACTGGGTCATGGGAATATCCAGTGCCATGTCTCGCAGGAACCGAAACACTTCTGCTGCAGAGAACACAAAGGAATTCTCGTCCAGCCGTTCCCCAGGCTGCTGCCAGGTCTTGAACTCTGCCTCAAAGGACTGGAATCCGGGGCTGGAAAATATGATGTCATCAGCCAGGGATGGCTGGAAGGACTGAGACTCTTGACAGAAACAGCCGAGCAACAGTAGGGGAGCTGTGAAACTCTGGAACCGAATCTGAAAGAAGAGTACAAAACACAAAAATATTCATCCATGATTACACTTGCACTGCCCTCTCCCAAGTTACATGTATATGTAGGTGAGCTACATGTATATACATGTACACATACATGTAGCTCCAGCACCATGTGTGATACAACTTTATACATGTACATGCTCACTCCCTCCCTCCCTCTCCTCCTTCCCTCCCTCCCTCTCCTCCTTCCCTCCCTCCCTCCCTTCCCCCTCCCTCACTCCCTCCCTCCCTCTCCCTTCTTCCCTCCCTCTCCCCCCTCCCTCCCTCCTTCTCCCTCTCTCTCACACACAACCTAATCTACTGTGACTAACATTTGTTTCAAAGAACATCTTGTTGGCTGGGTCATCCTGCATTGCTGACATCAGCACTACAAACACCAACTGAACCAGTTTCAGTACTTCACTGCGTGGGACTGCAGCCAATGTACACAAGTACATGTATATATGTATGTGATAATCCATTTAAATGTACATGTACATGTATATATAACTAAATGTATAAACAAGTATGTGTGTGTGTCTATTTTATGTAGTTAAATGTACATGTGTATGAGGGAGCTGCCTCGGTAGCTTAGTTGGTAAGAGAATCGCCTGGAAAGCTGATGGTCGTGGGTTTGAGTCCCACCCGAGGCAGCCAATTTTTCTAAAAAATGACTGTTTTGGGCAAGTTGTGTTGTGTTGCTTTGCCTTTCTGTTATGTTGTTGTTGTTGCCTTGCCTTTCTCAGCATCTCTTGGAGTGATTGTTCATGTACATGTACATATACTTCAATCATTAAATGGAGGCAATTGGTGGTATAATGATATGTAGACTACATCTACCAGGGTTTAATCTAGACACGAGTCCTTGAGGGGGCAAAATTAATAATTGTAGAAACTTGGGGGGGCACATTTGGCAGGGTAGGAGAGGGATTGTTGATGGTGTCATATGCTTGGGGGGGCAACTGAAATCCTTGGGGGGGCATTTGCTCCCCTGCGCCCCCCCTTGGATTAAACCCTGTCTACATCTATATCCGTGCTGATCTCACCTCCAATCCAGGGCACACTGCGTCGTGGAGCCAGACTACCGATGAGACTGGCCAGAGTCGAGATGAGGTAATGGAATCCACACACCTCCCGGAACACGGCTTTCTTCTGTGAGTCCAGCTGGAAGACCCTCAGGACTGTCTGTAATATCTCACTCTTTAGAATGACAGCTGTCTGAGGGGAGCTGTTGAGCTGATCCAGGAGAGAATTGAGGTCCAGTGACCCATCTAGGAGGGAGGGAGGGAGGGAGGGAGGGAGGGAGGGAGGGAGGGAGGGAGGGAGGGAGGGAGGGAGGGAGGGAGGGAGGGAGGGAGGGAGGGGGAGGGAGGGAGAGGGAGAGAAAGAGAGAGAGAGAGAGAGAGGGAGAGGGAGGGATGGAGGGAGAGAGGGAGGGAGGGAGAGAAAGGAACAGGAAGGAGAGAGTGTTGGAAAGCTTCATATATACATATGTACACCTGTATAAGATCTCTGTGCAAATGTACTAACACTACATTGCTCACCAGGTAGTAGAATGAGTTGTGTGATGAGTCTCAGAGCCATGCGGCGTGGCTTGCAGTAGGTCACAAGTTCTAATGTTGTCCTTGAGCCTCCGTCCTCCCTGAACACCTGGCCATTCTGTATGTTACCTGCAACCAGCAACATTTACTAGAATTACATGTACATGTGACATACAAACCAATGCTCAAAATTCAAGTAAGGAGAGATCAAAACTATTGTCATAGTCTCTGGAACTATATGTCACATGAATATACCATACATGAATACATGTACATATATACATGTATACATGTACATATATACATGTATACATGTACATTTGTATATGTACATGTACATGTACACGTTCTAGAGTGTATAGTACACATAAGCTAGCATATATGGATAATCATGTGTGTGTACAATCCAGAACACATACATATACTGTGCATATTTATACAATGTACATGTACAAGTACCTTCAATTGTGGCTCTGATGCACTCGATGAGAAGGAAGATATATTCCTCTGTGTCTCCCTGCAGCTGCTGGAGGGGGAGGCTGGGGGAGGACAGCTCAACGTGAGGGTCAGGGTACTCATCTGCGGAAGAGGGGGAGGAGGTAACTGACACTGCTTATCTTCTTAGTACATTTGTTGGAAGTTACTATGTACCTATCTCCTCATTCTCCTCCAGATCTTCTACATAAGCTTTCAGAGCATTGACCAGTACTCGCAGTACCCCAACCTACAGATACACACAACCAGTGCAGCTATATATAGTATGTACATAAATTGTACACATACAGTATGTAGAATACATGAGGCAGTCTTTTTCTGACCTGCAGGATTTAAACCACAATACATGTATGTACATGTACTCTCTATTCTACTACCAACTGAGCCACTAGCTATTCCTACACAGCAAAATTCAGTCCCCAAGATGTGTTCCAACCTATCACACATGTAGACATACTTCTCTGAATATGTCCTTGTATTTGGTAGTATGACTGATGAGACGGAGGAGAAAGTTGAGTCCCAGACAGATGGTCTTGGCGTATCTGAACTCAGCGAGGGAAGGAGAGAGGGGGGGGGGGGGGGGGAATCATAATGACTTTACTAGGTGAATGCAGTGTAATGTGGCAAGCAGATCTAGCCCACCTAGTCGTGACAACTAGCTGAGTGTGCACATACATTTGTAAAATTAGAACTTACAATGTACATATAACGTACATTACAGTATGCACATTGTAAGTCACATATATGTATATAGAAAAATAGGCCCATTGACATGACTAGGTGGGCTCATTCCGCTCAGGGTCTACTCACTGTTTCTGCTGCAGTAGCAGTCCAACACTAGTGAGTTCTGGAACAGGGACATAGTTGAGATCTACCATCACATGTTCAAGTAGTTGGAAAGTGTGTTTCTACAGAGGGAACAATTCCACCACTAATGGTTGGTGATTACATGTATACTCCTTTACTGTGAGAGGCTGAGTCCCTGAAGAGCAGGGGTTCATTTAGGGGAGGGAGGGCAAGGGGGGGCCCATTTGCCCCCCTCCCCCCCGAACCTAAGTGCCCCCCTTGGGATTTGAAAAAAATACATTGCCACACACACGTCATTCCCCTTCACACTCCCAAAACTCTCCCCCCCCCCCTTGCCAGAACGTCTGGATGAAACACTGCAGAGAAAGCTACAGAATGGCTCAGACCACACAGTGGGTGTGAAGCTATTCTGAAGTCAAACATACATATCAATGTGTGCTTGGCCTAGTTCTCAACAAGGGTTAAGCCAAACACATCAAGTTACGTGAGACAGAGCTTTTTGATTTCAGACTTTGGACAAACACATCCATTTCTCTGTCACTAGACAATGGTTCAATGGCTAAGTGAATGTAGTGTTTTCTAGATTCAGCTATCAGTGATTATTTGCTCCACCAACATAGTGTGAATACATTAAGTGTATGTACATGTACAATGCAACAATACCTGTACATCATCAGGTTTCTGTGGCAGGACATCAAGGAAAGCTATGAGTGTTCGTTGTGATTCCAAAATGAAGTAGTTGACTGGATCACTGCGATAGATACTGCAGAAATAAAACATGTAATTGCCTGTTTATCTTGCATTATAGAAATAGGGGTGATTTGCTAATTGATAAGCACTGTCTGGACCACAGACCGCAGGTGGGTTATGTTCCCATAACACCTCAAAAAGTGACTGACAGGTTAATGCAGGCATACATGTACATGGACTCCACATAAGAAGTCATATCACACAGGTCCCAACCTTTCAATACTCACATGTATATATATTAGCCTAACTATAAACCATTCAGGCCAATAACAGACACTGCAGGATGACTATTCCTCCATTGTCTCATTTAGCTAATTACAAGTATGTGTGCAAATGTGAGCACATACACATATACAAGAGGAAGAGGGAGAGGGAGAGGGAGAGGGAGAGGGAGAGGGAGAGGAAGAGGGAGATGGAGAGCTGGAGACGGAGAGGGAGAGGGAGAGGGAGAGGGAGAGGGAGAGGGAGACAGAGAAGAGAGAGAGAAGGGCTACACACCTGAGTATTGTGTCTAGTAGAGTCTTCCCAAGGTGACTGGACTGGCACTGTAAGAAGGCATCTTGCAACACTAAGAATATGTCCACATTGCGCACACTTGACCCTGTGTAAACAAACACGCTGTATACACAAGACTTAAGTACATGTGTGTAGAGCAAGGGAATCACCACATCAGATACTGTGATCTTCCAATTACACAGAATGGTAGCTACAAAATACATGTACATATGCATTCACTGGTATGCAATTAAGAAACCTTGCACAGAAATACACGTGCATAAAGTACACAATGTACACAAAACGCAACCCAGCAAGTACAAGTACATTGACAAGCCACCCAATAAGGCACCAATCAATATGTACCTAATGTAATTTAACTGTAGGTGTAATCTGCACATTGTGGGTGGGTGGGTTGGTGGGTGTGGGTGCTGTGTGTGTTGGTGAGGTGTGGGTGCTGTGTGGGTTGGTGAGGTGTCTTTCTCTCCTTTCTTTTAGCTAGTGTGCTATATGTACATATGCTACAGATGACGTAACATAGTACCACTCACCAGGGCCAACTGGTTTGGGGATAGTAAAGGCTTCATCCTGGAATGGACCCAAGTCTGTAAGAGCTGGTTCAACTATGTAGGGAGAAAAGTAGAGTAGGAAGGGGGGAAGGGAGGAGGGAGGGAGAGAGAGAACTGAGTATACATGCATGCACACACACACACATACACACAGAGAAACATGCAATCAACACATGCATTGTTTGGAGTGGGAAAGTGCTATAAAACCCCCCACCAATATCCTTACTTGGGTGAAACCCTGCTGTCACTAGCCCAGAGATGAGGAAGACCATGTTCCTGACAGCCTCCCTGGCATCATCGCTGCCCTTTCTCTCCAGATAGAGCAGGTAGTCAAACAGAAACTTGTGTCCTCCACAGGCAGCAAAATCTTCAATCAAAACCTGCACAGACAAGTGTTCATGTTGGCAGTGAGTTAGGCAATGGAGTGTTGTTTGCTGTGTGGTTTGTTGTGGATAATACATGCCACAGCCACTCAAGCTTGCCTAGGGTGTGTAGGTCTGACTAACTTGCCCACCAAAGCCTGGTTTGCTCTGCATATATACCTTATTTTCATGTACATGTACATGGACAGCCTTGAGACAGATAAAGTGTCCTGATTAGTAAGTGTTCCATCAATGTATTGACAAGAGGGACTACGCTACAACCACACTAGCCCTATATATACATGTATATAGCAGTCTGATAAAGATATACACATGCATATGGGCACCTTGGGACAGATAAACAGTAAATGTAATGACAACAGGAGAAAAGGGACTCGTGCTACAACCACAGATATATACAGATACACATACACAGTTTTCTTCTGGGGGGAAATGGCTTTGCCCCCTCATTATGACAGTTAATTATCACCTATACAGGCACCTGTGATATATCTGAAGAGTCTTTGAGGCAACAGAAGATTGTGGCAAATATATCAACCAAGTCCAGTGGAGGTTGGCCTACTGAGATTTGTATGTTTCTAATGTAGAATCCAATACAACCTTTGGTGTGGACAAAGTGTATCACTTCAAGGCTTAGGGAATGTCTAAGGAGGAGAGAGACAGAGAGGGGGGGAGAGATATGGAGTAGAATGGGTGTGTGAAGGGGAGAGTAAGGTGTGGGGAGGGGGGAGAGAGAGGGAGGGGGGGGGGGAGAGAGAGAGAGAGAGAGAGAGAGAGAGAGAGAGATGGAGTAGAATGGGTGTGTGAAGCGGAGAGTAAGGTGTGGGAGGGGAAAGGAAGGGAGGCAAGAGGGGAGAATAATGATACACAATGTATCTACATGTACAATGATGTATGTGTACCTAAACATACATGTACATACACAACATCAAATCAAAAGATATTGTGCATACCAACACCACAAAGTGCTACTATCACAGGAGAAATGGATTATACCTGAATATTGTCAACAAGCAATCAGCGGCTGCTTTCCTCCAGATCTTATTGTGTGGAGGACAGGGAGAAGAGATTGCACCAAACAGTAGTGACAGGTCACTGAGCCTTAACAAGCACTCTACTGGAGACGGATGTCGGCAGAGATGAGAGAGGATGGATACAAGCAGTCTCTGAAGTATAATACGCTGTCCATGACGTGTACAAGGGTCAGGGTTGGCCTCTGGATCTTCAGTAGCAGTGCATGTCGTGGAATATACTCTAGGACCAGCTCCTCCTGATATACATACTGTACATGTAGTAGGTACACATCACTTTATAGAGTCTTGTGTTGCTATACATGTAGGTATAGGCATCTTTTAGGTTTCAGTAACCACATTAGCTAGTAGACCAGATATATATACACAAAGATTTTCAAAAGAAAAACCAAAAAAATTAACTACTATCCAGCAGCCTTCATCAGTGGTAATAAATATATATATAGACACTCAGGCAGGCATTTGTATCTGATCAATAAGCAGTATGAACACAAAGTTGTCATTCATTATTCTAATGTCAACCATTACACTTGTCAATCATTGAACTGGCTCTGTATGCATGGAGGTGTACATATTCTCTGTACCACTCGTAAATTCTTGTACATGTACATATACACATATACACTGCACAAGTGTAATGAACACAGACCATATACATGTATGTGGGGCTAGCAGTATACATGTACTGTATATGTAAATGTACCAGAGCGTCGACGCAGTGGAGGTGTGGGGGGAGGGAGGTCGAGGAAGAGGTGGATACAGCGAACTAGAATAGAGGAAAGATCACTGGACATCATCGCATCGACCAACTGCTGGGGGCCCTCTGAAAATACCTGTTGGAGGGGGGAGAGGATGATGCCTGTAATCACACAATCACACAATTACACACACACACACACACACACACACACACACACACACACACACACACACACACACACACACACACACACACACACACACACACACACACACACACACACACACAGCTAAAATCCAAGCAATACAAGTACCTCATCCCACTATTGTTGTCCTAAAGTTTTACTCGGTATGAGTTAGGCATTGAGAAGTAAGGGTACACATTGTTACTTTGCCAACTGGCAAGCATAACATATTTGGCGTGTACATGTAACATGTACTGAATAGCAATCGAACATAGCACGACAATACACATGTATAATGTACGTAGTGTACAATGGTTAGGAGTAAATGTACATGTACGTGTATTCACACTGTATTCTACAAGCTTTTGCCATAGATATTCAGGGGTGGCACCGGCAATTTTCAAGTAGTCCGGCCAACACGATAATTTAGTACATATATTGTATGTACTAGAGGACACTGCACACAACATAAAATACGTCAACATGTACATGTGTACGTATTATAACTTAGTTGATAGTTCTCATGCAAGAAAAGGCCAGAGTTGCAAATAGGCGGTCTCTAAGCTCACAGCCCAATTTTAGCGGCTGGCCTGGTCCTTGCCTTCGCACGACATAGCCTAGAAAAAGTGATCCGGCCAAAACCTGACCAGCCAGAGCGGCAACGCCGCCCCTGTTAGAGCTATGCTCTACCTTTCGTACACTGATATATTTACATGTGCATATACATGTATATATAGCACACTAGGAGAGTACATGTATGTGCATGTGTACTTCATCTACTAACTACCAGCTCATGCTAATGTGTGTGTATCTTGGTGTGTGTATGTATACATGGGCTGTATTCTTATGAGCAGCCTATGAGAATTCTGAACTGAAAAAGAGGGATGAATCACAAATACAATACACCATCACACTACACAGGAATTTTGAGGTGTCTCTCATCTTTGTCACCTTCTCCCTTTCATTAACACCATACCTGTAGCACTTTCAACATGAGCATCCCAATCCCCATTTCACCACCTTCGCTTCCAACATCAAAAAACTTCAGCAGTGCTTCACATGCTCTCGTTCCATGTGTCTGTGCCATCTGGGTTACATTCCTTACGAAGAGTAGAGCAACATGCTCTGAAAAATCCAAACACTCAGGAAACTTGGTTACTAATTCAGTGGCCTTCAGTTGAGAGCAATTCTTGAGAAAGAGAGGGAGCATGGTGTAGAGTTTTCTTTCTTTGTCTGTAGGCTCTTCCGTGTTTATGTACTGGCTGTAGACATTCCTGAGCGTTTTGAGGCCCAGGTCTTCTTCCGTGGGGCGCTGTTCTGGTCTCACTTGAGGTGCGGGCCGCCTGAAGCTGTCAATCAAACGAAGAAACGTGTTCCTCGCACCGCCGCCGTCCCTTCCTCCGCTCATTGTCTACTTGGCTCTTGCAGATCTGATTCCACGGCCCTCTGAATACAGCTTGAGGCATACGCTACTGCTTGAACAGACTACAAAGGCTCGACAGCATGTGTGCATCTGCTCTATCCCTACGTCATCAAATATCACATGATAATTAATACAACCACGTGAGTAGACTTCTAACTTGTAAAGTATGTCAACATACATACAATTTATACACAGTGAAGTTACACCACAACTTGGCTTATACAAACATATGGCCGCAATCAATGGGAATTCCCCATTACTCTAATCACCCGGAGGGCGTTGCCAAGGTACCATGCTTCAATCTTGACTCAATTTATCGCCTTGATTTGGCGCCAACAGACAATTTTACATTTTCAACAATACAGATACAAGGCACGAGACAAACATGGTTTAAAAAGATGGTCGGGTATGACATAAATGTGCATAGGGGAGCAAAGAGGTGAATCTTATGGAGATGTGGTGGCTTTTAAAAAAGCCGGTTAAGAAAAAAAAGAAAAAGTATGAAAGTTCACTGAAGAATCTACTTCTTTGGACTCTTCGGGGTCTTCGTGGTCTTCTTTGCTCCAGTCGCCTTCTTCGGCTTGGGCTTTGTGGCCTTGGTGGGTGTCTTCTTTGGCTTTGGCTTGGTAGCCTTCGCTGGGGCCTTCTTGGGTTTGGCGGTGGTCTTTGGCTTAGCAGTGGTCGCCTTCTTTGCAGCGGGCTTCTTGGGTTTGGTAGCCTTGGTAGCAGCAGGCTTCTTGGGAGCCTTCGTTGTCTTTGGCTTGGCTGCGGTCGTCGTCTTCTTCGGTGTCACCTTCTTGGGTGCAGGCTTGGCTGCTGGCTTGTCGGCCTTGGCCAGTTTGAAACTACCAGATGCGCCAGTACCCTTGGTCTGTGCCAGGGTCCCCTTGGCCACCAGACGCTTCAGTGCGAGCTTGACATGAGTATCGAAGCCTGGCGTCACTTTGTAGTTGGCGCCGATGTACTTGATGATCTTCTGACGACTGGATCCTCCACGTTCCTTCAACTGGGTGATGGCGGCAATAACCATCTCGTTGTAGGGAGGATGGGCAGCTGGCTTCTTGACAGCCTTTGGCTTATCGGTCTTTGGTGCTGGAGGCATCTTCTGTTCTTCTCGGAGAGTCGCAACTTCTTCTTGAGCGTGAATGAGTCTCTTCGCTTGACGAATGCCTTTGTCAACCTATGAGTCCAAATTTATAGAGGTTAGATTCTTGAAGCGGACCGCCGTGGATTTTGCTCACGTGATCCGGATCACTTTACGTGAGCCATCCTTCGTGTGTTGGGTGGTGTGCCTAGTTGTAATTTTTGACGGCGTGTTGAGTAAATACAGTAGGCGCTTTTCTACTTCTTTCTTCACCAATATGTAGGTAAATAGTTGTTGTTTGTTGTCCTAAAGTTTTACTCGGTATGAGTTAGGCATTGAGAAGATATTCTCAAGTGTGTGTCAAAGTCGCCATTATCACTCGGTGGATGGGTTGACAAAATACTCGCTAATATCTGAACAGAGCCTGCTCGAGCTCTAAAACTTGGAAAGAGAGTAGACAATAGGTTTGACTACTGATGTACGAAGTTTGACCAGCATTCGTATGAGCACTGTGGAGAAAGCAACCTCGAAGTGACCGGAACAAAGCACAACCCCGGCAGGTCGACACTTGGGTGGGCCAAAGAAAGCCCTCTCATATCGAGCGAAAACGACTGGTTTTCGCCGTTTGAGTTCTCTCTGGCTTTTAGAAGGAAGGATTCCTTTCTAATGCCAAAGATTAGGGCCTTATAGCTTCACCAACACGCCGTTTTTGAAGCTTTCTCTCTCGCGTACTTTTTCTATTGAGCTATGGAGAGCCGTGACGTCATGACCAACTTGAAGTGAGAAGTGTCTGTTTGCTGCACGGCTGTGTGGAATATAGCGCTGAAAGATAGCTCTATGTGTTGCTAAAAGACTGTAGATGTGCCTTGAACAAATCTGAAGTGGAACGCAACTAAACCCAGCTTGCTGTTGAAGTTTTTATGTCAACAGCCTGTAATGGCCACTCACGTGCTCCTTTGTTGATCGTCGGGCTACTTCGACTGAGGTTCTAAAAGACGGCTAGAGAGCCTTTGGAAAAGCTTTAATAACCATCAGCAGAGATCACAGATGGTTATTTGTGAGATTGAAGCTATCAAAGTTTGGTGAGAACGCTAGAAAAGGCTTTTGTACGAACGCCCTTTCTCGACAACTATTGATCTTCTTCTTCTTCTTTGTAACCTCCACTATAGGAGAGTAGCCCGTTTAGTGGGCAGAAAGTAAAATTGAGTACGTGCCCCTAAACTCAGAAGCTGCATATTTCTTCTGCTAGTTTCAGCGGCCTATCCTTACAAATACGTGTGTTTAACTCACTTACCTGTGCTATAGAGACTACCAAACTGTGAAAAATTATGAGCATCTATACTGTTTTTTCTTCTACCATATTAGTACACTATTGATGAGGTTTTTAGATGTGTAAAGAAACAGTGAGTTTTCCAAGTGTATCATCTGCTGTGTATTTAACATAGTACTGACAGACTGTCAACATACACTGCCAACATATAGCGCATCCTAATGACCCAACAGTTTATCAATGCATACACCCCAATATTAATTTTGCTATATAGCGACGTCCATTTGATCTCTGCCTCATACAGCCATAGTTTAAATGCTACAGAATTGATTATTGTACTACACATATGTACATAACCTGCAAGGAACACGTTAGATCTATGTATCTACCCAACCATGAAAGGAACCTGTTATTTCAGAATGTGTACAGAAATGACTAATTCAATATTGTCGCAGCAGCCTGACCACACCCTTCTAATCACTTATACACATGCACGCACATTGAGTGGTAGTAGTACACTTACACTTCTTCATCTTTGTGCAAACTTGGTTATTTGCTTACATGTTGTTGCTTACGTATACAGTGATTTGTTTGCTATGTTATATTACCTCTAGGAGTGGTATGTATACGTATGTACACTGTAAGCAGTGATTGTTACTTGACAAGAAAATTGTTACATACAATAGCATGTGTCACACTGTGTTGCGGAATAAAGTGGTAGTGACTCAGAAGTTGTGACTTAATCAGTCACCCCCACCTGTGTCGTAGAGTAATATTGACAATCATAATCTTGCACATCAATCAGAGCTCTATAGCTAGTTCCTGGGCCAGAGGAAGAATGCTAGAGTTCACAATCAGATGGCTGTATTTGGCTGAGACCAATCAGATGGCTGTATTTGATCCCTCTATGATATTAGCAGACTCACACGAGACATTTTTAAAGAAGAATGAGGCCCGGCAGGAGTTGGCCCATTTACTGAGGCAGCTTATATATAAATTGCTGGACTAATTAATTAAACCCTGCATACCAAGCAAATCAAAGCATGAAAGCATGCCAAAATGGCTCAACTAACAAACAAAAACCTATTTAACCACCAGAGACGGCAAACTTTATACATGAAATACTCAGACTTAAAGAGACTCCCAAAGACAATGCAACCAAGATACGCTCAAGTGGGATTCTATAGAGATAGATATACGTACACTCTCACTAACTCAGCTACGTACCAAGGCAGCTCATCTGGCTGGGCAGTTATACATCTCAGTCTAATAAATGCAAATAGTGCTTGTGGCTAACAAGTAGGATTGTTACACAAATTCTTGGCCCTCATTGACTATATGCATCATCTATATCTGAGGGAGAGAAATCAAATGGCCACTTTGGTCCAACACATGAAGATTCTTAATTCTAAGTTCCCTAGTACACTAATTTCAAAATTCACTGTCTGTGTTGTCAACACAAGTAAAAAAAAGTTCAAAAATCCATGATAATCCACTTGGCCGCTCAAGTTTGGTCCACTCATTGTATGTCTACAGTATTCCTATACTACACATACAACTTTTTCATGAATGTATAGAGGCAAGCTGCACTTTTAGATGTCTAACACAACCAGTATTTCAGACAGAGTTGAGTTATATGGACTTGGACAAGACAACGCATAATCTTACCTGTGCTTGTTTTATGCAATTCCTGTAAGGAACAGTCACTTTCTCACCCACTAATTTGTCTCAAATATTTGTTGACTGGTATCAAATTAACCATGAGCAGACACTCTCCATCAGTGTTTCATCTGTGGGGAGAAGAAGGGAGGTGTCCTCATAACGTAAACCTGATGCACTAAGGTGTCAGGAAGAAGAGCCTGCATGACTTAAAGCATGACAATAAATGAGCTAAGTATAGGTGTGCTCCATTGATATGAAGGATGATTGGGGAGCTGGCACCTATATATGCATGCACTAATTGGAATAGCACTATTTTTGCACACGTCACTTCCCTGCAACGACCTTTGCTTTGCTAGGCCTCTAATTGATAGTACAACCCCTGATGGGCACCACCTGATATGATTTACTGAAAATTGAGAGAGAGTTCAGAACTCCTCTTTGAAATCCTTGACCACTATATTATGTGTGTATGTAGGACTGCTGGCAATAACAGCAGGCAATTACCGTACTCATTTTTCAATTTGCACGTGAGCAGATGGTCCACACCATGTTTTTGAAGCTGAAGAACAGATAAAACTACTCACGAAGTTTGCAGGGTAAGTGGTGCTGATAAGAAAGTAATCAGGCTCTACATCAACCAGGTTGTGTGATGTTTATCAGGTTGTTGAATCATAGATACGAGGTATAGTATCTATCATTGTACGATGCTTTGGTTGGGGTGCTTTGTCTTGTATATATATCGAGCCCAGCCAGCCGAGCTGCCTCAGTAGCTCAGTTGGTAAGAGTGTCGCCTGGAAAGCAGATGGTCTTGGGTTCGAGTCCCACCCAAGGCAGCAAATTTTTCTTTGAAAAATAACTGCTTTGGACAACTTGTGTTGTGTTGCTTTGTCTTTCTGTTGTGTTACCTTGCCTTGTCTTAGCATCTCATGAATATGATTAAAGTCATTTCCTAATGGCTACATAGGTTCCTTTTGGGTGGTCATAACCTACACCATGACTGCCTGATATATGTACATGCAATCTGAGTCACATGACAGAAAAAATGTAGAGCTGCTCTGCAGCTGAAGCTCCATAACCTTCTAGGCACTTGGTTACTAATTCAGAGAAAGAGTGGGAGAATGGTGTCAAGTTTCTTGCAATCATCTTCTACAGGACATTCAAATCATTTTTCACCCTGATTTATAACCATATATGTACAGTTATGCCATTCTATATACCTTTCTTTACGACACACTTTGATTCATACATACATTATTCATGACGATCTGTGACACTTACATGTGTACGTACGTGAAAAATGTAAATTGACTCTTCATACATACATGCATTACCCAACACTCTCTCATGCTGTATGTCCATGCCTCACTGTGCATGTATGCATGCTGAGCGTGAAATACTTGTCTCTCATGCTGTATGTTTGTGCCTTGCTGTACATGCATATATACTGAGGGTAAAAACCTGCAGCAGTGCCTCCTACGTATCATAATGCATCACACCTCCTTAGCTGTTCACTAGCATCAATAAACCCAACTGCCAGTTGAGTGCATTGATGGTAACATTTTTCCTGTCACACTAGATACCATGTTTATGTACTTCATAATCGGTACACCTTACTAATCACTAATCAGGACACCTCACTAATCAGGACACTTCACTAATCAGAACACCTCACTGACCAGGACACTTCACTCATCAGGACACCTCTATTTCCATATTTCTGTATGTATGTAGGTGAGGCACATGTTCATCATCATTGACTCCTCTCAGGTGATGATGACAAGGACTTGAAGCCCGACTGCCATTCATGCATGCTGAAGGTATGTACTTACAATTGCACTGTGCTGAGTACGTACGTACGTAGAAACAGAGCAGAGGGAGCAAACCTGATCCTAATTAACAAGACGTGCTCTCATCCTCCATAAATTTATACAACGAAGTAACTGTTATATGTATCCTACCCTTTCAGACAAGCCTTTTCCATTCTGTAATTATATTTCGAAGGACTCCAGTCTATCATCACATCCTGTACGTATATGCATGCTTGTAGCACTTGCTTTCTAATACTGCATTGGAGAATTGACAATGGGGTTGTAGTTCAAGTGTTTGTTCTGGGATGGACTGTGCATGGTGTAAATTTCCTTGTATACTATTGCAATCCTCTTCCAGTATTTAAAATTATTTTCAGAATATGCACAAGTCTTTTCAATCTGATTTACATCCATATATGTACCTACATGAAAGTACGTATGAATATCATCATTGGTATCTCTACATATTATCACTAGTGTTCCACTACATGCTCACCTGTACATGGAGAAACAAAGTCATTAATTTTCAGTGATGACATATGAACAATGGAATTCATATCTGCAATAGTTTAGATGGAGGAAATGTATATGACACCACATGTAGGTGTATTTTATAATTATGTACTCTGCTCCACACCCACATTTATCTGATAATACCAATGACTAATAGTCTGATATGATTACTGTGTATGTTGACACACCCAAGATGACATGTGTGGGTGGGTGGTGAAGTTGTGAATGCAAGCTGGTGTGTGTGAGAGAGAGAGAGAGAGAGAGACAGACAGAGAGAGAGAGAGAGAGAGAGAGAGAGAGAGAGAGAGAGAGAGAGAGAGAGAGAGAGAGAGAGAGAGAGAGAGAGAGAGAGAGAGAGAGAGAGAGAGAGAGAGAGAGAGAGAGAGAGAGAGAGAGAGAGAGAGAGAGAGAGAGAGAGAGAGAGAGAGAGAGAGAGAGAGAGAGAGAGAGAGAGAGAGAGAGAATATGTAAGCTGTTTATGACATCGAGCTGGTTTACAATTCCACCTGGTGCATGAGCCACTAGAGGAGCTATTGTATATGACAAAAGAGACTGGCATAGTTGCATTTTCATAATATGCATACATGCAATCCATATATGGATGTTTTATATTACATCCTGATTAGTACATGTTACAAGTATGTATGCACCTATACTAGATATGCACAGGAAGTGTTCTAGTGGTGACATATAGGTACATGGCAGTAGTGTATATGACAATGGAAATGAACAGACAATGGAAATAGAGAACTGAGCCAGGAGTAACTTGAGATAAAACTATAATACTAGTAGCAGTTAATGAATCTTGATTCTTGCCACATATACACAGGAAGTATATACATGAATGACAATAAATAGAACTGAACCAGGAGTATGTATACATTTGTATTTAGCTATTATGGTGGACATTGATTCCATGCTGTATATGTATATGTTCTAGTGGTGGAGGAAATCTGTTCATGTGCTTCAATACTGATATGCATGAGTGTAGTAGTATGACAATGACAATGGAACTAAAGTAGGACTGCCTGATCATGAGAAGGGCGCAAACGACAACTAAACTGCTAACTAGACTAACTGTAATAGGTAGACTATAGTACAGAGGTAGGCTGAAGAATTGTCTAGATGTATGATATATGTACTTCCACACAACGTCTTCTTCAGGTGTGAGTTCTATCACACCTGAAGAAGGCTGTAGCTAAAGCTGAGATGTTTTGTGAAAGTATATTACATCTTCTCTAGACTACCTCTGAGATATAATATTTACACGCTATTATGATGGAAGTCTAGGTATTCTATGTGCAGGAATTGTTCTATTGCTTGAGTTACTCAGTACACACATGTGACTCAATGTATGCAAGACTGACATTCATGATAGTAGGAAATTGCATAGTAGGAGTGACCTGGATGTATGTAATATGCACAACTACGTAGCTGTTATGATGGTAGAAACACCTAAATGAGGACAACTTCATGGACTCCTGAGGATGTATCATATGTACTGTTTGTGTACATCACAACCGCACACATACACCTCATTAAGACACTCCTATATACATCCTCTGTCTTACAGCTTCCAGCATATACATAAGGATATGCATAACGAGTAGCATTATATATAGGTATATGCATAACGAGTAGTTGGACAATGGAAATGGAACAGAAAGTAGTGGCGACTGGACATACTAATAAGTAAAACTACAATATGTACCTATTATGGGGCAGTGAGGTCAGCACTAACTACACATAGCCAAATGTGTGCAAACCACTGAAAATGTATGTGCAGCACACTAACTAAAAGAATTCAAGAAACCTCACCAACTCATATAAGACATATACACATACACAAGAGCAGGACACCGGACGCCCGGCCTTGAGATTTGGTGTTGGTATAAGCATGCCAATTAACTCTCTGCATGTGCACTTCAAAACATAATATAGTAACTGTTATAACTTCTCTAATAGGAGCCACATGTGACATGGGAGGCAACTGTTTCACAGCCAACGCCTGTACATCATTTATGGCTATATAGATCTCACAGTGTCAAGTAGACTACCTAGTGGCTTTAGTGTGGTCGCGTATGAGTAGTACATAATTACGTTGGTATTACAGGTATGAGTATGACGTATAGCTGTTTGTTACTTCCGCTAAGATTAAGATGGCGTATATTTAACTGAATTCAGACAGTCAGGGACTTTTAGTGTCTGCTGTGTTCAGATACAGCTGGTAAAAGCCTGATCTTTTATTTCCGTTAGTCGAAACAACTTTTCCGTGAGAATCGTCTTTGGTAGGTAAGTACAGAGCCTTCCTGCGGGAATATAACTCGTCCTGTCTGTACTTGTGTGTTTAGCTCGGCTTGTTAGCTTGTTTTCCTGCACGTGTTTATGGTTGTACCGTACATTTTAAAAAGATCTTGTGTTAAAGCAGTAACAAGTTACAAGAGAGAGCCCTACGCTTGTAAAGTGTGTACAACTGTATGTAAATCCTGCAGCATGTGTACGTGTGTACGTGTATGTGTGTGTGTTGTGTATGACTTTGATGTACGTACACTCTACAGGTTGCGCTCATAGAGTTGGCGAAGGAGTCGAAAATGACTGCTTCCAGAGTCGAGGAGCCAATGCCCCCAACCCCAATACTGCTGAAGTGTTGTATAGTAAGTTTTCATTCAGTGTGATCAGTCTTGTTAATCAATTTAGGATCATTCTGGATAATTTGAATACTTGTAAGGCCTTTTCTTGCACAATGAGTCCTTGTCTTTTGTGCAAGTGTGTGTCTATCTGGTATTGGGCCACCCTGCAATGATGAAATATCATATAGATACTTGTGTACATGTAGTTTTCAACCTGTCTTCAACACCATCTTTTATTTCAATGGTGTCTAGTAGTAGAAGGCCTTCTCTTGCACAACGACTCCTTGTCTTTTGTGCAAGTGTGTGTCTATCAGGTATTGGGCCACCCTGCAATGATGAAATCAGATACTTGTGTACATGTAGTTTTCAACCTGTCTTCAACACCATCTTTATTTCAATGTTTTCTAGTATAAGATCTACGACTTTTCTTTGATCGCCACAGTTAAATAGTACCATTGTGGCCATGCACTTTGCATAGGGGCTATCAGTGATGGCTTATATAAGTACATTACATGGCATTTTCTCTTGCAGTTGCTGTTTTAATAGTACGTACAACTAAGTATTAGTATTATGCCATTTGGGATAATTTTTTATGTGCCCACTTTTACTTGATAGTGACTGTTTCTTGTTTCTACGTGTTTTCATGTTTCTACATGTACATGTAGATATATGTATTCAACAATACACATGCAGAAACTCCTGCACATATTAGCTGACTTGAACTGCTATATAAATGTATATAACTCTGCCTTTATATATAGCAAACCTGGGTTTTAATGAGTCTTGGATACTTAGTCTGTATTTTGTGGTGGAATCTCCATCTTGCCACCCATGAAGGGCCCAAGTCTATTTAGGGAGTTGATAGGTATGAAAACATGGTATTTGAGAATGTTGAAAAATGTCTTGTTATTGAGGTATCATCATTTTCCTATCACATGACTTAGAGTGATTGTACACTCTACACTCGGTTTCTGTGGTATTGCACATGATCAGTGTGTAGTATTGTAATGAGACAAATGTGAGTGAGCTCCACATGCTCTGTTACACAATGTATGGCAAACGGATGTAGAAACTGCTGGTGTGTTTAGCAACTTCTTTTCCTTTTTTGGTATAGAAAACCACTCTATATGAGGCGGATATCCATTGGTTTGTGGAAGTTAGTTTTCAAAAACTTTGGAACTAACAGTTATATTTTCCTGTTGTGTTTTCTCACTGGAATTGCACATGTATACATGAAGAGAGAGCATTTCAGACTTGCGTGTGCACATACATGTAACTAAACCAGCTATGTCATAGTCAGTTTAGATGTAATCAAGGAAGCTGGTACACACAGGTGTGTGTGTGTGTGTGTGTGTGTGTGTGTGTGTGTGTGTGTGTGTGTGTGTGTGTGTGTGTGTGTGTGTGTGTGTGTGTGTGTGTGTGTGTGTGTGTGTGTGTGTGTGTGTGTGTGTGTGTGTGTGTGTGTGTGTGTGTGTGTGTGTGTGTGTGTGTGTGTGTGTGTGTGTGTGTGTGTGTGTGTGTGTGTGTGTGTGTGCGTGTGTTAGCAGACTTGGTGGACTCTATATGTAGGGATGGTGCTGACACACCCATTAGACCTAACATGTTGAGAACTCGTGAATGTTACCATCAATAAGCCTTTAATGAATGCAGTCTGGAGGTTTTATAAGGTGGAGGTCTTAATTGGAGATGTTTTCAGTAGACACAGCCAATGAAGTACAAGTTGGGGTACGCTGTCTCTGGCAGTCATATACGTGTCATGAGTGTGGTTATAGGAATGTAAATGTATAGGACTTCTCTGATATGAAACCACTGTGGTCCTGTGTAGTTTTGAAACCACTGCGTATGTTTTATGTGTGTAAAGCCAAATGACCAACTGCTGAATCCCCCCCCCCCCCCACACACACACACATCACTGCGTGTGCCTAATATTTAATTCACAACCACACTAACTCAGCTCTAACTCGGTATGTGCACCAGTGGCTGTATTACGTGTGTGTGTGTGTGTGTGTGTGTGTGTGTGTGTGTGTGTGTGTGTGTGTGTGTGTGTGTGTGTGTGTGTGTGCTGTGTATATTAAGTGGGTGCTTGTCTACATTGTTTGCTAGTGGTATGAAATGACGTAGGCAGGGTCAGAGGCTTAGAATGTGTTTGTCGATTTGTTTGTGGTTCACATTGATTTTGTCGCCTAGGCAACATCACAGGAATGTTGGCAGTTATAATTTCAATATAATTACGGTGGGTACAATCATTAATAAATAGTCCAAGTGCTTTCATAGCATACTTACATACCAGCTGACGTTTTGTGAACTTACACTGACGCATCACGCATGTAAGCTATATTTGGTGTACATGTGTATGTAAAAAATATTTCAGAAAATGGAAAATTATACATTCAGTTGCCACAAATGACTTCAAGCTCTTTTGTCATGTGGATTAGATCATGACAATGGAATGCACTGCTGGTAAATGTATACACTTATAACTATGCATGTGTAAACAGTGCTGTGTAAACAGGGAGGATAAGATGAGCTGTGTTTTGTGAAGATGAGATTTATAGTAGCTGGAACATGCTTTACATTGTAGCGGTTTAAATATTAGTTTTCAGTTTACAGAAGCCACACTGGGATTATAATAGTACTTAATTATATAGCCAATTTTCTTTTGTATATAAATATATATAGTGTACTGGAAGCTTACTAGCCTGTGAGATATAGGATACAGGAGAGTCTTATTAAACAGTGCTGTGTAAACAGGCAGGATAAGATGAGCTGTGTTTTGTGAAGATGACACTAACAGATTTATAGTGGCTGGAACATGCTTTAGCTGTTTAAATATTACTTTCAGTTTACAGAAGCCACACTGGGTTATAATAGTACTTAATTATGTGGCCAATTTTCTTATGTGTATATATATACTGTGTGCTGGATGAGGCTTACTAGCCTGTGAGATAGAGGAATGCATGAGAGTCTTATTAATGAAGGTTCATCTACAATGTTTTAGAGATGTGATTTACACCAACAGTTTGTTTGATGCATCCTCAGGATGAAGTCTTCCTGCTCAATTGGGCTCCATTGTGTGTATTGCACAGGGCAGTAGAGTGTTGCCTATAGTCTACAAACAAGAGGAAATGGCTAGTATTGAGGCTCCAAGGAGTCTCACCAATGGGATATGGGCAGTGGATTGTGACTTTTTCCAATTTCCTGGACATTTCCTGTCTAGTGTGGGGGAGTACCACTTCTTGGAATTAAATTCAAGACAAGAGTAGAGCAGGAAGATCTAGTCTATGTGGGATGACCTTCAAGCAATCCTGATTAGTGAGCTGTCTCATTTCATCAGAGGTTGAAAAGTACACAAACCTACATGTAGAGAGAGGCCTTTGGGACAGAACAGATCCCCTATTATGGTAGCTATAGATATGTCACCTCATGAAAGGGTGGAGATTATAATGGGAACAACACTTTGCATATATAAACCCACTACATCCTTAAATATATCCACTGTACTGCAGAACAAATTTTAGTGTAGTTTCTCATTAAAACAACTTGGGGTTAGTTCCAATGCAGCCTTGTAGTGAAGAATAATGTGAAATTAAAATAGGTGTGCATTGAAGTGTAAATATTACCCAAATATGGTGCTAATGTGTACACTGCAACTACACAGAATGTGTCACATGTGACAATATTGCCTGAAGCTGTTGATTGGCATCTGTTTTTACAGAAAACCAGGAAATAGTGTCCACTTTACACTTGCAGTACATGTGCTTATGCAGAGGCTAAGGAATGGCAGTGGTGAAGCCTTAATCCCATACTCTTGAATTTCATTCAACAGTCCCAAATACCTCTAAGCAACACACAGGAAGGGATGAAGAAATGGAAGCCTACAATAGCTGGAGCCTGTCTGACCCCATATATACTACGTGCAATGTGCTTGAGGCAGCTCAATTTTCTTTGAAAATGACTGTCTTGGGTGACTTACATTGTGTTATGTTGTATTGCTTTGGGAGTCTCTTGTTCTGAGTATTTGCAAACTTGATACTCACTTCTAATTAAAGGAGGACATGCATATTTTCATACTCTAAATACCATGTTTACTGTAGTGAATAGAAATGGGACACATGATTAGTTCCAGAGTGAATGCAAATTGATTGGTTCCATAGTGATCACAAATGGGAAACACGTGATTAGTTCCAGAGTGAACACAAATGGGAAACACGTGATTAGTTCCATAGTGATCACAAATGGGAAACACGTGATTAGTTCCATAGTGATCACAAATGGGAAACACGTGATTAGTTCCAGAGTGAACACAAATGGAAAGACGTGATTGTTTCACAAATCGGATGATTTCCATGGTGAACACAAATTGATTGGTTCCAGATGAACACAAATGGAAAGGACATGATTGTTTCTATGGTGAACACAAATTGATTGGTTCCTGAGTGAACACAAATGGGTATATAATTGGTTCCGTAATCGAAACTTAAGTTAATTGGTTCCATTGGGAACACAAATGAACATACACACGAATACCTATATACATGTACAATGTACACGTACTTACATGTGCAATAGTAGAAACTATGTCATGTAGTGTATCATGTACTGCTAATTATCTTTTTATCACTATTTTTCTAGTCCACTACCTTTTCTCTGGTAGGATGGGGAGGATTAATTTTTATCTGTGTGTGGGAAAGGTGATTAGTAAAGAATGTTGGTTTGTTTGGGGAGTTTTATCTCCCACTTCCTATATAAGCTTTCAATGCTAACACTGCTCTGGTGGTCCTTGTCTGATGTTTGGAGAAAACTCTACGGTCTGTGGGGGTGCTGACCGCAGTGCAATAAAGTTCACCGTATGCTCATACATGTAATATATGTGATAGTTGTTTCTGCACACAATAGGTACAATGTATATGAACAGTTCCGGCCTGAAAAGACCCATTGAAGACCACCATAGGAGAGTTGTTGTAGGGTAGGCGGGAGATGAATAATGTTTGTGCGTACAAACACAGACGTGTACAGTGCTCTAAACAGTCAAATACAAACAATTCTCTAATCCCACACTGAACATGGAGCCTGAATACCAGACTAGTCACATTCTTTCCCACCCCCCCACCCCACCCCCCCAACCCCCACCCCCACATTGAATGAGGAGCCTAGTTGAAAACACCAGACCACACCAGTCACAATTCTTAAATTCATTTCCCCCCTACATATAGCCTAGTTGAAAACACCAGACTAGTCACATTCTTCCAGTCACAATTCTTAAATTCATTTCCCCCCTACATATAGCCTAGTTGAAAACACCAGACTAGTCACATTCTTTCCCCATATTGAATGAGGAGCCTAGTTGAAAAGTCACATTTCTGCCATTGATCTCCCCCCACATTGAACACGGAGCCTTGTTGAAAACACCAGACCGGTCACATTTCTCACATTGATTTCCCCTTCCCATTCCACCAGTTGTGGGGCCTGGTTGTGAACCTAGTTGTAAACACCAGACCAGTCACATTTCTGCCATTGATTTCCCCCCACATTGAACATAGAGCCTTGTTGAAAACACCAGACCGGTCACATTTCTCACATTGATTTCCCCTTCTCATTCCACCAGTTGTGGGGCCTGGTTGAAAATTCCAAATTAGATACACTTCATTTCTCACGCCCGACACACATCTTTAACTCAATTCACCCCACACTAAACATAAAACATACTCAGTAATAACAGCAGGATAATGGCTAATTTCTGAGTCTAGACCTCTCCACTCCACTTCCCCACAGGAGACACCGGGACTGCCTAGAAATACCCACAACAGATAAACCACTTTAACTACACGTAATATCTCAATCCAGACTTTTCCCAGACAGAATTATCTTTCCCCCATAGCATGAGAGTATTGTACACACTCACTGGTCCAGATGTATATAGTAAGTGCTAATTTCGATTGCCTAGAGATGACTAAGAATGGCTGTACATGTACACAAAATATAAACTTACATGTACAAGAATACATGAACTCTTCCTAATATAGTGAATGACCATAGATAGAGTGCATCACATACCAACCTGCTGCACATACCACACGCACACTAGGTGGTTGTCTGTGTTACATTATTGGAGCATATCTGCAGTTTTACTACTGTTCATGTAGACAGAGAATCACATGCAACACATCTTAATGTGTCGTAGCAGCACTTATGAGAACTGTTGTTGCATGAAAATGTACAGTGGACAATTCTCATACATACATATATAATATATGGATTTGTCGTGTACACATAATTGAGGGGCCACTTTCAGTCTCATGTACTATAAGGTGAAGCCAAAGGAAAGCTACTTTATATGATTAGCTCGGAGCAGAAACGTAAATTGTGCACCTGTTCGTTAATGGATATATTCCTTCTACGGAAGTGTACTCTTGAGTTAGCTTTCAGGAAACGTTTCCTGTTTCACTTCTTTATCCTTCCGCTGTGCTAATATATGGTGGACGTTGTGTGTACAATGGCCTTTCTTGCAAGAAGTGTACATACCCTATTGCTAAAAAATCGTTATGGAGTTGTGAAGCACAACAAAACCTCTCTAATCCGGACACCTGTGGAGAAACAAGAATTCGAAAGTACTCTAAAGTGCAAGGTGTCTGTATTTTAGAAGCTAAAAGTTTTGGGTACAGAAAAATGAGTCCTAGTTAATGAACTGTCTTCATTGCAGGGTGTCCTGATTAGAGGGGTTCCACTCTACATAAGTCATATCAAACTTTATTGATAATGTTCATCCTTTTTTCAGACTGAAGATTCAAGGCTAAACATGATTGTGGAGCGAGTTGTGAACACGCACTTTCACAGCTGCCCCAGAAGACAGGATGTTGTAGGAGAGTGCAACGATGGTTTGTGTCGGTACTTCACGTGGCACCTGAATCATCACACAACACACAGACAGAATGACTACAGTGAGTCAAGCTACACGTAGAAACTATATAATTGCCCTTGGGACAGAAATAGTCATGATGAGGTGTCCTGTTGAAAAGCACACATTTGAAGCAGTAAAGGTGTCCTGTTTTTTGAAGTCTTGTACTTTCAGGCTGTCTGGAGGAGTTTTTCTGTAGTTAGAGAATTAGAGATAGAGGCCTTTTGCCAAAATCATCTGTTGTGTGTCCAAATTATATGGTGCACGTATATACCTTTGCTGGAAGTTACTAAGTCACCTCGTGTATAAAGGACTTAAATAAGCCCGCAGTATTTTATTATCAACTGCTAATTATGGGACAATCCCCAACCAATCTCTATGCCCTTCCAACAAATTGGTTTCAACTCTATACCACACACACTACAATTTACTTTGACACACTGTTTTGTTTGTGGTATTGCAGCTGCCCAAGATTGCCAGCCGTGTGTCCAGTTTGAATCGTGGATTAAAAGGCACAGCACACACTACTGTCAAAGTCTCTGTGGTCTCAGCCTGTGCAATGAAATCAAGGTTAATAAACGTGCATTGTGACATTCCTACACAGCTCTAAACTCTGTCCTGCTCCTATATATACATGTATATGCAGCCTGCAAATTCTATATGTCACATGTTTGTTTCCTTGATATACACGTACATGTGTAAACTATACCTTGTGCATTGTATCTGTGTGGTTTCCATAACAGAAGCGGTCAGTGAAGAACAGATGTTGCCCCCCGGCATCCCAGAGATCTCTTACCTCGTCCCTGAAGCGTACTGAAAGCATCCCGAGTAGTCCTAGTGCATTCTATGATGAGTCGAAATATAACGATGATACACATGACGGCTATTGTTCCGGTGCAACGTCCTCTAATTCCAGCCCGTCGTGTACAGAGTATATCACCCAATCACTACCTGATCCAGAGGCCACTTTGCCTGTCTCAGCAGAGAGACTAGTCAATGTTCTTCCTAATAAACAGCATCCTGAGTCTTCCCTCACCCCAGCAGTGTTCCGTCGTACAGAGTCACATGAAAGGGGTTCTATTTCTCATGAGTCTCACTTGTACTACAGATCGGTTAAGAGAGGAAGTAGTGGAAGCGACATTAGTCATCCAGAAACTGAACATGACAGCTTGAACGGAAGTTTCAATTCTTCTCTAATTCACGTGGTTCCACAACCGGACAGTGACCTGCATGGTCAGTCATTTTACAACACACACTACCACACACACCATAACTCTGGCACCTCTTATCAGTCCTCGACACACTCTCAGAGAGAGTCAATGGCATATGCAAAGAAACAGGAGAGCGACTCGGCAATCAGTAGCTCCGAGAATGAAGACACAGAATCAGAGACTCCGGCCATGACCCTGGAATCTGTCTCCACCCCATCCACTGTACAAGGACCAAGCTTTGGTACCTCAGGCTCCAGTGCCCAAGTAGTGTCTCCAGTGGACCTACCCAACACCACTGGTCTTCCTCGTTACACAGAGGTGAGGGTGGCAATTTAATAACTGCAGCATTCTTTGACACGGTCATATAAATCTGGACACCCTTGTACTGATGTAATATATTATGACTGCAAAATGTACCTATTTACCTCCATGTGTTTGTGATTTGTCTGATAATTTGAACTGAGTGGGGTCAATAATATATTCATACCTAGTTCTCAGGAAGTTCATACTCTGTTTTATATACCACTACCAATGTGAATAGCCACAGATTTGAATATTCATAGTAGGTATAATTCCCCTTATGAGTTGTTTTTCTACATATTTTTCCCACAGGAACCCTGTCAGCTCACTGACCAGCTGTTGGAGCAGTACAGCACAGAAATCAAAATGTTGAACAACAGGGGAAGGCCACTTTATGTGAATGATCCTCCATCCCCAGAAACAGTTCCCTCACATGCCTTGGCACACATTGACCTTGATTGGAGAGGTATATATACCAGTATCAGGGGTTCTTTTGGGGGGGGGGGGGAGGCGAGAGGGGGATTTGTCCCCCCTTAAGTCAAACAGACCTTCCTCATATACAGCCACACGTGTTTTCATGTTACCCCCCAAGATTTCTCTTATGTGTGATTCCCCCCGGCCCTCTTGTGTCAAATAACCCTGTATATGTTCATTTGGTAGAGTGTTAGAGTGTTAACATACAATACAATGCAGCCCTTTCATCTATCAGCTCTAAGACTTTAATGTCAAACACAAAATGGTTACTTTCACCATGTGATGTGCACGAGTATGTATATTTGCATGTGTACATGTGTACAAAGAATCACGTACACTGGGACAGGAACACGTGCCCTTTCAAGAATCACAGTCAGTAAAAACAATAACAAAAACACAACATACACTATGGCCTCATATGAGCAAAAATATCTTTATACATTAGTACCTCTCTAATCTAGATAGTTTTGGGATTGAACACATGAGTAAGGTGGGGGTTGAAAAGTACACACACATGGTATTTGAGACAGCAAAAGGTGTCCTGTTTATCGAGGTGTAACTGTATACACAAGTATATGAAAACCATGTGCATAGCACACTAGCCAAACAGGAATTTTAGAAAGAAAACCATATGTACAGGTATGTTTTAGCCACTGCATTCTATATCTTTACAGAGAGCTATGCAATGCCATCCAGAGGACGTCCGTCTTCAACACAGGCTCTCTTAACTGAGCAATACACTGTCAGTAGATCCTTCACAGAAGATGATACCATCATTGAAAGGTCCCTTGACCACCGGGACTCAGTCAGAGAGGTATGCACTGACATTTCACTGTATTGGTCGGGAGTATGTGTATTGGGTAAAGCCCCTATAATTAGAGGAATACGAGGGAGATTTTCCTTGTAGGAAGGGGAAGGGGCTACTGCTGTGTAAGCACCCACAGCAAGTGGGCATCAGAGAGGAATGCAGCTACAACTAGTGCTGAACAGCAATTAAAATGTCGGGAGGGGAAGAAATGCATGCCGAGGGTATATACCTGGATTTTCCCCTCTGTATATATTTAATCTTCGAAATGAGGTCACTCATTAACCCGTCAATGTATATTATAATTAATCCCTGAAATCATTACACTCACTAACCAGGTCACATCCATAGTTGCTTCCTCTTTACCTGTTAGATGTCGTGTGTACACATGTTAAGCATATTCATTGCATTAGCCTAGACTAATCATGCATATCCACATGATTCCATCATATCATGTGTGGCCAGCTTTTCATATCATGTAGCCTAGACTAATCATGCATATCCACATGATTCTATCGTGAGTGGCCAGCTTCTCATCTAATTATGTAGCCACATTTGAATGTCGACTTATATACTTACTGTACATAACACATTATCCATTCCCCTCCACAGTATCTGAAAGGTCAGTTCTACCTACAGCAGACTTACTGTGAGCACGTACACTGGAGACGTGTGAGACAGATCGGACATGGTGGGCAGGCCAGGTGCTTCTGCATAGAGGACAACGTCAATAAATACCCTCTTTGTTTGAAGGAAGTAAGTTGATAGGGTCACATGTACATGTAATGTATTGTGACTAGGTGTGTTTATTATATTGATGACGTCACACAATTATACATGTATGTACATGTATGGCTGGTCTATTGTTGTTTTACAATATAAGGCATGAATACAATCATGTGCATGTGTAGACATATATATTGAGGCCTCAGACAAACAAACATGACTAGTGGCAGAAGAGTACATCACCTTTGCAACAGGAGTCTGTAAACCACACACTGTTTCTAAGTGTCACTTGTACTTGAGTGTGTGTGCATAGTCTGTGTTCGATAGCCATCTACGTATGTACTAATGACACTTAGAAACTGTGTGTGGTTTACAGGCTCCTGTTGCAAAGCTGAAATATGCTGTACTGTAATTGATGTTAGGTCTTTATCTCAGGATATTGATAGTGGGACATGATATACATGCCTTGGGTCGGTTGATAGAGCATTGTCCAGAACACAGAATGTTGTGGGTTTGAATCTCACCTGAGGCAGTTCATTTTACTGCCTTGCGTATCCATTAGGTCAGAGATAAGAGTGCCTGACCAGTAATCCTGAGAGAATCCTGATATTCCTGAGTATAGGTCACCTTTACTCAATCCCTTTCCACCGCATTCTCTTTAGGAAACTGAGAGTAAGAAGGCACTGGATGAAGCCTTCATCTGCCTGAAGCTGGCAATGCTAGTGAGAGATGCTCCTCAGTATATAGTAGAGTTCTTCGGGGCCTCAATCCTCCCTCACTACACTGGGAACAACCACCTGCAACTCTTCTTGGAACTCATGCCTGGTCAGTAGACCTAATGTATCTCAGAAGGGAAATTAGAAATTTTCCTACATGTAATTAGTGGTACACCAACATCCTGTTTATCCAAATATTGACCCATCAAACTGTCTCAAGAGGGTCCATATATCCATCTGCATTACTGTGTACTGTATGTGTGTATCAATGTAGGATGTTTGCAAGGGTATGTGTTTGAGAACGGCCCCCTCTGTCCTGAAACAACTCTCAACTACTCCTATCAGCTCTTTGAGGCTCTCGACTACCTCCATCAGAGACTCAAAGTCATACATTGTGACATCAAACGTGAGAATATAGTAAAAGATTAGAGATGGTAGAGATAATGGATTACCCAACCTGAGGCAGTCATTTTCAAAGAGTAATGAGCTACTGCCGTAATGCTCTGTGTCCTAGACAGATGCTCTTACCAAATTAGCTATCAATAGTGTAACCTCAGTGAAGTGAACACATAATTAGTGTAAAGTTATGGGGTGGTCCCCGAGTTCCACTATACATGTACATGTAGATACATGTAGTTACATGTAGATACATGTTTATGGAGTAGCTGTCTCTTATATACATGTACCAACCATATTGGAAACAACTTTCATTTCTTTCGTGCAGCGGCAAATTTGCTGATTGACTACAACTGTCAGAGGCTAAAGGTCGCTGATTTTGGCTGTGCGGAGCTGCTGGAGGAGTGCTGTCATGGGAAGGGATTCCCTGAAAGCAAAGATGCAGGAACCCTCTGGTACAATCCACCAGAGGTGAGTCTTAAATTAGAGTATTACCCTCTAATTAGAGCACACTTTATGAGGACACTTCAACAAAGAGAACATCTTTTGTTGTCCCAAATATGTCTCTGTAGAGTCATGACCCCTCACTAATTAGGACACTTTCTTCTGTCCCAAAATTGGGACAACCTCTATACAACACACAGTTCAGTAGTGACTGCCTATTATGGAACACACACCCTGTATACCAAACAATTGAAATATTCTAAGTATGTGCATGTACATTGCAATTCAAGTGAGGTTATGTACACTGATATTATAATGTGCAACCCACCCTTGACCCCTGGACAGGAAATAGTTAGGGAGTATAAAGGTTAGGGTAGGCTATGGCATGGGCTATTGCAGCTGTAGTGAAGAGGTATCAATCCACCTACCTGTATTGCCAGTACACTGTGTTTGTGTGAGTGGACATGGATCATTTAGAGGCATTTAGAGTAGATGAAAGTACATGTATGAGCTTAAACCCTATATTCTAGACAGGTGGTAGGGGGTTAATGTGTTGAATTTGGTACAAGGCAAGGTGTAGGAAGGAAAGAGCAAGTCTGAGAGCCTTACCTGGGAATTTGGCCAGAGATTGATGACCTCCATTTGCACACATACAGTGGACTCACTGTCTAGTGTATTGTCCTATGAGTGACAGTGGTCACATTGCACTTCCGTTAGTGTGTTGTACATGTGTGTATGTGGTTTATATCCTCCTGAGTTACATTATGTCACTGGTTGCCATTTCCTTCCTGTCCATCCCCCTCCGCCCCACAGTACTACTGGACTGGTAACTGCACTTTCGGTATGGACATCTGGCAGGCTGGCTGCAGCGTGCTCTTCATGATCACTGGCAGGAGACCGTGGAGACATCTCTGTATGGATGTGGACAAGCAGAACTCTAGGGTCACTCCAGGGCAAGCGAAATCAATGAAGAAGATATACTGTGACCTGGTACATAGACATGTATATGTAGCTACTTGTACAGTGAGAGTGAAAGTGAGAACACATCGATAAACAGGCCACCCCAACTCCCATATTTATTCAAACTGGACACCTCACTAATCAGGACTTTGTTCCATTTCAAAGGTGTGCAGATACGAGAGG
This sequence comes from Theonella swinhoei, assembly GCA_963970385.1. Lineage (NCBI taxonomy): Eukaryota > Metazoa > Porifera > Demospongiae > Tetractinellida > Theonellidae > Theonella > Theonella swinhoei. The sequence continues at coordinate 1,300,993 of OZ019951.1, read as the reverse complement.
CTTCAATAGATGTGTACATATCAATTCCGTAATTGCCTTTCCATTCTAATTGCTCAGCTAACTGTACATATTATACTGTTCTGCACATTGTGTTATTGTGCATGTATATACACATATAGATTGGAAGACAGGGAGGGGCCTACCCACTGCCAGGCTTCCTAACGAGTGGTGTACGTCAGCTCCTGCTAGCGTGCCTCCAGTCTACAGGCCGCCTGTCAGCTAAGGACTGTGTCTACCTTGCTGCAGTCTCAGAGACAACCAGTGCCGAGCAAAAGAGCAGAATTGTGGAAAAGCTTGGATGTAAGGCACTCTACATATACATGTACATGTACATAAACTTAAAGACTCAGAAGTTACTGAATAGAAAGTGTCTAAATAGTGCCATTTCAGTTTCATTGAAGAGAGCATGTTGGACAGTACAGTATGTCCTGTTGATAACCTGAGGTGTCCTGATTAGAAAGTGTCCCGATTAGAGAGGTCTGTTGATCCTTAGACATCCACAGGACAGAAGTGACCTAGTTGTGGAATGTTTGAGGACTTAGAACAGAGGTGTCCTGTCTAGTGGTTGTCTTCATTTCAACATATCTTTATATTTTCCAGATACTCCCACACATGCTGTGTTGGAAAATCTTCAGAATGCTCCTCAGATAACAGTTGATGTGTATCTGGGGAAGGAGAGATTCAATACTGATTTGGATGGCATTCCTCGTGCAATGCTCAATGGATGGTTGGGCTCTGTTCCATACCAGAATAGCATGACGTATGGAGATCTCTTGGATACTGTGAGACAACTACTTCCAGTAAGTATAACTGATAAACTACGTGTGTATACATGTAATTGTAACTGATTGATCAGAGACAGGGTTCAGGGGGTTGGATAAACCCACTAGAAATGCCCCCCTAGAAATGGACCCTACGAAACAGCTATTCAGTAGGGGCCAATTGTCTTGCATGTTTATTCATAGCAATTTAATGCTATTGTATCTTCTCTTCGTCAGGTTACACAGTATTTTGGGGACTGTGGTCTTGCCATTAGTGACAACAACCCTCAGGCCATTTGGAAGGCAGTTGGCATTGCCAAGCCATACAGAGTACGACCTGATCAGGTTGTGGACCCAGCTAGAGCCTTCATCCTCCTGCCCAAGGAGAGATCATACTCATAGCCCACATTGGACTTAATAGTTGGAATTCTTTTGTGTTTGTATGTGTCTGTATGTCTTGTGAAACTGCAGTCACCACTTTGCTATGTCTTTTATGTACATACATGTCTATTAAATTAAATGGTTTTTATATTACATATTATTGATGATATTGATCAAATTAATGGCTGCCAGTGGATTGCATGGAGGCAGTGTATACAGATTGCAATATGTATACGTAACATTGTATTAAATGAACCCAAAGCTAGGTAGTCATATAATTATACCTGTGAAGGATTATGAGTATTTAGCTATCTGAAGTGCAAGGTGAGTGCCATATTGAGATGTTCGGCCACACCACCAAGTCCTGCATCATTCATTGCCCTCAGTAGTCCATCCCATGTCCCCTCATAGTCTCCCTCACCTCGCTTCAACCACTCATCTAGGATATCTTCACACACCTCTGGTTTAGGCTTATTAGTCTCATAGAAGGCAGTAAGTGTCTCTCTATCAATCCCTAGAACAGTGCCCAACTTTTTACAGTCATTCTGGATCCTTTTAATGAGATCAAATGTTTGGTCTTTCCCTTCAGAATCAGTATACTTAATGAGTGTTAGTAGTCTTGGATCAGGCTCGTCATTCAACCATTTCAGGCTTGGATCATTGCCTGCAACAACACAAGTACCACAATTAACACTATGTACATGGCAAAATATAAACATACATGACTGTACATACATATGCTTGAAGCAAAACCTGAAAATTGATGCTAATTATTAAAAAGCCAATCCTTACTTGGAAGGGTTGTAGATGGCATAGTAGTAGAGGTCTGCACTGTGTTTGAAGTAAATTTCAACAAAAAGTTTCCAAAACCTGAATCAATGAAAAATCCGCTATATATTTATTTCTATTATGAACATTACTAACAAACCTTGACTCGGTAAGAAATGAAAGGCAATCAATGCTAGCAATAGCACACCTATTGCAGCTACACTATAGTTGTAAGTTCTCCTTGAGTGTTGTTGAATGTAAGTTGACGATTGCATTTCTCCACTGAGAAGTCTATAACAGACATTATTATTACATTATCCATTTTTTGATAGTCTTACCTTTGAGAAATGTCTGGAAGCTTAGCTGACTGGAGGTATTGCACTAGCTCGTAACGTGTTTTTTCTTTACTAGCAGCAAAATCAGAAATCACAGCATATGCTAAATCTCTATGTCGGGTTTGTCTAGCACTCTTGGCTCTGTCAAGACTGTATTCCATCTCCATCTCTTTGACCAGGTCTTCCACATCCCTTTCTACCTCCCTCGACACATTCTCAATCTCAATTCGGGTCAGGGGACCATCTTCAATACAAAACTAAATTTGTATAGTATGATTGTAAGCAATCTCTGTATACAAGTCATACATGTATATCAGTCTTTCCCTCACATTGCATATTATTAACACACTGCTACTAGTATACTTTAAGGCAATGGAACTCTATACATGTACACTCTATGTCCACACTTACATGTGGCTGCATGAGTGCAGGTAAAGGAAGCCAGAATTTGTCTTGCTGAGACATTTTGCATTCCCTATCACGTGTGCAAAACAGAGTCGTATCTTGACTGCAATTAGGCTTGAGAATTGCAAAGTGCTTCATTTGTTCATCAGAACAGGTGCACATAAATGCAATGTCAAATTTGACAAATGGCAACCAGTGAAGGACGACTTCTGTGCACATTTCAAAAAGCTCTTTTCGCAATGACACACATGACTCTCCAAAGCGACTGTAGGAGGATGTTCGCATTGAAACTCGACGAACCTTTATTTGGATGCTTTGAAGAGATTCAACAATTGTAACTCGATCAATTCCATTGTACTGGAATGTGATGCTGTCACGGTACACTACCTTGTCCAGAAGAGGAGTGTACTGTTTATTGTCTGTCATTCGTGCAACAACTCGAACAAAAAACCCTGGAGGAACATAGCCCATTTTGAACACAATGTGAAGTGTACTTGCTTTTCGAACGGCCTCAAGTCGTTGCACTGACACATTTTGTGATTGCACACCATCACTACTCTCTGGCTGGGCTTTCAGCATGCATGGCATAAAGTACTTCATGCCTGTATACAGCTGCATATCTCTTGGACACTGGCTAATCTTCTTTGCCAGATCAAAATGTTCAAGAAGATCAGCTAAAGATTGAGCACCACCGTCCAACCCACAATCCCGCCATATTTCCTGATAGAACTCCTCCACAAGAACTCCTCTCTCTTCAAGCCACTTCCACATGCGTTGTAGATTCTCAGGGCGTTTGCAATACCAATCAGGCATCAACAGCTTTTGTAACTGCTTAATAAGCCATTCGGGCTCAGTGATCACATTGTGGGCCAGTGAAGGGATAGTGGAATAATGCAGCATTGCACCAAGTTGGTGGTAGAAATGGAGTACACTTGGTACTTTATCCTCAGAGATTCCACACTGCTCGGCAATGATGCAAGAATGATTATAGGTTATAATTGGACTTGTGACTGCAGCTTTCTGCATGGCCCTCCTAAATGTACCCCATGCAAGTGGAGTGGGAACTATGAGAGACTGTGCAAAATCGTGAATTTTTGAACGAATTTTCTTGTATCCAGGATCCTCAAGCTCCCCTCTACCAGATGTAGTGTTGTCAACAACCATCATGTCTACAATCAGTTCACGAAATGCTGAATCATTGAAAGTAACCTTCAGTGTCTGCAAAACCGCCTCTGCTCTTTCTAAACTAATCTGATCACCATGGGTACCAATAATCATTGCTCTGGGGGATTTGGGGAGAACGGCTGGGGTGCTAGGAGCTTTGCTTTGGGATACGACAAGACTTGCATGAATAAGCTGCATCCACTGTGTCATGAGCTGTTTACAAGAGACATTTTGCTCTCTCCCTGGAAAAGGTTTTCCACCATGTCGCCAGATTTCTTTATACAAGCTATCAAGGTTTACTGAAGCATTAAAGAGGAGGAGAAACATTGTACGAGAGGTGAGGAATGCAGGAATGATGTCAAGAAATACTGGTTGCCCCCCACAGTCCCATATGTTCATCACAACATCAGGATTTTTATTAGTGTGAAATGGAGATAAGGCCTGGTGAGTAATTTCCTCAAACACACTAGCTCGGATTTCAGATGCTTCTTTAGCATATGTCGTATCAGAGATGACTTCTTTCAGAAGAGCAAGGGATTTTCTACCTACATCAAAGAGTTTCACTGCTGATTGTCCTGATGGTTTTTTGTCCGACACAACCCGACGTGCTTGTGCTGCCAATGCCTTCACCTGATCTTCTTCTCCATGTGGTATCCAAGCATTCTCAGCACCATCTGCTGCTTCCATCCACTGGTAGGACACAGATCGTGTGTCAGCTAGTGCAGTGCTATCTGCATCTCTAAATGGATTGTTCATGAGTCCATCCAACAAGCTGCTCTTCCCTGAACCACCCTCCCCAAGGAACATCAATCGAACATATGCTGCTGGAATCTCTCCTTGCATCAGTGCTTCAGCATAATCAGCTGTATCACAATTGTTGCAGTAAGTACAAAACATAATCATCGTACATAACACGAATAATGGCATTGCTACAGTTATTCCTCATTATGTATTACTATAAGCTTTCAGTGTTTATCAACACAGCAATTTGTCTACAAGCCAACTGCGATTTCATCCCAAATCAAGCAGCTTCCAAAATGACATGCTTAACAGTCTCTAAGTTTTGTAATACTAACAAAACCACCACTGTAGATTTTCGTGTGAAGCAATGAGTACACCTACTTACCTAATCATGTGTATTTACGATGAGGGGCCAAATGGGGGTCTACACAATATACCTTATATTGCCACATAATGAGCAAATCACTCCCCTTCTACATTTTAGTATGTTACTACACACAATAAAAACCAGTGAAACAAAAGTAAACACATTTCCAGAATGTAGGGATGGTACTACCAAAAGTTATAGTGAAGCATTTTTTACAAAACATCATACAAGGTCTTATATTTACTACTAGGAACCAGTATGCTGGTAAAGGCAAGAGATAATGGCAAGCAACAAAAATAACACATCTGTATTTTCTGCATATGATTTTTATCCATGCATATATACTGTGTGCTCTCAGTAAACGGTTCACAGGCAAAACAAGATGGATAACTTATACGCAAACATTCCAACCAAATTACACCGGGAAACAAACAGGAATAGAATGGAATAGCTACATTAATTGGGCAAGCCTGAGCAAGTCCAATCTAGTGCATTCAATGTGTGGTAGTGTTTAGCACAGAGTTGGCCATTTTAAAAAACATTTAAACGTGTGCCATCAAAGAAACGAGCAATGGATCATTGGTGATTTTCACAGTAAGCAAATGACACCACCATAACTTTTTACATATCCGTTCTTAATATCTTCATTAAGCTGACTCTGAGTAGTCTAACAGACAGACAGACAGACAGACAGACAGAGAGACCAACACACACACATTCGAACCAAATACAGTAACCCTCAATCATGCACACTAAGGGTCAATAATACAATAGCAGCAGCCACATTACTCACAACTTCTAAAACACCATACGTGTTTATCGTCCAACACAGTAACAAAGATCACCACATCACTAATG